>JAUJYN010000023.1:311055-884806 GCA_030737835.1 Acorus gramineus
TGCGCTCGGAGGTGCGTGCGAGGTGTGCGCGAGGCGCAGCGGGGCGTGCGAGGTGCGTGCGAGGTGCGCGCGAGGTGCGGCAAGGTGGCGGAGGTGCGTGCGAGGTGCGGCAAGGTGGCGGAGGTGCGCGCGGGGCGAGGCGCTGCCCGCGGGGGCGTGCGGGGTGCCCCGGGAAGCTCGGCGGTATGTCTCGGCGGCGGGCAGGGGCCCGGCGGCGTGCGGGGTGCGCGGGCTGAAGCGCGGCGGTGCACCCGGGCGGTCGGGTGGCCGTGCGGGTGGTTGCCGGAGTGCTCGGGCTAACGTGCGTGCGGGTCGCGTGCACGTTTGCCCGAGTGTTAGGTGTTTGTTGTGGGTTTTGGGTATTTATTTGAGTATTTAATGATATTTGTGGATTTATACTTACCAAGTAATACCCTGTCTTGCAGATCTCGACGGGCGGTCACGCGACGACCCAGATACTGGTGAGTGGGACAATCCAACCCAGTAGAGAGGTATTATACGCACTTGGGCGTATACCGACCTCTCCTGGGGCACCGTGGATTATATTAACCTGTAATAATATGTATTGCATGTGAGCATGATAAAAATGTAGAATGCATGCTACCCTAGGCTTTTATGTTAGGGACTTGCACCCATAGGATAGGTGTAAGAGCCATGCACCATGCCTCCTGTTTCTTGTTAGGAAACCTCGACCTGTGTATGCGTCCTACTAGTTTATTTATTCAATTAAATGCTAGTGTATGTTAAATCGCATGCCTTAGGTAATATTATCGGGAGGTGCCTTGCGAGGACAGCGGTGAGACCCGTGTTAGGGTACTCCGTGTTCCTTGTTTGGTTGTCGGGATGTCCTGTATCGGGACCTCATGCTGCTCTCCCAAGGTTTCTAGTCCCAATAATATTATAAGTAATGTTGTATGTTTGGTATAATTATTAGCATGAGTAGTGAATATTATAGGGGAGGGGCCTTGCGAGGACAGCGGTGAGACCCGGGTTAGGGTACTCCGTGTTCCTTGTTTGGTTGTCGGGGTATCCTATATCGGGAACTCACGCCGCCCTCCCGAGTTTCTTTCCCCCAGTGATATTCCAACACTGCTTTTGACTGTACTATTTCCCCGCATCTTGGTTATGCGCCCTGGAGGAACTCTGAAGAGTTCATGACATTTGAGTGGTAGAGATGTATTGTCGGCGGATCCGAGTGGATCATATGCGTATGGATAGGCTGTTCTGTTCCCTGCGTTGGATCCGGTAGAGGCTACCCCCCAGCGTTAGAAAGGCCGTCCTTCGGAGGACCCACATCAGTAGGCGCCTCCTGATTTGGTTTCGGACTGTGCTGAAGTTGTGGGTGGAGACCAAGCGGCCTACGGAGTGGAGGGAGAGACTATCGGTGGACCAAGGGTGACCAACAGCCTAGTCAGTCCCAAAATCCTATGTCACCCGTTGAGGGTGAGGGTGTAGTGGGTTGGCGATGAGCGACCTACTGGATTTGTGAATAGTTGATTATCTGGCTAGTAAGTCCCAATGGCCTATGTCACCCATGGATGGGTGAGGGTGAGGGTGTGGTGGTTCGGCGAAGTACGAACCACTGGATTATGTTGTTAGGTATTGATGGCTGGATAAAATAATGGAATATTGTGGTAAATATTGTCTGTGTTGCATGGGTTGTGCTGTTCACTGAGCGTGTGGCTCACCCCTCGCACATGTTTTTCCCCAGTGGTCACTGAGCCTGAGCTAGAGCCGGAGCAGCAGTTGGAGCTTTCCGAGGGATTCCTCCAGTAGCGGAGCAGCGCCACGTTCCGCGAGTGCCAGAGGTTATCAGCATCCCTTCTTGACTGTATGTATTTGATTTCCGTGCTTGGCACGTGTTTGTATATGTTCAGTTGTATTTGTGTATATTGGCTCTCACAGGACAGATGATTGAGTATCGAGTCTGTAGAATGTTTATTCACAAATTCAGTCTTTTGCTTCCGCATTTGGTGTATATATCATGTCAGCCCCTTTTGTTGCATGTGTGTCATTCTAGTTGTCTGTGTATGATATATATTATTCACCTGCTGTGTAGATTCTGATATTATATATACACTTGCCGCGTCCCTGGGTTGGCCGCCCTGGGGCGTGACATGGGCAGTGCGCCTGGGCGCTGGGTAGGGAACCAGTGCGAGCGCGCGTGTGCATGCGCGTGCGTGCGCGTGCTGGGGCGTGCTGGGGCATGCTGGGGCAGTGCGCGGGGTGCTGCGCGAGGGGCGCGGGCTGGACGCGTGGTGCACGTGGGCGCGCGCGAGCGTGCGCATGCGTGCGGGTGCGCGTCTGGGCTCGCGGGCAAGCGCGCGGCAGTGCGCCGGTGGTGTCCGGGTGTGCGGGCTGGATGCGGCAGTGCGCCTTGGCGCGCGGGCCGGGGCTCGGCTGTGCGCCAGGGCGGGTGGCCGTGCGTGCGGCTGCCCGGTGGGTTCGGGAGTGAGTCGGGATGCTCGGATACACGTGCGTACGGGCCGTATGTACGTTTATCCGAGTGTTGGGTATTTTAGATGTATTTTTGGGTATTTTATGCATTGTTCTCACCATATTGAATGCCTGTCTTGCAGATCTAGACGGACGGTCGTGCGATGACCCAGATACCGGTGAGTGGGACAATCCAACCCAGTAGAGAGGCGTTATACGCACTTGGGCGTATACCGACCTCTCCTGGAGCACCATGGATAAATATTGACATATTGTAATGTGTATATCATGCGAGCATGATTAAATTGTAGAATGCATGTTACCCTAGACTTTGCATGTTAGGGACTTGCACCCTTAGGATATGTGTATGAGCCATGCAGCATGTCCCCTGGTTCCATGTTAGGAAGCTCGGCCGATGCATGTGCCCTACTAGTTTATTTATTAAATTAAATGCTAGTATTTGTTTACAATGCATGTTATAGTGAATATTATAGGGGAGGGGCCTTGCGAGGACAGCGGTGAGACCCGGGTTAGGGTACACCGTGTTCCTTGTTTGGTTGTCGGGGTGTCCTATAACGGGAACTCACGCTGCCCTCCCGAGTTTCTTTCCCCAACGATATTCCACCTTGTTATAACCTTATGCATGTTCCCCGCATCATAGTTATGCGCCCTGGTGGGTTCTGAGGAATTCAGAACATTAGTGTTGTTATAATGTGCCGTCTGCGGATCCAAGTGGATCATATGCGATGGGTAGGCTGTTCTGTTCCCTTCGTTGGATCCGGTAGAGACTACCCCAGCGTTAGACAGGCCTTCCTGACAGAGGGCTCCCATCAGTAGGCACCTCCTGATTTAGGACGGACTGTGCTGAATGTGGGAGTAGACCAGGCGGCCTACGGAGTGGAGGAGAGACTATCGGTGGACCAAGGGTGACCAACAGCCTAGTCAGTCCCAAAATCCTATGTCACCCATTGAAGGGTGAGGGTGAGGGTGTAGTGGGTTGGCGATGAACGACCCACTGGAGTTGTGATTGGATGCTTGTAAGTCCCAATATCCTATGTCACCCATTGAAGGGTGAGGGTGAGGGTGAGGGTGTAGCGGGTTGGCGGAAGCGACCCGTTGGTTTTTGGTGCAGATAGTCCCAATATCCTATGTCACCCATTGAAGGGTGAGGGTGAGGGTGTGGCGGGTTGGCGGAAGCGACCCGCTGGTTATGTGTAGCCAGTCCCAATATCCTGTTGTCGCCCATTGAAGGGTGAGGGTGAGGGTGTAGTGGGTCGGCGATTGAGCGACCCACGGGTTTGAGTTGTGCTATCATTTATGGCTTAAGTAATATGAATTGTGGATTATAAAGACATCTGGTTGTGGTCAATATTGTCTGTGATGCATGGGTTGTGCCGTTCACTGAGCGTGTGGCTCACCCCTCGCATAATATTTTCTCTTCAGTGTCATCTGAGTCGGATCCAGAGGAGGAGCTCCCCGAGGGACTTTATCAGTAGCGGAGTAGCGCCACGTCCCGCGAGTTTCTGAGACTATCAGCATCCCTTGTACCAGTATGTATTATTTTCCGTGCTTGGGCACGCGTTTGGTTGTATTTGGATGTCTTTGTATGTATATTGGCTCTCACAGGACATGTGATTATGTATGGAGTCTGTAGTGTGTTTTGATTACAGATTCAGTCTTAGTTATCCGCATTTGGTGTATATATCCTGTCAGCCTTGCTTTTGTTGTCTGTGTGTCATTTTGGCTGCTTGTGTATGATATTATTGACCTCCTGTGTAGATTCTGAGATTATATATACACTTGCCGCGTCCCGGGGACGCCTGGGGCGTGACATTATCAAACTTTCCTCAACAGACATCTTCTGTATCAGCTTCTTGTCTAATGTATAAATAATGGTTAGTTTGGTTTGGTATTATATAAATATAGATAAAGCTCACCGAATTCAAACATGATACAAGAATAAAAGAGTAGCGTAGCAAATCACAGTCGGCCATATTTCAGTCACACCACATGCAAATAGCTTCTTGTTTTCATCCAATACAATAAGAAAATAATAAACCAGTCATAAACAAGAAAAGTCAATACAAAATGCTTTGAAACAGATGGATGACAAAACAATTGATGATAAATATAGATCACATATTTTCATCCTAGAGGAAAGATTAAACGATGATAAAAGTACAATTCCACGGTATGATGAGAATTTAAAAAATTTTACGTTCTCTTGCCTAAATTCTAGTTATAACAAGTTTCTAGGATTACAAACGCAATATAGATTCATGTGGATGGAGTTGAATATCTTTTAGATTCGAGTATAATAGTTCAACAATTGAATATTTCAGTATATCGTTCCAGTTTATTGGACATTTAAACACAAAGTGCTATATCACATTTTAACAATATAGTTCCTAAACGTTCCAAGAAGAAGGTAGTTGAGAATTCTAGTTTTCAATTTATAAAGACTTATCATGTAATTTCATTAATTAATATCATGTACAAATCCTACAAATATATATCATAATATTCAAGAGATACTGCAGAAGGAAAGATAAAGATATAGATGGTACATCATAAAGCTACTGGGATGCACAATGCACTTGCATTTGATAACAGAATCGACCTTCAGAAAAATTCCATATATTTAAAGAGTTCTGAAAGATTTATAAGAGGGCAATGACATCATCCACAGGTGTAAGATACATACATTGTATTATACGTGAGTGTTATAAACTATTACTCTTGGTATTTTCAACATAAACAATATGCCCCACACGCCACCAGAAATTAATAAAGCCTTTTAAAAAAGAGGCTACTATAAAGAAGGCAAAAACAAAGAAAAAAATAACTTGCCAAAAAAAACATGTTAAGCGCATAGGAAGTAAATATGTGGTTTTTTTTTATTGGCAATGGTAGTACACATAATAAGCTTTGCACTAAAAAAAATTATAGACGAAACTATTCTCGCTCGTTTGAGTTTTATCGACACAAATGTATCATAGATGTAGGTTTATATTATATTACTGAGTATTTAGTATAAAACTTGGGTTTTTTTTAATATACGTAGATATTATAAATATTTTGATTACCTATTCCATTGGAGCACCTCCTTGTAAACAACATTTCTGGTATATGTTCTTTCTCCATTTTTTGACTGGTCAGCTTTGACAAGCACCTTTGTTGTTGTCATGGACACTCCTCTAGATAAAGCAACGTATAATTGCCCAGAAAACATGTTCAGGTAGATATATACCAACATGAGGGATTGTTTGACCCTGTGCCTTATTTATGGTCATAGCAAAACAAAGACGAATTGGAAATTGTTTTCTTTTGAACTTGAATGGATACCCTTCATTTTCTGCTGGTGAAAGTGGAATTCTTGGAAGGAATACTTGTTTTCTTGCATGTTGTCTGATTGCGATTTCTGCATGGATGACATTATCGGCATAACCCCGACATATCAATCTTGTACCATTACATAAACCATTCGATGGGTCTAAATTTCTTAGAAGCATGATTGGACAATTTTGTTTGAGCACCAATTTATGAGGGGGGAGCCCATTAGGCATTAGGGAGTTCAGAAATTCTTGCTGGTAGTAATTATGAGTATCATCAACCACCTCATCGTAACTGTAGTACG
Source organism: Acorus gramineus (assembly GCA_030737835.1). NCBI lineage: Eukaryota > Viridiplantae > Streptophyta > Magnoliopsida > Acorales > Acoraceae > Acorus > Acorus gramineus. Next base: position 317,129 of record JAUJYN010000023.1, read on the forward strand.
TCTTGCTCGCACCTGGAAATATAGCGATGAGCTTCTCGTTCATATAGTCTACATGTTCATTTGTAGTCGTTAGAATCGCACGTTCTATCATGAATTGCGCAAAATTTGAATTTTCAACCAAAGATGGGAAAATGATGTTTATTAATTTATTTTCAGATTCCTCATCATTCTCATTTCTGATAACCATTTCATTTGGAAGTAGGACCATGTCATTATACATTATTTCCTCAGTTCCATTTCCAACTCGAAGAAGGTATTCGCTAAAATATGGGTCTGTCCTTGCCCTCATGTTCATCGTCAATCTGACCTTTTCGATTTCATCCCAGAGATACGAGCACACCAGACTTGCATTTATAGTATCTATTCTTGTACCACGACGAACCACTGGTAACACCTGCCGAAAATCTCCACCGAAAACAACGATTTTTCCGCCGAAAGGCTTTGGATTGTCCATAATATCTTTTAAGCTTCTGTCCAAAGATTCAATAGCATAACGCTTTGCCATCGGTGCCTCGTCCCAGATAATAAGTTTGGCTTTCTGAATGAGTTGTGATGTTCCACTCTGTTTGGATATATTACATGAACTTGTATCTGTGGTCAAGATCGGTATTTTGAACCGAGAATGCACAGTTCTTCCACCGGGCATTATTGCTGCTGCGACGCCTGAGGTTGCTGTTGCAAGAGCTAACATTCCCTTCTTTCTAATGTCTGCTAGAATGGCACGATAAAGAAATGTTTTTCCAGTCCCTCCCGGCCCATCGATGAAAAAAATTCCAGACTCTCCATGTATGATTCGATCCATTATGACTGTATATGCTATTTTTTGTTCTGCATTCAATTTGGATGATGCTAAATTATCTTCTGATGGAGTTTCTATTCCCATTTCTTCCATAATTTCACTTGACAAGCTTCGCGCTGAAGTAATATTTTCGGAAGGCATTGCAGGCAAATCAAAGTCCGTGATTTTTTTTCCCATGCTTTCCAAATATAAGCCAATGGTTTCTAATGTGGATGAGATGCATAAATCATTTGATTGACCATGTATTTTGTGAAAGTCCTCAGACATGTATTCAAAGTATTCATCCCATAGTTTCCGTATGGCTCACAGTAAACCAAAATTACTGTAAATAGTCTACGGAGTGCATGTGGCATCTGGTATACGACCGCTTCATTTAGACACTCCCATAGGCTATCGTCTGATTCTAGGAGTCCTCTCTTTTGGGCGGACTCCTTGAATGAGGAGCATATAACACCATCAACTGTCAGTAAATCAGTAAAGGAAGATGGACCTTTGACATGATTTAATAACAATCTCAAATAATATCTATCTCCTTCCATGGGATTTGCTCCATTGACACGGCCAATCACCTCTCCTCTCTTCCTTTTAGTCCAACACTTCAATTTTTTATTCCATACATAATGCTCAGGGAATTCTGTATACAACAAGCATTGCGCTTCACTGTCTCTCGAACATGTTTTGAAGAATTCAGTGAGCATTGTTCTATCTATGTTGTCTCCCTGGATCACATTTTGAAGATTTTGCTCTCGTGGTAATACACTGACTGCCTATTCGGAAGATGAAGCTGTAAATTTATTACGGCGGGATATATCTCATTCAAGTGAGACTCAAAAATTCTCCAGATTGCCTCTTGTGCTGACACCCATCTTGCATCCTAAAACTGTTTAATCTCATCAACTGTGCTCTCCCCCTCCCCAGGTGCAATATAAACAGCAATTTTGTCATGTCCTTTGTAAATGTATTTGTACAAATATTTTACTGCTTTCAAACCTGAACAAATCTCAACATTAATATGAGAATCATACCTGCTTAGCAAATAAGGATTATAAGGAACTACCCATCGATTATCCAACACCTTATTTCGGACACGTACTTGCTGTCCATCATCTCTTCTTCTGTAAATTGGATATGCATCTCCTCCTTGCATTGTTTTAAAACAAAAGGATCTAGAATAACGACTCTTGCATTTCCCATCAACCATGCAGGGGTTGTTCTTATTTAACTCACCACAAGGTCCATGCATCATGTGTTTCAAAACCATTTCATGCAGCTTCGGATATTTTATTTGATTTGGGATTTCTGCGCTTATAAATTTGTCATAGTAATCTAGAGTATTTATCTTATTTCCAGGCTTCAATATGACTAACATGTGCGCATGAGGCAAGCCCCTTTTTTGAAATTAAATGACATGAACATGCGCCGCAACTTTACCGAAAACTTCTTTTTTGAATAGTTGATCCTTGAGGTCCTGTAGCCTTCCTTGAAACACCCTAGATGTTAAATCCGGTCTATCTTGTGCAAGTTGCCCTTCTCTTAGATTTTCTTTCACCTCTTTCCAATCAGGATTACATGTTATAGTGATGAACAAGTCTGGCTTCCCAAACCGTTGGACTAATGCCATCGCATCGAGGTATCTTCGGCGCATGTCTTGTGGCCCACCAACAAAAGATGAAGGAAGAACTATCCTTCTTCCAATCTGGCTTGCTCTAGTTTAACCAGCCATCACGCTGACAACTATTCCTTGATACAACTCAGCTCTGATTTTTATTTGTTGTCCACGGTAGTAATCCAACCTCGTGGTTTCAAGTTTGATATACATATCAACAACATATTGTTGGAACAATCTACCAGCCAATAGAATAATCGATTGTCTGCTTTCACGAATTTGTAGCTTATATGAATAGTACTGTCGACATGATACCTTTCCGAAGGTATGAAGCGAGAATTCTGCAACGGATATTTATATATTAGTTATAATGTTTAGAATAATTATTTTTATAAGATGAGCTATATAAAAAGTAGATAATGATGCATTTTTGTGAAGCACTATTACCGTGGCATTCCCGATCTAATATGTCTTCAACCGTCGTTGTGTTAGACGTATGTGAAGAGTTTTGTCCTTGGGACTCCATATTAGCTTCTGCATCATGCAAGTAACCCTTTTTTTTTATTTTTTGATGCCAACCGACCTCTCCTTTTGTCATGCCCCAGGGCGGCCGTCCCCGAGACGTGGCAATAATAAAATATCAGCTATCAATACCTGAGGTCAATAAAGATTCCAACAACACACAAGGTGGCAAAGCAAGGATAATGATAACTGACTGAAAAGCGGAAGCATAATATATAAACAATATCTATAAACCAAAAACATTATTACAGACTCGAATACACAATCACTGTCCTTGGAGAGCCAAGTCTAGACCAAAGAAAATACAACCTGTGCCACATGCACGATTTACAATACATACAATGACTCTAGGATTGCTGACAGCCTCGCACTCGCCACCCGCCGGAAGAACGCTCCACGCCCATAAGACCACGCCACAGGAAAGCTCCAGCCCCACGCCCAACACTGCCCCTGAAAAGAAACAGTATGCGAGGGGTGAGCTACAAGCTCAGTGAGTGGCTGGAAACCAATCACCATACAACAGTTCAATACATAAACAATTTCCTTTCAAGGTAAACATGGGTGGAAACCCATGGATAACAAGGTCACGCGGCAGCGCGACCAACCTCACCCTCACCCTCACTCCCGGAGGGAGACTCTTGGGACTTTTGGGGAGAGACCATACCGTTGGTCGAGGAGACCCGGGATTACTGGTCCACACAACTGGATCACCAACCTCACCCTCACCCTCACTCCCGGAGGGAGACTCTTGGGACTTTTGGGGAGAGACCATACCGTTGGTCGAGGAGACCCGGGATTACTGGTCTACGCAACACTACTGGAAAATTATGAAATAAATCATGCACATTCTATGATATGCTGGGATCATAATCCATGAAGACATTAGAACCTAATTTTGCCTCTACAAGCCCGAAACAAATCATTTCCCGAAGCAGGTCAATTTCTACGCGAATTCTGGACAGGTCATGCAAAACTGGTTCTAACTTACACCACAGATATCATAATGACCCCAAATTTCATATATAACATCTAGACACATAGCTGATCAAATCATAAGAAGACATAATCCTAAAAATATTCCTCTAAATACTAGATTCACTGAGATCTTTAAAAGACAGTGTGCTGCCTTACCAAAACAGGGGAAGGGAAATGGGGAGATGCGGGGTTCTCGACACACCCATGACCACCTCAACCACCACCACCACTACCACCACCTCATCAGCCACTCCACCAGCCTTCCTTGGCTGAAAACAGGGGGGGGGGGGGGAAGGCATGAGAAGGAGCTAATGAGAAGAGAAACAACAACTACAACAACATTAACACACACACTCACCCTTTTTCACTCTCTCTACTTGATCCACCTTCTTCATGTTCCTTCTTCACCATCTTCTTTTCCAACACAAAGGGAAGCAAAAGAGGGGAAAGGAAGAGAAGTGGTCGGATGGGTTGGGAGGGAAGAGAGAGAGAGAGAGGTTTTCACTTAAGGGGGGGGGGGGCATTTATCATGAATAAAGGGGGTTGGTGGGGTGGGTTGACAAGTCAACCTAACCAAGAAAGAAAACAAAACATCAAGACTTGGTCAATACCCCCATTTAGACGTGCACATGAAATCTCACCTCCCACTGTTATATTTGTGTCACTTTTAACCTGCTAGTAACCGTTGGAGCGTTCTGGCCGTTTTTCAATTTTTTTCGGTTTTCGATCGGAACCGCTAATTTTTGGACTGTTAGCTATCGTCCTGAGTTAGAGGACTCCGATTGGAAATCTAACTGCATATTTGGTGTCCTGGTGCCATTTTAGGCCTCTCACGAAAATTTCATCGAATTCCGGTAACGTTTCCGAAATTTCACAGTTTCGGGCGTATCCTGGTATTTTAAGTGACTCGCTATATAAATGGAATCTAAAATTAGATGGGCACTATTCATCATCTCCCTCCTTGAGCTCTCTCTCTCCCCTTCTCCATTTTTCTTGATTTTGAACCCCTTGGAGGGCTTGAAACAAAAAACCCAAAGCATAGGAAGTCCCGATCTACACCCCGGTGCTTTCAAATTCGAATTCCGGTGAGTTTTGCCCCTCCATCCCCCCTCTCTTCTCCTCTGTTTTGGCCCATCTCGGAGGTGGGAGTAGATCCGGGCGTTGGAAGCCTTTGGGGAAAGGTTTCGGCGTGCGGAGAGCGTCCGGACTTCGCTTCCTCCCTTGGTAAGCCTCTTTTTCCCTCTTTTTCTTGCATAGATGTATGTTAGGAGGGTGGGAATGAGGTTGGGTGGTGGTCGGCGGCGGTGGGTGGCCGTCGGGGGGCTGTGGTGGTGGTCGGAGCCTTGGAGGGGCCGGTGGAGGGAGCTAGGCTGACCAGGCAGTTGGGTGGCTGTCCCGGGAGAGTTGGCAGCACAGCAGGCGCAGCAGGTGTGCAGCGGCAGGGCGCGCGGGCGTGCGCGCCGGCGTGCGCTCGGGTTGGTGCTGGGCGTGCAGGGCGTACAGGGTAGACTGGCAGGGCTAGCTCGGGCAGGATGGCTGGGCTGTGCGCGCGGGCAGGCCGGGCTGGCAGGCTGGGCACGCAGGCGAGCAAGGCAGGAGGTGCTCGGGCATCAGGCGAGTGCCGGGCGTGCAGGCGAACGGTGCTCGGGCCACTCGCGATGCGCGCAGGCAGGCAGCGCGGGCAGCAGCGCGGGTAGGCTGGTAGACGCGTTGGACGCGTGCTGCCAGGCGCGCTAGGCACGTGTTGCGCGGGCGTGCGCGTGGGCGCTGGGTGAGGTCCCGGGTGCTGGGCGCTGAGCGCTGGGAGCTGGTCGCGGATACCGGGTGCTGGGCGCTGGGCGCGAGGGTGCTGGGCGCAGGCGTGGGCGAGCTGCGCGCGAGGTGCTGGTCGAGCAGCTGTGCGGGGAGCTGTGCGAGGGGATGACGCGCGCGGAGTGCGTGCGGGGCGTCGTGCAGGTTGCGCGCGGTGTGCGCGGCGCGGCGAGGCAGCGGTGGTGTGCGCGGGGTGTGCGCGAGGTGAGACGCTGCGCGGGGCATGCGGGGTGCTCGCGGGCCAGCGCAAGGCGTGCGGGGTGTACGCAGGCGGCTGCGCTGGGGCGCAGTGGGCGCGCGGTGCACCGGGAGGTTCGGCGGCGTGTCCAGGCGGCGGGCAGGGGCCCGGCGGGGCGCGGGGTGCGTGGGCTGAGGCGCGGCGGTGCACCCGGGCGGTCGGGTGGCCGTGCGGGGGTTGCCGGCCGTGCGGGTGGTTGCCGGAGTGCTCGGGCTAGCGTGCGTGCGGGTCGTATGCACGTTTGCCCGAGTGTTGGGTGTTTGATTTTGGGTTTTTGTATTTTTGAGTGTTTAGCAGTATTTGAGGATTTTACTCCCCATTGATTACCCTGTCTTGCAGATCTCGACGGACGGTCGCGCGTCGACCCGATCTTCGGTGAGTGGGACGATCCAACCCAGTAGGGAGGCGTTACATGCACTTGGGCGTGTACCGTCCTCCCCTGGGGCACCATAGTAAATATTAACCTGTTTAATATGAAAAGCTATGCAAGCATGATAATGTGTAGTATGCATGCCACCCTAGACTTTGTATGCTAGGGACTTATACCCTTAGGACCCGTATAAGAACCATGCACCCTGTTATCATGTTTCCATGCTAGGAAAGCCCCGACCGATGCATGTTCCTATTTAGTTTAATTTATTTAAATAAAATGCGAGCATGTGATTATTAGCCTGTCTTAGTGAATATTATAGGGGAGGGGCCTCGCGAGGACAGCGGTGAGACCCGGGCTAGGGTACTCCGTGTTCCTTGTTTGGTTGTCGGGATGTCCTATATCGGGACCTCACGCTGCCCTCCCAAGGATTCTTTCCCCGTTAATATTCCAACCCTGTTATAACTATTATGCATGTTCCCCGCATCTTGGTTATGCGCCCTGGAGGAATTCTGAGGAATTCAGGACATTAGAGTTGGTAGGATGTGTTGTCTGCGGATCCGAGTGGATCATATGCGATGGATAGGCTGTTCTGTTCCCTTCGTTGGATCCGTGTAGAGACTACCCCGGCGTTGGAAAGGTCGTCCCGTGCAGGGGCTCCCATCAGTAGGCGCCTCCTGATTTGGTAGAAGGACTGCGCTGAATGTGGGAGTGGCCAAACGACCTACGGAGTGGGGAGAGACTATCGGTGGACCAAGGGTGACCAACAGCCTAGTCAGTCCCAAGAGCCTAGGTCACCTATTGAGGGTGAGGGTATGGTGGGCCGGCGATGTGGCGACCCACTGGATTGTAAGTCCCAATATCCTTGGTCACCCAGTGAGGGTGAGGGTGTAGTGGGTGGCGGTAGCGGCCCGTTGGTTTTGTGTATTTAGTCCCTATATCCTTGGTCACCCATTGAGAGGTGAGGGTGAGGGTGTGAGTGGGTTGGCGATGTGACGACCCCCGGATTTGTGTTGTTGCCATTTTGTGGCTTGAGTAATGTGTTTGTGGATTAATGATAACTGGTTTTGGTTAATATAAATTGTGATGCATGGGTCGTGCTGTTCACTGAGCGTGTGGCTCACCCCTCGCATAATATTTTTCTCCAGTGTCATCTGAGTCGGATCTGGAGGAGGAGCTCCCCGAGGGACTTCATCAGTAGCGGAGTAGCGCCACGTCCCGCGAGTTTCAGAGGCTATCAGCATCCCTTGTGATTGTATGTATTTATTCCGTGCTTGGGCACGTTTGTGTATTATTTGGATGTCTTTGTATATATTGGCTCTCACAGGACATATGATTATGTATCGAGTCTGTAGTATGTTTTGATTACAGATTCAGTCTTTTAGCTTCCGCATTTGGTGTATATATCATGTCAGCCCTGCTTTGTCTGTGTTGTCATTTTAGCTATTGTGTGAGTATGTTATTGAACTCTTGTTACTGATATCATATATACACTTGCCGCGTCCCGGGGTCGGCCGGCCCTGGGGCGTGACAAAAGTTGGTATCAGAGCCTGGTCCTGTCAGAGCCAATGGTCTTCTTTTCGTAGAGATGAGTCCTAGGATTGCTATATGTGTATTCTGATCCTAGTGTCTGGTTTTCTTAGGTTGCTGATATGCCTCCTCGCAGAGGACGGCGCGGACATGGTCCCTCTCGACCTTTGGAGGTTTCCGGACCTACTAGAGGCGAGGATGCTACTGGAGAGTCCACGGCCGTGAGGCCAGGATCGGCGCAGGAGCCTCCCGCATGGGAACGTGCGTTCGCTCGGTTAGCGGATTTAGTGGAGACTCAGACCAGGGCACTGGAGGCCCAGACCAGAGTGTTGGTAGAGCAGGCGCGGGAGATCCAGGAGCTGAGGGCGGCCCGTGATGCAGTTCCACAGGTCCCCTTGGTGGCAGATCCGCCTGTGGTACCCGAAGTACCCCCAATTCCCGTGGAGATTCCAGCGGTGAGAGTTCAGGATCCCCTGGCGAGGGAGGTGGAGCTGGAGGCTGCAGCGCGGGTGCAGCAGAGTGGCCTCGTAGCCTTCCTAAAGCTCCGTCCTCCCGAGTTCTATGGCCAGTCGGCGGATCCCCTTGCCCCAGAGCGATGGTTGATGGAGGTGGAGGTGATCTTCTCGACCATGCTTTGCACCGATCGCCAGCGAGTCTCCCTTGCCACCTTCATGCTGAAGGGTAGCGCTGCCGACTGGTGGGCTACCCGAGTGGTGGACATCCCCGAGGGATTGGAGCAGCTTTTTGGGCGGGATTCCGGAGGTATTTCCTGGAGGAGTACTTCCCGTTCTCGACGCGGCAGATCGTGATGCAGGAGTTTGAGCGGTTGACGCAGGGCTCTATGTCTGTCGCCGACTACTCCACGCGCTTCACGAGGCTATCCAGATTCGCTCCAGCCTTGGTGATGGACGAAGAGGCGAGGTGCCGCCGTTTCGAGCTTGGTCTCTGCAGCGCCATTCGGGTGCATGTCTCCGCCCACGCATTCACGAGGTTCTCCGACTTAGTGTCTCGAGCGAAGACCGTCGAGAGAGACCTCGGGATCCAGGTGAGGGCTCCGACCCCGTCGGCAGATCAGGGTCCTTCCGGGAGTCGGGACCAGGGGCAGCGCAAGAGGAGGAGGCCCCTTTCGATCAGTCAGCGGCTGCCTCTCCTCCAGCTGATGTGGTGCCAGAGTGGGATCCAGCACCCATTGCGGCAGTTCCCATCCAGTCCATGCAGCCGGAGAGGCGGCGCTGTTTCCATTGTCAGCGCATCGGGCATATCAGATACAATTGCCCTGATGCTGGCCGACCCCGAGTGCTACCTCAGCAGCCGCAGTTCTTACAGCAGCAGCTTCCACGTCAGCAGCAGCCACAGGATGGTCGAGTTGACCAGTGGAGGCAGCCAGTGCAGCCGGCGAGGCGTGCCCCTACTCCTCAGCCGCAGTTCGTTCAGGGCAGAGTTGCAGCTCTTTCGGCCGAGGAGGCGCAGTCTTCGGGCATCATGGTTCGAGGTAATGTTTTGTTTTCCCAGCTCCCTATGAATATATATGTGTTGATTGCGGTTAAGCATGTGTGTGATGTCTCGTTGAGCGGGTAAGGAGTGTGGTTGTTCGAGTTAAAGAGGCCGGGTTGTAGCCGTCCTGGCAGGAGGCTCTCATCCGTAGGTACCGCCGATGCAGTCGGAGGGGTACTGATCGTGGGAGTATGCCAGGTAGGGGCTAACCCGGAAATGGATTAATGGATGATGTCGCGAGCGTGGAATCGTTCTCCCCTTCGTTGGACCCGAGTAGGGACTCCTCAGCGTTAGAGAGGCCTTCCTGACAGAGGGCTCCCATCAGTAGGCACCTCCTGATTTGGTTTCGGACTGTGCTGAATTGTGGGAGCGGACCAGGCGGCCTACGGTGTGGAGGAGAGGCTACCGGTGGACCAGGGGTGAAGAACAGTCTAAATCTCTCCCAAAGTCCCAATATGTCTCCTGATGGGAGTGAGGGTGTGGATGAGACAAAGACGCGTCGCCTCGTGACCCAATTGTTGTTCGACCGTTCCCACGGATGTTGGGTCCGGCCTTGTGATGGAGGTTGAAGGTTATCGGTGGGTGATTATCTAGATGTAGATGATCCGGTGAGGTTGGTAATGTTCTTTAAGAGTGATGTCTTCTTCTAGTGTTCCTTTTCTGGTTTAAGGGGCCGTGTGAGGTCAGCGTTGAGACCCGGGCTAGGGTACTTCGTGTTCCTTGTTTGGTTGTCGGGGTATCCTATATCGGGACCTCATGCTGCTCTCCCAAGGTTTCTTTTCCCAGTCAAGGGATACCCTGGAAGCATCAGCTGGTGATGGATCAAGTGCGAGTTTGGATGGAGCTTATGGCCTTTCTGGGCTATGTGATTGTGGTGAAGGTATATCTGTGGACCCGGGCAAGACGCTTGCTATGTCGAATTGGCGTAGGCCGTCGAACCCCGCAAGGATTCGGAGCTTCCCGAGTTTGGCGGGTTATTGCAGGAGGTTTGACGAGGGACTCTCGAAGATAGCTGTTCCTCTTAACCGCCTTACTCGGAAGGATGTCCGGTTCGAGTGGTCCCCTTCTTGCGAGGAGAGCTTCCTGGAGTTTACTCGGAGGCTCACCTCAGCGCCAATTCTTACCTCTCCGTCTTGGAGTGGTGGGTTCGCAGTTGGGTAAAGGTGTGTCCACGATCCTGCTCACGTCATCCCGTTCGAGCCGCTCGTCTCTGAGCCGGACAGTCATTCGTGGAGCAGTCGATTGAGATCATGGACCGCCGCGTGAGGAGGCTCTGCACCAAGACCGTCCAGTTGGTCGAGGTGCGATGGCAGCACCGTTCGGTGTCGAGGACACTTGGGAGCTCAAGGATGCCAGGTGTGACGCGTATCCGCATCTTTTCCCCTCCTAGATGTTTTTGCATATTTTGAGGACAAAATTTCCTAAGGGGGGAAGAATGTTATATTTGTGTCACTTTTAACCTGCTGGTAACCGTTGGAGCGTTCTGGCAGTTTTTCATTTTTTTCGGTTTTCGATCGGAACCGCTAATTTTTGGACTGTTAGCTATCGTCCTGAGTTAGAGGACTCCGATTGGAAATCTAACTGCATATTTGGTGTCCTGGTGCCATTTTAGGCCTCTCACAAAAATTTCATCGAATTCCGGTAACGTTTTCAAAATTTCACAGTTTCGGGGCGTATCCGGGTATTTTAAGTGACTCGCTATATAAATGGAATCTAAAACTAGATGGGCACTATTCATCATCTCCCTCCTTGAGCTCTCTCTCTCCCCTTCTCCATTTTTCTTGATTTTGAGCCCCTTGGAGGGCTTGAAACAAAAAACCCAAAGCATAGGAAGTGTAGATCGGGTCCCGATCTACACCCCGGTGCTTTCAAATTCGAATTCCGGCGAGTTTTGCCCCTCCATCCCCCTCTCTTCTCCTCTGTTTTGGCCCATCTTGGAGGTGGGAGTAGATCCGGGCGTTGGAAGCCTTTTGGGAGAGGTTTCGGTGCGCGGAGAGCAACCGGACTTCCCTTCCTCCCCTTTTTCTTGGATATATGTATGTTAGGAGGTGGGAATGAGGTTGGGTGGTGGTCGGCGGCGGTGGGTGGCCGTCGGGGGGCTGTGGTGGTGGTCGGAGGCCTTGGAGTGGCCGGTGGAGGGAGCTAGGCTGACGGGCAGGTTGGGTGGTGTCCGGGAGGGTTGGCAGCACAGCAGGCGCAGCAGGTGTGTAGCGGCAGGCGCGCGCGCGTGCGCGCGGGCTTGCGCTCGGGTTGGCGCTGGGCGTGCTGGGTGCTGGGCGTGCAGGGCGTACAGGGTAGACTGGCAGGGCTAGCTCGGGCAGGATGGCTGGGCTGTGCGCGCGGGCAGGCTGGGCGCGCAGGCGAGCAAGGCAGGAGGTGCTCGGGCATCAGGCGAGCAGTGCCGGGCGTGCAGGCGAACGGTGCTCGGGCCACTCGGCGATGCGCGCAGGCAGGCAGCGCGGGCAGCAGCGCGGGTAGGCTGGCAGACGCGTTGGGCGCGTGCTGCCAGGCGCGCTGGGCACGTGTTGCGCGGGCGTGCGCGTGGGCGCTGGGTGAGGGTCCCGGGTGCTGGGCGCTGAGCGCTGGCAGCTGGTCGCGGATACCGGGCGTGCTGGGCGCTGGGCGCGAGTGTGCTGGGCGCAGGCGTGGGCGAGCTGCGCGTGAGGTGCTGGTCGAGCAGCTGTGCGGGGAGCTGTGCGAGGGGATGACGCGTGCGGAGTGCGTGCGGGGCGTCGTGCAGTTGCGCACGGGGTGCGCGCGGGGCGCGACGAGGCAGCGGTGGTGCGCGCGGGGGATGCGCGAGGCGAGGCGCTGCGCGCGGGGCGTGCGGGGTGCTCGCGGGCCAGCGCAAGGCGTGTGGGGTGTACGCGGGCAGCTGCGCTGGGGCGCAGTGGGCGCGCGGTGCACCTGCGATGTTCGGCGGCGTGTCCAGGCGGCGGGCAGGGGCCCGGCGGGGCGCGGGGTGTGTGGGCTGAGGCGCGGCGGTGCACCCGGGCAGTCGGGTGGCCGTGCGGGGGGTTTCCGGCCGTGCGGGTGGTTGCCGGAGTGCTCGGGCTAGCGTGCGTGCGGGTCGTATGCACGTTTGCCCGAGTGTTGGGTGTTTGATTTTGGGTTTTGTGTATTTTTGAGTGTTTAGCAGTATTTGAGGATTTTACTCCCCGCATTGATTACCCTGTCTTGCAGATCTCGACGGACGGTCGCGCGTCGACCCGATCTTCGGTGAGTGGGACGATCCAACCCAGTAGGGAGGTGTTACATGCACTTGAGCGTGTACCGTCCTCCCTGGGGCACCATAGTAAATATTAACCTGTTTAATATGAAAAGCTATGAAAGCATGATAATCTGTAGTATGCATGCCACCCTAGATTTGTATGCTAGGGACTTATACCCTTAGGACCCGTGTAAGAGCCATGCACCCTGTTATCATGTTTCCATGCTAGGAAAGCCCCGACCGATGCATGTTCCCATTTAGTTTATTTATTTAAATAAAATGCGAGCATATGATTATTAGCCTGTTTTAGTGAATATCATAGGGGAGGGGCCTCGCGAGGACAGAGGTGAGACCCGGGCTAGGGTACTCCGTGTTCCTTGTTTGGTTGTCGGATGTCCTATATCGGGATCTCACGCTGCCCTCCCAAGGATTCTTTCCCCGTTAATATTCCAACCTTGTTATAACTATTATGCATGTTCCCCGCATCTCAGTTATGCGCACTGGAGGAATTCTGAGGAATTCAGGACATTAGAGTTGTTAGGATGTGTTGTCTGCGGATCCGAGTGGATCATATGCGATGGATAGGCTGTTCTGTTCCCTTCGTTGGATTCGTTGGAAAGGTCGTCCCGTGCAGGGGCTCCCATCAGTAGGCGCCTCCTGATTTGGTAGAAGGACTGTGCTGGATGTGGGTGTGGCCAAACGGCCTACGGAGTGGGGAGAGACTATCGGTGGAACAAGGGTGACCAACAGCCTAGTCAGTCCCAAGAGCCTAGGTCACCTATTGGAGGGTGAGGGTGAGGGTATGGTGGGCCGGCGATGTGGCGACCCACTGGATTGTAAGTCCCAATATCCTTGGTCACCCAGTGAGGGTGAGGGTGAGGGTGTAGCGGGTGGCGGTAGCGACCCGCTGGTTTTGTGTAATTAGTCCCAACATCCTTGTCACCTATTGAGGGTGAGGGTGAGGGTGAGGGGATATGGCGGTTCGGCGATGTGACGAACCCCCGGATTTGTGTTGTTTATGCCATTTTGTGGCTTGAGTAATGTGTTTGTGGATTAATGATAACTGGTTTTGGTTAATATAAATTGTGATGCATGGGTCGTGTTGTTCACTTAGCGTGTGGCTCACCCCTCGCATAATATTTTTCTCCAGTCTCATCTAAGTCGGATCTGGAGGAGGAGCTCCCCGAGGGACTTCATCAGTAGCGGAGTAGCGCCACGTCCCGCGAGTATCAGAGGCTATCAGCATCCCTTGTGCTTGTATGTATTATTTTCCGAGCTTGGGCACGCGTTTGTGTTGTATTTGGATGTCTTTGTATATATTGGCTCTCATAGGACATATGATTACGTATCGAGTCTGTAGTATGTTTTGATTACAGATTCAGTCTTTTTAGCTTCCGTATTTGGTGTGTATATCATGTCAGCCCTGCTTTGGTCTGTGTGTCATTTTAGCTGTTGTGTGAGTATGTTATTGAACTCTTGTTACTGATATCGTATATACACCTGCCGCGTCTCGGGGTCGGCCGTCCCTGGGGCGTGACATCCCCAACCAGTAACGACCAAACCCGGATGCGATTCAGAACTGCATATTTTTCTGAAACGATACCAAAATTCGATGAAATTTTTATGGGTAGTACAAAACGGTATCAAAACCCATAATGTGCAGTAAGATTTCCAATCAGAGTACTCTAACTCCTGCAGGTGGCTAAAAGCCAAAATTTTAGCGGCTCCGATCAAAAAATTAAAAAGGCCCTGAATGACCCAGAAGTGACCAAGGCTTAACTGAAATGGCTCCAAATGACACAGGCATAACATTCTTCCCCCCTTAGGAAATTTAGTCCTCGAAATTTAAGGAAACCCAAAGGGAAGACCGAATATAGCAAGTATCTCGCATAGACCTTTTGTTCCCAAGTGGTCTATGCACCAGACTGGCGCTACCGACACACTGCAATCAAGGGAACGGTCTTAGAGTGGAGCCTCTTCTCATGCTGGTCTCTGACCTCGATCCACTGCTCCACGAACGACAAATCCAGCTCGAGAATGAGACGGTCGAACGGAGTGACATGAGCAGGATCTTGGACATAACGCCTCGGCCATGAGACAAGGACGACGTCGTGGGCATGAGCCAGCTGTGGGGGAAAGGCTACATGACAAGCCACCTCCCCAATCCACTCAATGACGAGAAACAGTCCCATTGAAGAGCCAACTCAGCTTGCCCCGAACGTCGAAACAGAGGATGCCCTTAAACTGGGACACCTTCACGAAAACATGGTCACCAAACCCAAAGGTAAGCTCCTGGCGACGATGACCTGCGTAGCCCTTCTATCGGTTCTGGGAGGTGCAGATGCACACACGAACCAACCTGGCCACCGCAAGGTCAAACAACTAACTTGTGGCCTCTCTAACTGGCGCTCCTCAACCGTCCCAACACAAGGGAGGTATAAAACTGCGCCTGTAGAGTGCCTTTCACAGATCCATCTAGATGCTCGAATGGCAGTCGTCTTGCAGGCATACCCCAACAAATGGGTGGTGCCTCACCCAACTGCCCTCATCATCGAGCACGCAGGCACTTAGCATGTCCTCCAAGGTCTAAATCGTCCTCTTTGTCTGGCTGTCCATCGGCGATGAAATGCTATACTTAAATGGAGGCTCGCGCCAAAGCCTGCAAAGGATGCGCCACAACCTCCAAGTAACCCTTGCGTCTCAACCAAAAATAGCGCCGACTGGAGTGCCATGAAGACGAACAATCGCGAAGGTGAAAACCCACGTCAAGGCGTCCAGAGACTCAATCAGTCGGATTAGGGAGGGAAGCGCGGACTTAGTTAGTCGGTCAATGATCACCTAGACGGCGTCGTGACCCGAACGTGACATTAGCGAGTCCGCAACAATCCCTGATAACCCACTCCCATGTCCACTGAGGAATCTCAATGAAGACTACCTCAAAGTAGTCCACGGAAGCCCAATAAAACTTTTGAGATCCATGAAGGCATCCGGCGCATTCGTCAACCCCGATAGCAGTACTTAAAACTCGTAGTGCCCAAAACGGTCACGAAAGGCCATCTACAGGATGTCCAACTCCCGGATCTCCAACTTGTGGTACCCTTGTGCGAAGATTGATCTAACAGAAGACACTCACTCCTAGAGCTGGTCAAATAGATCATCAATTCACAGTAAGGGGGTACCTGATCTTCAATCCTCAAGGGAAGATCAAAACAACACCTTGAACAATTAAGTCTAGATTCTGCTTATCGAGCATGGCTGGCGCTCATGATCACACTTACACGCTTGGTAAGGCGCTCCACCGCACTTAATCCACAAGACACGCAATAAGGGGTCGTCGAACCTCGACAATGCCTATGCGACGTCATCTATCTGATAGGGCGATTGAGTCCCATCACGAACGCTAGCATCGCGTCTCCTTATTTGCGACCAATGTGGGGCAAAACGCGACAGTATCCACAACTGTGCTTCACATGCCGCCAGAGACGGGTCGCTCAACTGTAACCATTGGAACTCCAGCCTCCTGCACTCCATGGGTAGATTCATCACGTGGAGTCCACGCTCTCGACATCATCCAATAGCACTCTCCCGGTGTGGCCTCTACCTGGTAGCCTCCCAAGCCCACTATCTCTGCCATATGGGCGCACCAACAAGCATAGTATCTGGGAGCACCTCACAGGGCTCTGGCCTCAACCGGGCAGCTACAACGCAAAATGATATATCGAAGCGACTCCATATGCCACTATGGAACCCAGTCCACAAGCAATCGCCCACCAAGCTACAATAGGATGCTCCCAATCCCGATCGTACTCATCACCACTCACTACAGCACCTTGCAAGTGAGAGGAAAAATCCATCATCAATTTGATGCTTCAAAGGTATTCCTTGACTGGGAAAAAAAACCTTGGGAGGGCACCATGAGGTCCCGATATAGGATATCCCGACAACCAAACAAGGAACACGGAGTACCCTAGCCCGGGTCTCAACGATGACCCCGCAAGGCCCCTTAATCCTGAGTAGGAAGGCTGGAAGAAGACATCACCCCTTAATGAGCAATACGCCACATCCTCAACACTTGAAACTGGTGCCGCACGCGAACTCCATGGTTACCAGCAATACCGATGCACGGGAAAGAAGCTTCATTATCAAGACGCAATCCATACCTTAAAAATTGCAACCAATTCATCACTATCATACTACTGGGCTGGAATCTCCTACCCAAGCCTTAATCCCACAACAAGGGATCCAACAACTGACCCTAATCAGTCGACCCAGTCAACAACTTAAGGGTGGGTCCAGGGGGGTCACGTCCACGTCAACGGATGCGAGGAGGCATGTCAGCAACCTAAGATAACTTCTGAAACAAGAGTACTCGGATGACAATCCTACGACTCATCATCTATACGACTAGACTTAGGCTCTGACAGGACCAAGCTCTGATACCAACTTTTGTCACGCCCCAGGGCGGCCGTCCCCGAGACGTGGCAATAATAAAATATCAGCTATCAATACCTAAGGTAAATAAAGACTCCAACAACAACACACAAGGTGGCAAAGCAAGGATAATGATAACTGACTGAAAAGCGGAAGCATAATATATAAACAATGTCTATAAACCAAAAACATTATTACAGACTCGAATACACAATCACTGTCCTATGAGAGCTAAGTCTAGACCAAAGAAAATACAACCTGTGCCACATGCACGATTTACAATACATACAATGACTCTAGGACTGCTGACAGCCTCGCACTCGCCACCCGCCGGAAGAACGCTCCACGCCCATAAGACCACGCCACAGGAAAGCTCCAGCCCCACGCCCAACACTGCCCCTGAAAAAAGAAACAGTATGCGAGGGGTGAGCTACAAGCTCAGTGAGTGGCTGGAAACCAATCACCATACAACAGTTCAATACATAAACAATTTCCTTTCAAGGTAAACATGGGTGGAAACCCATGGATAACAAGGTCACGCGGCAGCGCGACCAACCTCACCCTCACCCTCACTCCTGGAGGGAGACTCTTGGGACTTTTGGGGAGAGACCATACCGTTGGTCGAGGAGACCCGGGATTACTGGTCCACACAACACTACTGGATCACCAACCTCACCCTCACCCTCACCCTCACTCCCGGAGGGAGACTCTTGGGACTTTTGGGGAGAGACCATACCGTTGGTCGAGGAGACCCGGGATTACTGGTCCACACAACACTACTGGATCACCAACCTCACCCTCACCCTCACTCCCGGAGGGAGACTCTTGGGACTTTTGGGGAGAGACCATACCGTTGGTCGAGGAGACCCGGGATTACTGGTCTACGCAACACTACTGGATCATCTACATCGAGATAACTGCCCAACGATGTCTTTGAACATCGATACGAGACTGGACCCAACAACTATGGGAACGGACAAACAACGAATGGGTCACGAGGCGACGTGTCTTCACCTCATCCTCACCCTCACTCCCAGAGGGAGACTCTTGGGACTTTTGAAAGAGACTTAGACTGCTCTACACCCTTGGTCCACCGGTAGCCCTTTCCCCACATAGCCTCTACCTGGTATACTCCCACGATCAGTACGCTTCCGAACGCATCGGTGGTACCTACAGATGGGAGCCCTCTGTCAGGACAGCTTTTCCAACGCCGGGGAGTTCCTACATCGGATCCAACGAAGGGGAGAACGATTCCACGCTCGCAATATGATTCGTTAACCCTCTTACGGGTAGCCTCTACCTGGTACACTCCCACGATCAGTACGCTCCCGAACGCATCGGTGGTACCTACGGATGGGAGCCCTCTATCAGGACAGCTACAACCCGGGCCTCTTCAACACGGACGACATTGGGAGTAAACATTCCATGTTCGCAAAGCGAACCCAATGGAAAAACACTACACTCGATAATCACTTATCGAGATATCGAATACTATTGTACTCCCACATCGTTGCGTCGCTCAGACACAAGGGGGGGGGGTGTCACGCCCCAACTACCGGCTTAACAATCCGATAAGATAATGAATTCTCCTGAATTCCAAACGAGTGCATCGCTCGGATGCACGGGCATCGCTAGCACTCTAACTAATAAGGTACAACCCGACAGTGGGTCATACCCACGCCTATCCCAGATAGGCCTATCAGTTTTTAACATGCGCATATAAATATATCCAGGAGAATTTTATATCTAGCTATGTGCATGAACCATATGCACAATCATCTAATAATTATAGGGACACTCCCTAACATGGATTTACATCATAATAAATCATACAACATGCATACATGGTCATTAATCACATATGCACACAAGGCCTAACTTAAACATGCGTTGGATATCACCAACATAAAAGAAAGGGGCAAGCGCGATCTCGCGCACTAACAGGTGCATGCCAATATTCCAAACGAACCTGAGTCGAGTAGGAAATCGCATCTACTTACTCAGTTCGTTCAGAGGGAGAGGTGACGGGGGTGATCATCATCTCATGAAGCTGGTCATAGCTTTGCCCCATTAGCATGGGCGCAACAACTACACCACGCCCTCGAGTCTTATCGCAAGGGAATATTAGGCAGGTGCCCGTTATTAACCCAGACTTATTCATGTTCAATATTCCAATTAATATGGTGGGAGTAGTATTACAATACTACCTAAGGCATGCCATATTCTATACATCCATACACATTACACAAATACATGCCCATACTAGAGAGGCGCATGCAACACAATCATTCATACATGAATACAATACATGTATATAAGCCTAGCATGCAAGATATCTACATATTATAGCTTAAGGATGGCCATATATAGCTAGGGAGCCCCATTGATGCGCGACGCGCGTCGAGCGCATCCCGAGGGGGGGGATTGGATCGAACCACTCACCGATACCCGGATCGCCGCGCGTACGGTCTACGAGATCTGCAAAACACAACCAATGATCTATAATTAAATTATGGAACATCCTATCACACATATAAGCTTACTTCATGAAAACCATAACCCCTGATACTTCCATATTATCACCCAAGACACATGCAACCAACTCCTTGACACTCAACCAAGCAAAACTGCTAAACCTGCTGCAACCAGCCCTACTAATTGGTCTTCACAGCACCCAATACACTTCCAAAAATTATGAAATAAATCATGCACATTCTATGATATGCTGGGATCATAATCCATGAAGACATTAGAACCTAATTTTGCCTCTACAAGCCCGAAATAGGTCAATTCCTACTCGAATCTGGACAGGTCATGCAAAACTTGTTCTAACTTACACCACAGATATCATAATGACCCCAAATTTCATATATAACATCTAGACACATAGCTGATCAAATCATAAGAAGACATAATCCTAAAAATATGTCTCTAAATACTAGATTCACTGAGATCTTTAAAAGACAGTGTGCTGCATTACCAAAACAGGGGAAGGGAAATGGGGAGATGCGGGGTTCTCGACTCACCCACGACCACCTCAACCAACACCACCACTACCACCACCTCATCAGCCACTCCACCAGCCTTCCTTGGCTGAAAACAGGGGGGGTGGGGGGGGAAGGCATGAGAAGGAGCTAATGAGAAGATAAACAACAACAACAACTACAACAACATTAACACACACACTCACCCTTTTTCACTCTCTACTTGATCCACCTTCTTCATGTTCCTTCTTCACCATCTTCTTTTCCAACACAAAGGAAAGCAAAAGAGGGGAAAGGAAGAGAAGTGGTCGGATGGGTTGGGAGGGAAGAGAGGGAGAGAGAGAGGTTTTCACTTAGGGGGGGGGGGGCATTTATCATGAATAAAAGGGGTTGGTGGGGTGGGTTGAAAAGTCAACCTAACTAAGAAAGAAAACAAAACATCAAGACTTGGTCAATACCCCCATTTAGACGTGCACATGAAATCTCACCTCCCAATCCAGTAACGATCAAACCCAGATGCGATTCAGAACTGCATAATTTTTCTAAACGATATCGAAATTCAATAAAAAATTTATGGGTAGTACAAAACGGTACCAGGACCCATAATATGCAGTTAGATTTTCAATCAGAGTACTCTAACTCCCGCAGGTGGCTAAAAGCCAAAATTTTAGTAGCTCCGATCGAAAAATTAAAAAGGCCCTGAATGACCTAGAAGTGACCAAGGCTTAACTGAAATGGCTCCAAATGACACGGGCATAACACCTTTAGGTAATAATATAGGATACTGTAAAGGATCATAGCATCCAAAATAATGTTTTACCCTATGGCCGAAGTGCCTTCGACCAGATTTTGCATGGGCAACTATATCCTTTTCGGATGGTACATTTTGATTTGTACCTTCAATCCATATTGCAACAACTTGGTCTGCTGAAGGTAAATTATAAGCTCTTTGGTCGAGCCTCACATCCTTGGTGATACCAATTATGAAATTCTCCAATGAAGGGAAATCCTTTAAACAACGTAAAATTTGAACATACGGATTTTCCTCTAGAATTTTCATCAATTTCATGACAACATTCTCATTCAAGTCAGTGTCGCGCATGATTTGCATTCTATTACGAACTTCATTATTCGTGTCATAAAAATATAATTGGAAGTAAGACGGCTTGTTTCCTTCAGGGATCAATGATGGGAGATCATGATATGTTTGTCCTTGTGCACGAAAAGTGTAGACTCCCTTCTTCATGTTGCAAGCTCTTTATCTAGATATACTCCAAAAGATGTGAAAGCGAAGATACTATTATATGCTCTAATATTTCTTCTGAAGTGAACAGCTTCCGTTAGATCGGATGTAAACAATTCTTGCAGCTCTACTGGTACATCCGTTTCGGCTAATTTAATTTCACCATTATAGCAACATTGTCACGCCCCGGGCGTCCCCGAGACGCGGCAAGTGTATATATAATATCAGAATCTTCACAGGAGGTCAATAATATACCATAAACAAGCAACTAGAATGACACATAGACAACAAAGAGGCTGACATGATATATACACCAAATGCGGAAGCGAAAGACTGAATCTGTAATTAAAACATACTACAGACTCGATACACAAACATCTGTCCTGTGAGAGCCAATATATACAAAGACATCCAAATAAAATACAACAGCGTGCCCAAGCACGGAATATAATACATACAATAAAAAAAAGGGGTGCTGATAGCCTCTGGCACTCGCGAGACGTGGCGCTCCTCCGCTACTGATGAAGTCCCTCAGGGAGCTCCTCCTTCAGGTCCGACTCAGATAATACTGGAGAATAATAATTATGCGAGGGGTGAGCCACACGCTCAGTGAATAGCACAACCCATGTATCACAGCGATATTAACCACAATCAGATATTATTCCACAATCTCATCACTAAAAGCCACAAAATGGGAACAACTCTACAAACCAGTGGGTCGCTTATCGCCAACCCACTACACCCTCACCCTTCAATGGGTGACATAGGATATTGGGACTAACTACACCAATCCAGCAGGTCGCTATCGCCAACCTACTATACCCTCACCCTCACCCCTCAACAGGAGTGACATAGGATATTGGGACTGACAATCATCCATAGACAAATCCAGCGGGTCGCTCATCGCCAACCCACTTCACCCTCACCCTCACCCTACAACGGGTGACATAGGATATTGGGACTGACTAGGCTGTTGGTCACCCTTGGTCCACCGATAGTCTCTCCTCCACTCCGTAGGCCGCTTGGCCTTCACCCACAACTTTAGCACAGTCCGTCACAAATATCGGGAGGCGCCTACTGATGGGAGCCCTCGGAAGGGACGGCCTTATCACGCTGGGGCAGTCTCTACACGGATCCAACGAAGGGAAAGAGAACAGCCTATCCATCGCATATGATCCACTCGGATCCGCTGAATTCCTTAACTAAAGAAAAGAAACTTTGGGAGGGCACCTTGAGGTCCCGATATAGCATACCCCGACAACCAAACAAGGAACACGGAGTACCCTAGCCCGGGTCTCACCGCTGACTTCGCAAGGCCCTTTAATCCAGAGAAGGGAAACTCTACTGATGTCATGAATTCCTCAGAATTCCTCCAGGGCGCATAACCAAGATGCGGGGAACAGATAATACACTAACAAGGGTGGAATATTAACGGGGAAAGAATCCTTGGGAGGGCAGCGTGAGGTCCCGATATAGGACATCCCGACAACCAAACAAGGAACACGGAGTACCCTAGCCCGGGTCTCACCGCTGTCCTCGCGAGGCCCTCCCCTATAATATTCACTAAGACAGGCTAATAATCACGTGCTCGCATTTTATTTAAATACATTAAACTAAATGGGAACATGCATCGGTCGGGGATTTCCTAGCATGGAAACATGATAACAGGGTGCATGGTTCTTATACGGGTCCTAAGGGTATAAGTCCTAGCATACAATCTAGGGTGCCATGCATACTACAGATTATCATGCTTACATAATTTCCATATTAAACAGGTTAATATTTACTATGGTGCCCAGGGGAGGACGGTACACGCCCAAGTGCATGTAACGCCTCCCTACTGGGTTGGATCGTCCCATTCACCGGAAGTTGGGTCGTCGCGCGACCGTCCGTCAAGATCTGCAAGACAGGGCAATAAATACGGTGAGTAAAACACACAAATAAATCCACAAATACTGTAAAATACTCAACACTCGGACAAGCGTACATACGGCCTGTACGCACGCGAGCCCGAGCACCCGACTCACTCCCGAACCCCCGGGCAACCGTACGCATGGCCACCCGACCCAGGCGCATAGATGCGCCCCAGCCCGCACGCCCAGACGCACAGCCGAGCCCCTGCCCGCACGCCCGGACACGCCGCACGCTCGGGCGCACGCACGCGCACGCCCTTGTGCACCACGCGTCCAGCTCCCGGGTGCACCCGCGCGCACCGCGCCTGCACCCGCACGCACTGCGCCCCAGTGCAGCGCCCCGCACACATTCCCCGCTCGCACCGCCTGCTCGCCCTGCGCGCACAGCGCCCCCCACACGCGCACGCACGCACACACCCCGGCACCATCGGCGCACTGCCGCGCGCCTACCCGCGCGCCCCGACGCACTGCCGCACGCACGCGCACGCTCGCGGGCGCCCGCGAGCACCGCGCGTCCAGCCCAGCGCGCACTGCACGCACGCCCCAGCACGCGCACGCACTGGCCCCCAGCACCGCGCGCACTGGTCCCCAGCACTGCGCCCAGGCGCAGTGCCCAGGTGCCCTGCCCGCGCGCGCGCACGCTCGTGCGCACGCCCGTTCGCGCCCGCGCGCACCTGCACGCACCCCCGCTGGCACCCCCGCTCGCGCCAGCACCCGCGCGCACCCGCGCACTCGCGCGCACGCACTCGCGCGCGCCTGAGCGCCCGACTGCGCCTGCCTGCGCGCGCACCTGCGCGCGCAGACCGCGCCCAGCTCGCGCCCAGCCCACTCCAAGCTCATTTTCACCCATCCCAACCCCTCACACACTCCCTAACACACCTACCCAACATGCATGACCTCCCAACCAACCCCTCAAGCCAAGAAAACCAAGAAAAGGAGGGGAGGAGCTCACCTTGGGAGGGAAAAGAAAGGGGGAGGTTCGGGGCCCTTCGCACACCGAAACGCCGCCACCCGGAACCACCACCACCACTCAGCCTCCTCTTCAGCCCTCTATGGCAGCAAAACAGGGGGGGGGGAGATCATGCAAAGAGAGCTTGAGAGAAGGGAAGAAACAAGCAACAACAACACAACCCACCTCCACTTCCTCCTCCACCTTCTCCTCCTCTTTGAGGCCCTCCATCAAACACTTGGTGGGCAAGGAAAAGAGAGAGAGAGGGACCAGAAATGTTGTCGACAACATTGGGAGAGAGAGAGAGAGAGATATTTTTCAAATATCTTAAGGAAAATTTACTAAGTCGCCCTCCGACTAGAAATTCAGCGCAAGCTTCACTGGAACAGCCATAACTTTCTCGATATAGCTCCGAATGGCTCAATTCCAAAACCAATGGAAATCTAAGAAGATTATCTATAACTTTCATGTTTATGACATGAACAAATAACCTCTCCAGCTATTCCGAATTTAGAGCCAAACATGGAACAGGGCTGCTGCCAGAATTTCTATCCCCGGGGTACACTTGGAAGAATACCCATAACTTTTACTACAAGAATCCAGTTGATCTAATTCCACCTCTGTACGAAAGCCAACTCAAAACTGGACATCTCATAACAAAATCAGAATTAAATCTCTTCATCTTGGATTTTTACAAAATCAAATCCAAATGGTAAATTGGAAATACATAATGTCACGCCCCGGGGCGGCCAACCCCGGAACGCGGCAAATGTATATATATCATATCAGAAACCTACACAGGAGGTCAAATGCATATACTCTAAACCACAAATAAAATGACAACACATATCAAATAGGGCTGACATAATATATATACAATATAGCGGAAGCAAAATACTGAATCTGTGAATAAACATTCTACAGACTCGATACTCAATCATACGTCCTGTGAGAGCCAATATACACAAATATACAACTAAACATATACCAACACGTGCCAAGCACGGAAATCAAATACATACAGCCAAGGAAAGGGATGCTGATAGCCTCTGGTACTCGCGGACGTAGCGCTGCTCCGCTACTGAAGAAATCCCTCGGAAAGCTCCAACTGCTGCTGCTCCGGCTCCAGCTCAGGCTCAGTGGCAACTGGGGAAAAAACATATGCGAGGGGTGAGCCACACGCTCAGTGAACGGCACAACCCATGCATCACAGACAATATTGACCACAACATATTAATCCATTCAAATCCACAATTTTCCATAATCCAGATCATACCCTCACCCTTACCCCCCCCAACAAGGGACTCAGGATATTGGGACTTACAATCATTCACAAACAAAACCAGCGGGTCGCTCATCGCCAACCCACTTCACCCTCACCCTCACCTTTCCAAAGGTGACATAGGATTTTGGGACTGATAATCATCCATTCACATATCCAGTAGGTCGCTCATCGTCAACCCACTACACCCTCACCTCACCCTACCACGGGTGACATAGGATTTTGGGACTGACTAGGCTGTTGGTCACCCTTGGTCCACCGATAGTCTCTCCCTCCACTCCGTAGGCCGCCTGGTCTACTCCCATATTCAGCACAGTCCGTCACCAAATCAGGAGGTGCCTACTAATGGGAGCCCTCTGTCAAGAAGGCCCTGTCTAACGCTGGGGGTAGCCTCCACCGGATCCAACGCAGGGAACAGAACAGCCTATCCATCGCATATGATCCACTCGGATCCGCCGACTACACGCCTCAACAATTCTAATGTCATGAACTCTTCAGAGTTCCTCCAGCGCGCATAACCAAGATGCGGGGAAACAAGTACAATCAAAAGCAGTGTTGGAATATCACTGGGGGAAAGAAACTCGGGAGGGCGGCGTGAGTTCCCGATACAGGGTACCCCGACAACCAAACAAGGAACACGGAGTACCCTAACACGGGTCTCACCGCTGTCCTCGCAAGGTCCCTCCCCTATAATATTCACTACTCATGCTAATAATCATACCAAACATACAACTCTAACGTTCTGAATTCCTCAGAACCCACCAGAGCGCATAACTACGATGCGGGGAACATGCATAAGGTTATAACAGGGTGGAATATCATTGGGGGAAAGAAACTCGGGAGGGCAGCGTGAGTTCCCATTATAGGACACCCCGACAACCAAACAAGGAACACGGTGTACCCTAACCCGGGTCTCACCGCTGTCCTCGCAAGGCCCCTCCCCTATAATATTCACTATAACATGCAATTTAACAAGTACTAGCATTTAATTTAATAAATAAACTAGTAGGTTGTCATGCATCGGTCGGGATTCCTAGCATGCAAACAGGGGACATGCTGCATGGCTCATACGCATATCCTAAGGGGGCAAGTCCCTAACATGCAAAGACTAGGGTAGCATGCATACTACACATGAATCATACAAGCATGGATTACATATTATTGCAGGTTAATATTTATCCATGACGCCCCAGGAGAGGTCGGTATACGCCCAAGCGCGTATAACGCCTCTCTACTGGGTTGGATTGTCCCACTCACAGAATCGGGGTCGTCGCGCGACCGTCCGTCTAGATCTGCAAGACAGACATTCACTGGTTAGAATAAATCCATAATGACCCCAAAATACATAACACACACAAATAGACACCCAACACCCCCCGGCAACCACCCGCACGGCCGGCCACCACCCGCACGGCCACCCGACCGCCCGGGCGCACCGCCGCGCGCCTCGGCCCGCGCACCGCCGGGCCCCTGCCCGCCGCCGAGACACACCGCCGAGCTTCCCGGGGCACCCTGCACGCCCCAGCGCGCAGTGCCCCGCCCCGCGCGCACCCCGCGCGCACCTCCGCCACCTCGCGCGCACCTCGCACGCTCCTCGCACACCTTGCCGCACCTCGCGCGCACCTCGCACGCCTTGCCGCACCTCGCGCGCACCTCGCACGCACCTCGCCGCACCTCCGCGCACCACCGCGGCCTCACCGCGGCCTCCGCGCACCGCCACGCACCCTCATCCACGGCCTCGCGCACGCCACGGCCTCGCGCACGCCATCCGCACCCTCAGCCACGGCCTCGCGCACGCCACGGCCTCGCGCACGCCATCCGCGCACCCGCGCGACCCGCTCCACGCGCATCAGCCGCCCAGCTCGCCCAGCACCGGCCTCTGCTCGCCCAGCACCGGCCAGCACCCTGCACCAGGCCCGCGCGCCCTCGCGCGCACGCCGCGCGTACGCGCGCCCGCGCACGCACGCGCGCCTGCCCGCGCGCACCCGACCTGGCGCCGCCTGGGCTGCTGCTGCTGCTTGGCCCGGACGACCTGCCACTGCCCGAGCGCCACCACCACCTCTCCCTTGACCACCGACCACCCTCCAACCACCTCCGACCACCCTCCGACGACCCCCACAGCCGCCGACCACCCCCAAACACCCAACCCACCTTCCTAGCATTCATCTATGCAAGAAAAAGAGGGAAAGGAGGCTTACCGAGGGGAGGGAAGACGTTCGGTAGCTCTCCGCGCGCCGAAACCTTCCTCAAAGGCTTTCCCACGCCCCGATCTATCACGGCCCTCGATTTGGCTCGAAACAGAGGAGAGAGAGAGGAGGTCGGGGAGGCTAGGATCGTCGGAATTCGGATTTGAAGACACCGGAGTGTAGATCGGGACCCGATCTACACTTCCCGTGCTTTGGGTTTTCGATTTTGAGGGGTGGAGGGGGCTCAAACGGAAGAAAAACGGAGAAGGGGAGAGGGGAAATCACGTCGGGAGGGATGATGAATAGTGTAGGGGTGATTTTTATTTCTTTTATATAGCGCGCGACTTAAAAACCCGGATACGCCCCGGAACTGCGAAATTTTTGCAAACGATGCCAGAATTCGATGAAATTTTCGTGAGAGGTCAGGAATGGCGCCAGGACACCAAATATGCAGTCAGATTTCCAATCGGAGTCCTCTAGCTCAGACGATAGCTAACAGTCTGAAAATAAGCGGTTCCGACCAAAAACCCTAAAAATTTTAAAAACTGCCAGGACGCTCTAACGGTTACCAGCAGGTTAAAAGTGACACATATATAACATTCTTCCCCCCTTAGGAAATTTTGTCCTCAAAATATGCAAAAACATCTAGGAGGGGAAAAGATGCGTCACACCTGGCATCCCTTGAGCTCCTAAGTGTCCTTAACACCGGAACGGTGCTGCCATCGCACCTCGACCAACTGGACGGTCTTGGTGCAGAACCTCCTCACGCGGCGGTCCATGATCTCAATCGACTGCTCCACGAATGACTGTCCGGCTCAGAGACAGCGGCTCGAACGGGATGACGTGAGCAGGATCGCGGACACCTTTACCCAACTGCGAACCCACCACTCCAAGACGGAGAGGTAAGAATTGGCGCTGAGGTGAGCCTCCGAGTAAACTCCAGGAAGCTCTCCTCGCAAGACGGGGACCACTCGAACCGGACATCCTTCCGAGTAAGGCGGTTAAGAGGAACAGCTATCTTCGAGAGTCCCTCGTCAAGCTTCCTGCAATAACCCTCCAACTCGGGAAGCTCCGAGTCCTTGCGGGGTTCGACGGTCGGCGCCAATCTGACGCGACGAGCGTCTTGCCCGGGTCCACAGATATGCCTTCACCAGAAATCACCCAGCCCAAAAGGCCTTAACCTCTAACCAAACTCGCACTTGATCTCTCATCTATCTGATGCTTCCATGGCATCCCTTACCTGGGAAAGGAAACCTCGGGAGGGCACCATGAAATCCCGATATAGGATACCCCGACAACCAAACAAGGAACACGAAGTACCCTAGCCCGGGTTCCAACGCCGACCTCACAAGGCCCCTTAATCCAGAAAGGAACACTGGAAGAAGACATCATTCTTAAAGAACACCACTAACTCCTCCGGATCATCTACATCTAGATGATCACCCAACGATGTCATTCAACATCCTTTGCAAGACCCGACCCAACATCATTGGGAACGATCCAACAGAAATTGGGTTACGAGCGACCCGCCTTCGCCTCATCCACACCCTCACTCCCGAAAGGAGACATTTTGGGACTTTGGGAGAGACTTAGACTGCTCTCTACCCCTGGTCCACCGGTAGCCTCTCCCCGCTCCGTAGCTCGCCTGGTCCTCTGACCGGGAGCCTGTCTAACGCCGGGGCTGTACTACGCGGATCCAACTAAGGGGAGAGCGATTCCACGCTCGCGACACCATTCAATAATCTCTTACCGGGTAGCCCCTACCTAGCATACTCCCAAATTCAGTACCCCTCCGACTGCATCGGCGGTACCTACTGATGGGAACTCACTGCCAGGACGGCTATAACCCGGCTTCCTTAACCCAAACAACCGCTCTTGACACTCACTCATCCAGATACCCCACACACTTGCATAATAACCACCAATTACACACACACTATCCTTATACTAGAAAGCTGGGAACACAAGATGATACCTCGAACCATGACACCCGAAGGCTGCGCCTCCTCGGCCGTAAGCGCTGCAACTCTACCCTGCACCAACCGCGGCTGAGGAACAGGAGCACGCCTCGCCGGCTGCACTGGCTGCTGCTGGCGCTGAGGCTGCTGCTGCTGCTGCTGGCGCGGAAGCTGCTGCTGCAAGAACTGCGGCTGCTGAGGTGGCACTCGGGGTCGATCAGCATCTGGGCAATTGTATCTGATATGCCCGATGCGCTGGCAATGAAAACAGCGCCGCTTCTCCGGCTGCCAGGACTGGATGGGCACTGCTGCAATGGGTGCCGGATCCCATACTGGCACCGCATCTGCTGGAGGAGAGGCAGCCGCTGACTGCTCGAAGCGGGGCCTCTTCCTCTTGCGCTGCCCCTGGTCCCGACTCCCGGAAGGACCCTGATCTGAAGAAGGGGTCGGAGCCCGCACTTGAATCCCGAGGTCTCTCTCGACGGTCTTCGCCCGCGAGACCAAGTCGGAGAACCTCGTGAAAGCCTGGGCGGTGACGTGCACTCGGATGGCATTGCTCAGACCGAGCTCAAAACGACGGCACCTCATCCCTTCGTCCATCACCAACGCTGGAGCGAATCTGGAAAGGCTCGTGAAGCGCGTAGAGTAATCAGCGACGGACATAGTGCCCTGCGTCAGCTGCTCGAACTCCCGCTCCACTAGCTGCCGCGCCGAGAACGGGAAGTACTCATCCAAGAAGTACCTCCGGAAACCCGCCCATGTGAGCCGCTCCACTCCCTCTGGAATGTCCACCACTCGGGTAGCCCACCAGTCGGCGGCGTCACCCTTCAACATAAAGGTGGCCAGAGCGACTCGCTGGCGATCGGTGCAAAGCATGGCCGCGAAGATCACATCCACCTCCCTCAACCAACGCTCTGGCGCAAGGGGATCTGCCGACTGCCCATGAAACTCGGGAGGATGGAGCTTCAGAAAGGCGTTGAGGCCGCTCTGCTGCACCCGCGCTGCCGCCTCTAGCTCCTCCTCCCTCTGCAGGGGATCCTCAACTCCAACTGCCGGAACTGCCACAGGAACTGGGGGTACATCAGGTACCACAGGCGGATCTGCCGCCAAGGGGACCTGCGGAACTGCCTCGCGGGTCGCCCTCAGCTCCTGAATCTCTCTAGCCTGCTCTGCAATCATCCGCGTCTGTGTCTCCACCAAATCAGCCAACCGAGCGAAAGCACGCTCCCAAGCAGGAGGCTCCTGCGTCAAGGGCTCTCCGGTAGCATCCTCGTCTCTGGTAGGTCCGGAAACCTCCAAAGACCGAGAGGGACCTCGTCCGCGCCGTCCTCTGCGAGGAGGCATATCAGCACCCTAAGAAAACCAGACACTAGGATCAGAATACTCACATCGAAATCCTAGGACTCATCTCTACGAAAGGAAGACTATTGGCTCTGACAGGACCAGGCTCTGATACCAACTTTTGTCACGCCCCAGGGCGGCCAACCCCGGGACGCGGCAAATGTATATATATATCAGAAACCTACACAGGAGGTCAAATGTGTATACTCTAAACCACAAATAAAATGACAACACATATCAAAATGGGCTGACATAATATATATACAATATAGCGGAAGCAAAAGACTGAATCTGTGAATAAACATTCTACAGACTCGATACACAATCATACGTCCTGTGAGAGCCAATATACACAAATATACAACTGAACATATACCAACACGTGCCAAGCACGGAAATAAAATACATACAGCCAAGGAAAGGGATGCTGATAGCCTCTGGTACTCGCGGACGTAGCGCTGCTCCGCTACTGAAGAAATCCCTCGGAAAGCCCCTCCCTCCAGTCAGGCTCAGTGGCAACTGGGGAAAAACAATTATGCGAGGGGTGAGCCACACGCTCAGTGAACGGCACAACCCATGCATCACAGCAATATTGACCACAATCTCATCATTTAAAATCCACCTAATGGCCACAATTTTATAATCCAGTGGGTCGCTCATCGCCAACCCACTATACCCTCACCCTTACCCCTCAACAAGGGACTCAGGATATTGGGACTTACTACACAAAACCAGCGGGTCGCTATCGCCAACCCACTTCACCCTCACCCTCACCTTTCCAAAGGTGACATAGGATTTTGGGACAGACAATCATCCATAGACAAATCCAGCGGGTCGCTCATCGCCAACCCACTACACCCTCACCCTCACCCTACAACGGGTGACATAGGATATTGGGACTGACTAGGCTGTTGGTCACCCTTGGTCCACCGATAGTCTCTCCTCCACTCCGTAGGCCGCTTGGCCTTCACCCACAACTTCAGCACAGTCCGTCACAAATATCGGGAGGCGCCTACTGATGGGAGCCCTCTGTCAGGAAGGCCCTGTCTAACGCTGGGGTAGTCTCTACACGGATCCAACGAAGGGAACAGAACAGCCTATCCATCGCATATGATCCACTCGGATCCGCTGAATTCCTTAACTAAAGAAAAGAAACCTTGGGAGGGCACCTTGAGGTCCCGATATAGGATACCCCGACAACCAAACAAGGAACACGGAGTACCCTAGCCCGGGTCTCCACGCTGACTTCGCAAGGCCCTTTAATCCAGAGAAGGGAGACTCTACTGATGTCATGAATTCCTCAGAATTCCTCCAGGGCGCATAACCAAGATGCGGGGAACAGATAATACACTAACAAGTGTGGAATATTAACGGGGAAAGAATCCTTGGGAGGGCAGCGTGAGGTCCCGATATAGGACATCCCGACAACCAAACAAGGAACACGGAGTACCCTAGCCCGGGTCTCACCGCTGTCCTCGCGAGGCCCCTCCCCTATAATATTCACTAAGGCAGGCTAATAATCACATGCTCGCATTTTATTTAAATACATTAAACTAAATGGGAACATGCATCGGTCGGGGCTTTCCTAGCATGGAAACATGATAACATGATGCATGGTTCTTATACGGGTCCTAAGGGTATAAGTCCCTAGCATGCAATCTAGGGTGGCATGCATACTACAGATTATCATGCTTACATAGTTTCCATATTAAACAGGTTAATATTTACTATGGTGCCCCAGGGGAGGACGGTACACGCCCAAGTGCATGTAACGCCTCCCTACTGGGTTGGATCGTCCCACTCACCGGAAGTCGGGTCGTCGCGCGACCGTCCGTCAAGATCTGCAAGACAGGGCAATCAATACGGTGAGTAAAACACACAAATAAATCCATAATGACCCCAAAATACATAACACACACAACATACGGCTTGTACGCATGCGAGCCCGAGCACCCGACTCACTCCCGAACCCCCGGGCAACCGTACGCACGGCCACCCGACCCAGGCGCATAGATGCGCCTCGGCCCGCACGCCCAGACGCACGGCCGAGCCCCTGCCCGCACGCCCGGACAAGCAGCACGCTCGGGCGCACGCACGCGCACCGCGCGTCTAGCCCCCGGGTGCACCCGCGCGCACCGCCCCTGCACCCGCGCGCACTCCGCCACCTCGCAGCGCACCTCGCACGCTCCCCGCTCGCACACCTTGCTCGCCCTGCGCGCACCTCGCACGCCTTGCCGCACCTCGCGCGCACCTCGCACGCACCTCGCCGCACCTCCGCGCACCACCGCGGCCTCACCGCGGCCTCCGCGCACCGCCACGCACCCTCAGCCACGGCCTCGCGCACGCCATCCGCACCCTCAGCCACGGCCTGCGCGCACGCCCCATCACGCGCACCCGCTGGCGACCCGCTCCACACGCACAGCCGCCCAGCTCCGTGCCCAGGCGCATGCCCAGGCCTCTGCTCGGCCAGCACCGGCCAGCACCCTGCACCAGGCCCGCGCGCCCTCGCGCGCACGCCGCGCGTACGCGCGCCCGCGCACGCACGCACGCCTGCCCGCGCGCACCCGACCTGGCGCCGCCTGGGCTGCTGCTGCTGCTTGGCCCGGACGACCTGCCCCTGCCCGAGCGCCACCACCACCTCTCCCTTGACCACCGACCACCCTCCAACCATTTCCGACCGCCCTCCGACCACCTCCACTGCCGCCGACCACCCCCAAACACCCAATCCACCTTCCTAAGCCACATCTATCAAGAAAAGGAGGGGAGGAGCTCACCTTGGGAGGGAAAAGAATGGGGAGGTTCGGGGCCCTTCGCGCACCGAAACGCCGCCTCCCGGAAGGGCTTTCCCACGCCCCGATCTATCACGGCCCTCTTTGGCAGCGAAACAGAGGGAGAGAGGAGGTCGGGGGGGCTAGAGAGAAGGGAAGACACCGGAGTGTAGATCGCAACCCACCTCCACTTCCTCCTCCACCTTCTCCTCGATTTTGAGGCCCTCCATCAAACACTTGGTGGGCAAGGAAAAGAGAGAAAGAGAGGGACCAGAAATGTTGTCGACAACATTGGGAGGGAGAGAGAGAGAGAGAGATATTTATCAAATATCTTAAGGAAAATTTACTAAGTCGCCCTGCGACTATAAATTCAGCGCAAGCTTCACAACCCGGATACGCCCCGGAACTGGGAAATTTTTGCAAACGATGCCAGAATTCGATGAAACTTTCATGAGAGGTCTAAAATGGCGCCAGGACACCAAATATGCAGTCAGATTTTCAATCGGAGTCCTCTAGGACGAATAGCCATAACAGTTACTACAAGAATCCAGTTGATCTAATTCTACTTCCGAACGAAAGCTAACTCAAAACTGGACGTCTCATAATAAAATCAGAAATAAATCTCTTCATCTTGGATTTTAACAAAATCAAATCCAAATGGAAATTGGAATACATAACTTACAAAAAAAATTATGTACCCAAAATCTTCAAACAGAGCGCTCCAAATGACACAGGCACAACAAACATAACGCTGGTGGTTCTTAGTGAAATTTCTTTGCACCACAATGGACGCAATAGGTGTTCATCTGTAGTTGGTGCAAAGTGGAACATACTGGTTCATGGACTTGGTGACCTAAAAAAGGATGCTATGTATTAGATTTTAAAAAATTGTGTGCATCTACATAGCCCAAAGTATAACCTTGGACATTAGACTAAGATATAGCCCAAAGTATGACTTTGGACCCTGCATGAAGATATATGTTCATGTATATGTCTTGATAAACAGACAAATAAAAATTTGGCTTACCTTGATAAACATATGAATTCATCTGCGTGCTGAGCAGAGGATTTGGGTTTAGTCTCCTTCTTCTACCACGTTGTATACCATGTAATCGTTGTTCTCTTGATGCCGCATTGTCCATTGCTTTCTTTCTTTCTTGTCTAAATTGAATTCTTAGTATTCAACCTTTTTTTCTTAATTAGTCATTCCAGCATACTTATCCATATAGCTCTAGTAATCTTGTCCCTAGAAATTGTCTTTAAAGATGTTCATGTCATATCTATTTAAGGATAATAAAATTAATTTTATAATCATTGGTACACATATTTTTTCTTATATAATAATATCATATATTTTAAAAGAAGAAAATTCATATTCTTATGCAAGAATTTAAATGTCCTACAATCAACTTAAATTTTATAATGATCTGATAAGTAAAAAATCATCATGCAACATTTAAAATATCACAGTGT
Organism: Acorus gramineus; assembly: GCA_030737835.1. NCBI lineage: Eukaryota > Viridiplantae > Streptophyta > Magnoliopsida > Acorales > Acoraceae > Acorus > Acorus gramineus. The sequence continues at coordinate 352,214 of JAUJYN010000023.1, forward strand.
TCCATCATCCAAAAAATAAATATAAGAATAACATGAGTCGCGAAAAGAAAAAAATAATACAATTGTTAGGTGAGAAACCTAGTGTATATATAATATCATTCTTGTAAGAAGAAAACAGAAGACAATGGACATAATAATATATTTTTTAACTAATGTATGAAGAATAAGAAAATCAAATCAATTGCATATGTAATTAAAGCATTATTTTAAAAAAAAAAGGGTTTGATAATGCATCTCTTTGACATAACTAACATCATTAAATTTTTAAGAGATAATTAAATACCTCAATGTTGACTGAACAATTTCGACCTTGCAGATATGTTCTCCTTCTACAAATATTTGGTGATGATGATAAACGACACAATACAGAGTTACTGAAATAATCCATGAGATAAACAATTAATACTTGTGTCATAAAAACATGAGTTTTAATTGTTTGAACATAGAACCAAAAATAAACGATAATCAATAATAATCTAACCTAATAATATTTTATTATTTTCATTTATCCAAATATAAAAATTAAACTTTCATAGATTAAATATCATTTCATTCTATTCAATCCCATAACAATCCATTCACACCATTTTAATCTTAGTCATATGACCATTTTACCCCTACCAATTTTATTTAATCTCATGACAATTCATTCACATCAATTTAATCTCATTCATTATGTATTCCAATACATACATTTCATCAAATCAAATCTTTTATATATATCAAAAAATTATATTAATAAATTACTTAAATTATATGTATTTGAATTTTTTTATTGTCAGGCATCTATAAGCAGGTTATATATATATAAAAAATTGTGTGTGTGTGTGTAGAGTCTATTAAAAGTTTGATACATGTTGATTTATGATAGATTCGATTTTCTTCAAGGCTCAAATATTATGAAATTCAAATTTAATTATCAGTTTATAGATATATTAATATTTAAAGTTGGTATGCAGTTTATAAGTCTTCCTCTATGAGGAAGCAAAATTATTATGGATCCTATCCATTACATTGGATTGCATGTAACAAAATCATTCCAATACTTGAATAAAGGGAAGTACCTGGAATTAATTTAATTTATTTTAAAAGAAAAAAATTATATTCAGGGATGTTGAAAACTTACTTATTTTGGTTGAAAGATGGTCTTGAAATAGAATATGATGTTGCAGGGAAAGATGCCGATGATAATACACTATAATAAGAACATAAGAAGGTTAAGTTATTAATAATTGAAGGTATAATAAACATCATAAGATAATTAAAATTTCTTATTCCATTCTTTTTAAAATGTGAAAAATCAGAAATAACGAAATTCATATCCTCATGTAAGAAAATAAATGTGTCATTCTGCGAAACTTTCAATTAGCCACACATGACATATTCTTTCTTTTTTCTTAAACCATCTTAAGTCTTGCTCTCTAACACAAAATGTCTTACACATTTCCAGATATTTTGTTGCTTATCCGTACATTTATTATTCCCTCTTAATTAGGAAAATATTCTTTGTCTTCATGTAGCATGTTAAAGAGGATTTGGCCTACTATATATATATATATATATATATATATATATATATATAGTCTATTAAAAGTAGGAAAGCACATTTATTTATGATAGATTCGATCTACTTGAAGGCTCAAATAAACAAGTAATTTTTTTTCCTTTTGAGGATTGTTGTCCTCTAATCTGACATGAAAAATGGAATAAGATAGAGCATTGATACCTCATTAGAAAATTTTTCTAATTAAAACTGTCAGATAATTAACTTTACTATGCAGATATCTTGGTAATAACAAATTATTATAAAACTAAATTACGTTTATCATTATTAATAAACTAATGCAACCTTTTTTTCTATATTGTAGTAGGAATATATATGTTGCATGACACCTACATGTACAATAAATAAATCATTTAAATACAACATTAAACATAAACACTTTCTCTTCGATGATACAAAGTTAATATTAGGGCTCCTTTCCATTACGTTGGATGTTATGTAACAAAATCCTTCCAATACATTAAATAAGGCTAGTATATGGAATGAATTTAATATAATTTTGTTTCTTTATATCATATTCAGGGATGTTGGTAACTTGTTTTGATTGAAGAGTAGTATGAAAGTAGAATATGATGTAGCCAGATAAGAAGCCAATGATAATATATTAAAATAATTTTATATAAATTATATGTATAAGAATATTTTTATATGTACCCATTTTAATTACAATAAAATATTTTTGGATATGAAAATAAACCTGGATCATATTATTATCATGATAAGAGGATGCTTATAAAATCAAAGGACTAATACATGAACGGAGTTTTACATTGTCCGAAACATTATCATTATTCTCATATCCTTTTGTAAAATCAATGATATCCAAGAAGTGACACTCTATAAGAAATAAATAATCTCTATCTATTTTGACAAGGAAAATATACGTGTAAAATGATATTCAAAAGAAGCTAAGAAATAAATCCTATTCATAATTTAAATAGACTAAAATCCATTCCTATTCTAATTTTAACATTTACATATTGGATTTTGAAAAATGATAACTCTAATATTGTCCTATTCTAATTTTAACCCTTACATATTGGATTATTAAAATATGATAAAAATAATATCATGATAATATAATTAAAATAAATTATATTCAAGATATTTTAATGATGCATACAGATGTTCATACATTAGAATAAATAAATTTGTATAAATATATGTATATGATTATTTTATATATGCAAACTTTAATAAGATTATTTTTTTACTCTTACAATTAAGAAGGGATATCAGAAAATAAGAAATATTGATAACACGGATGAATTCAATATAAAAAGATAAAAGTTAAATAGATGGCATAAAAGAACAAATTTTAAAAAAGAGGATCCAATGGAAATAAAACAACATAGTAATCTTAATTGCAACATAAAATGTATTAGATGAACCAAATTAAGCATCATATATACCAAAGAATAACCGACCTTCCTAAGATCAGAAAAAAATTTGAGAGAGGAAAAAAGAGAGAGGTGATAACTAAAGATAACAAAAAATTTAATTAAATTGGGTAAAAAGGTAATTAAATTCGGACATCATAATATTCTGATGATTAGATTAGATAGAATAGAAAATTAGTACTTTATTATGATGATGAAAATATTATAGTGTTCTCATAATTATTAAAATATTTATATACACGAACGGAGTACTACATTGTCCAAAAAATTATCATTATACTCGTATCCTATTGTAAAATCAATGATATCCAAGGTACAACACTCTATAAGAAAAAAATAATCTCTCTCTATTTTGATTAGGAAAATATACATGTAAAATGATATTCAAAAGAAGCTAAGAAATAGATGCTATTCATATTTTAAATATACTGAAATCCAATCCTATTCTAATTTTAACCTTTACATATTGGATTCTAAAAAATGATAACTGTAATATTGTCCTATTCCAATTTTAACCCTTACATATTGGATTCTAAAAAATGATAACTGTAATATTGTCCTATTCCAATTTTAACCCTTACATATTGGATTCTTAAAATATGATAAATGTAATTTCATGATAATTTAATTAAAATAAATTATATTCAAGTTATTTTAATGATTTATATAGCTATTCAAGTTATTCTACATTGTCCAAGTTATTTTAATAAATAATTTTCTATAATTATATGTATGTGATTATTTTATACATCCAAACTTTAATAAGATTAATTTTTTACTCTTATAATTAAGCAGAGAGATATCAGAATATTATGTTTATAAGTGAGGGTTATAAAATCAAATCAAAGGAATATAAATATTTAACATCAAAGCATTGTTCAACTATGCAAATGAAAATAAGAAATATTGATAACATGGATGAATTCATTATAAAAAGATAAAAGTTAAACAGATGGCATAAGAGAACTTAAATTATAACCCAAAGTATTTTTGAACTATGCAAATGAAAATAAGAAATTTAAATATATATTATCACATCACTTAAATATATCTTAAAATCCCTAAAATCTATGAATTTAATTATTTGGTGATTTCTTGATATGAATAACATGAAAGTTTCTCTGCACCATGCAAATGGAGAAAAAAATGAAGATGGATAAACTTAGCTAAACTTTAAATAGATGTCATAATATCTTTTCTACATATTCTAAAATATATAGAATTCAATCATAATAAATTTTTTTAAAAAATCAAATTTTCTATGTAACATGCAAATGAAAAAAAATAAATGAACATGGATAAATTCATATTGAAAATTAACCAAACATTAAATAGACCTCATCGTGTCCTTTATATAGATCCTAATATATATATATTTTAAGCACATCCTGTATCATGAAGAACTAAATTGAGAAAAAAAATTATGATAGGAAACTTCATTTATTAAACTGGGTAAACAGTCAATTAAATTTGGACATCATAATATTTTGATGATCAGATCAGATAGAAAAGAAATTAGTACCTTATTATGATGACGAAAATATTATAATGAAATCATATTGCAAAAGATATAAGAATAAATACCAGAACCACTCTTGTGCTACTTCCAATCAAAATAGAGAATCGAAGATGAATCTATTAAAGAAAAACAAATTAATTACTTGATATTTTTTTCTTTTAACAGCAGAAACACCGAAGCAGGATAATATTTTTAAAGAAGAGGAACCAAAGGAAAAAAAATATTAAGCTTAATTGCAACATAAAATGGATTAGATGAACCAAATTAAGCATCATTTATACCAAAGAATAATCAACCTTCCTTAAGTCTGAAGAAATTTTGAGAGAGAGAAATGATGATCAAAATATTATAATGAAATCATATTGCAAAAGATGTAAGAATAAATACCAGATCCACTGTTGTGCTACTTTCAACCAAAATAGAGAATCGAAGATAAATCTGTTAAAGAAAAACAAATTAATTAGTTGAGATTTTTTTTTCTATTAACAGCATAGACACATAAACATGGCCATTTTTTTAAACAAAAGGAACCAAAGAAAAAAAATCAATATATTAAGCTTAATTGCAACATAAAATGGATTTGATGAACCAAATTAAGCATCATTTATACCAAAGAATAATCGACCTTCCTAAGGTCAGAAGAAATTTTGAGAGAGAGAAGAAAAAAGAGAGAGGTCATAAATGGGAAGAAAATGGGAAGTCATAAAATAACATAGCATAACATTTTATAGATAATAAGTTGGAAAGATTTGAATTTGGGGCTTGGAAAATCTAAAAAAACGGATTTATTGATGTTGAAGAGGAGTTATACGAAAAAGTCTCATATTTTACTTGCAGTTCTTATATTATATTGGAATCGACGCTTCATTGGATTCCTTGTTGGTGTGTATATATATATAGGCAGAATTTGTAATTATGTTGTAGAAATATATGCTTTTGAATGACTGATTAATGCCTTTGAACATATCACTGCTTCCATTGCTTGGTGAATAGCTTCTTACATGGAAACATATGATCTTAAGTTTCATATTTGGTCGGAGATCATGTGCCTCTTATATGGTTTTTTCTTTTTATAATGTAGAAAGAGAATGTTACATGGGGGTTGATGCATCAGAATTTGATGGAGTGCTATTGTATTTTTCCATATAAATATCATATGCATTGACCGACACATTTGATGAATAATATCAGTTCTTGAAATTGTTTTTAATTTCATCGAGTGACAGATTTGATGAAGAATAACTGAAGTGCCCTAATCTGATCATCTCTTGTGCATAAAAAAAAAGTCATCCGTTATGACTTTTAGAGAAAACATAATCATATTTGATATCATTATGCATGCATGGTCGTAGTAATGGCCAAGGAGCCTATCTAACTGCAGTTTTTCTTATGTGGCAGGTTGTTCAATGAATTGACAAACCCCTAGGATTGTTATAGGAACGGTTAAGATGGCTGATCAGTTAGTGGGAAGAAAATCGGAAGAAATTTTAACAATATTCTCATGAATAGATAGAAAAAAATAGTGCTTTTTATGATGATGAAAATATCATAAAAAAAGTTATATTACAAAAGATATATAAATAAAACCAGATCCAATGTTGTGCTACTTCCAATCAGAATAGAAAATCGGAAAAATGTATATGTTAAAGGGAAAACAAATTTTTTATTTGAAAATTATTTCTCCTAACAGTAGAGACATGCCAAATTTATAAAAAAGAGAAATCAAAGGAAAAAATTTAAGCAACTTTATCATTATCAGTAAATTTATGCAACTTTATTTTTGAACATTGTAGTAGGAATATATATCTTGCATGACACCCACAAGTACAACAAATAAATAATTTAAATACAACAATAAATATAAACAATTTCTCTTTCCATTATTAGGTCTCCTTTCCATTATGTTGGATGTTATGTAATAAAACCCTTCAAATACTTGAATAAAGGGCATTATATGAATTAAATTTTTTTATATATATCATATTCAGGGACGTTGGTAACTTACTTAAGTAGAATATGATGCAACCAGATAAGTAGCTGAAGATAATACACTACAATAAGAACATAAGAAGATAAGGTCATAAATAATTGAAGGTATAATAAATATCACAAGTAAATCAAAATATCTCATTCATTCTTTTTTAAGAATTACAACCACTTAAGTACAAGATATCACAATAAGAAAAAAAAAATTACCGGAAAATTGAAATTAAACAAATATTTAAAAAAAAAGCAAACTTGTTAATATAGCTTCGAATGAACTAATTGAAATACTATTGTTATATTAAACATTTCATTGTCAATTAAGTTCTTTGTTATTCATGTTGGTTTGTTTGAAGGAATTATTTTTCATTGGTGTTTGTGATTGTAGATGTGGTGACAGAGTTTATCGAGGGCATGGTAGAAATATATCCAGGTTTGCAATACCTGGATGGTCCTGGGGTAAAATATGAAAGTATGAAATTTAAATAGACACCATCACATCCTAAAATCCCTATTATTTAGGAAATTATTTTTTGGGTGATTTTTAGATATGAATAACTTCAAAGTTGCTATGTACAATGCAAATGGAAAAATAAAATAAATGAAGTTGTACAAATTCTTAAATGGGATCAACCATATGCTTCACTTCAAATCACAGATTGGATCTCAACTGAAAAAGATCAAATGTTTTATCTGTAACCCATCATCCGAACATTTACTTGAGGAGGTAAGCTACGTGCTATATTGGTATAATAGGCAGGGTAAACAAATAGTACAAACAAGTAAATCAAAGGCCATATCTAGTCATGGTAGCAAACCCACTTGTTTTAATTTTTCTTTGTCAAAAAAGTTCGGACCATCAAAAGATGTGAACCAGAACCATATTGCAGATTTGCAGATTTATCCAAGTTAATTGCACATGACCACTTAAAACCAGAAAACCCACTCTAGGTTTTTTAATTTGGAGGGCAGTGAGTCAACTAAGAAGCTATTTTTATCTTCCATCTTCTTGTATAGGAGGATGTTAATACTTGTAACATGTGGAAAGTTTAGATATGCTAATAGTCATCATTTGTCCGTCATACAAGTGAGCTTAATCCACGGTATAAATTTTTCATTGTAGGTATCATGCTGAACTGCTGGCAGAGCGTAACAAGCTAAGCCCTTTTATGCCAGTGCTTCCCCACTGCTATCGATTGTAGGGTGAGTAGCGAATGGGAATAGTTGCATGGATATGTTCATATGGTTAACATAGATTTTGAATGAACTAAATGCATAATTTGATGAATAAAAGTATGGGAAATATATAGCCAGTCGAAATACTTTTCAAAACATTTGTAAAAGCTCAGACTACTTTGTTACTATAATATGCATCCACAAATATATGTAATCAATATATTCAGTTTGGTGATCAGATATCTCTCTTGGCTAGCTACCCATTATATTAGTCGAACAAACTTCTATTTTCTAAATTCTGCATGCATTTAATACCTTCATAATAAGGGTAACCATTTTAGTTTAGATGGTTTGTCACATGTATTTTTATGATTTAAAATATTGTCTTTGATTGTCATCACCTTTATCACCACAAAAGTTTTTGCATGTTATCATAGTAATTATCATAGTAAAAAAAAAGGCTGATATATTTTGATTTTTCCGAAATATAGTACAAATTAAATTTTATTAATATTTTCCATGTCTACGAACTTGATATAATTCATGTATCACCTTTTGATCATATTTTTTTTTTTAATATACATATGTTAATTTCTTCTTTTCAAAGGCATCGATTCAAAGTTTATCAGTGTAAGCCCTATTTCAATTTAAAATTGTTATCATTAGATAAAAAAAAAAATGGTACTCTATTATGATGATGAAAATATCATAATGAAATTATATTACAAAAGATATATAAATAAATACCTAATCAACTGTTGCGCTACTTCCAATCAGAATAGAGAATTGAAGATCAATCTGTTAAAGGCAAAACAAATTTCTTATTTGAGAAATTTTTTCTTCTAACAGTAGATACATGCCAATTTTTTTAAAAAGAGGAACCAAATGAAAAAATAACATATTTAGTTTATTTGCAACATAAAAACTTCAAAATAACCATCATTTCTACAAAAGATTAACTCACCTTCCTAAGGTTAAAAAAAAATTTGAGAGAGAAGAAAAAAGAGAGAGATGATAGATCCATTTATCCAAATGAATGAGGATGACAATGAATGGGTATTCAATGTTGCATAAATAAATTTGAGGGTTTGTGGAATATCATAAGCCATTGTCTCTAGAAGAAGATGAGGGGATTGAATTGAGAGGGGATGAATGATGAGAAGATTGAATGGAGGGTGGATGAATGAGAGTGGCCGTTTCATAGTTGGAGGTTGAAGGGTGTATTGAATTTTCATAATATAATTTGGAAATCTAAAATGAAGAGATTACATTAATATTTGATACCTTTTTTAATGTATCATCATGTCTTTGCATATGAAATGGGAATTTTTTTTTTGGGAATAATATTTTGAATATATTTTCATTTTATAAGGATCCTCTTATCATAATAATATTATGATATTCAAATATGATTATAAAATAATAAACATATTAATATAATTTTAATGTCTTTGCAATAATTTTTTTTTTTGTACCAGTATTTTATAAGTTTGTTTTTTTTATTGGATTGCATTTTTAATTACTGTGAATTATAAAAAATTTTGTTGGGTAGATCTTATTGACTATTGATTATTTGGGGCATTAATAGAGTAGAGAAATCCAAGTAAATAGTAAATGCTAATCAAATATGTGTGAATTAAATAAATGCTAATAGATGTGAATTACATTAATATTTGATATTTTTTTAAAATGTGAATAGAAATGTAAGGGTAAAATGAAAAAAAATGGTTGTCATTAAAGTGGTGTGAATGGACTATAATGGGATTGAATGAATTGACAAGGACAAAAAGGTCAAATGGAAAGTTTTTGGTTTAAGAGACTTTTATATAGTAATAATAATAATAATAATAATAATAATAATAATAATAATAATAATAATAATAATAATAATAATAATAATAATAATCATAATCATAACGTGTTAAAAAAAATGATAAAATTGAACACTAATTAAGGCCATGCATTTAGTATTTATTATTGCATTGTTTGGAAGGTTTTAAAATGTGAATAGGAGCCCCATGCATTATTGTGTTAAAAAAATATGAATACGATATGGAAAGTTAAAATATGAATAGGATATGTAAGGTTTATTTATAAAATTTAAATAGTCCATGCATCATATGTTGCAATGAATGTTAATAAATATATGAATAAGAATTATATTTGAATATCCTTTAATTTTATAAACATCCCTTTATCATAATAATATTATGATATATAATTTTAATTATAAGTTAATTGTATTTTGAATATCCTTTCATTTTATAATAGTGAATTATATTTTAAATATCATTTCATTTTATACGCATCCATTTATCATAATAATATTATGATATCCGATTTTAATATTAAGTTAATAAATATATTATATGATGAAATATATGTATTGAAACAAATTATAATTTTGATTAAAATGATGTGATTAAATAGAATTGTAAGGGTAAATGGTCAAATGGTTGTGATTAAAGTGGTGTAAATAGATTGTAATGGGATTGAATAAAATTGTAAGGGTAAAATGGTTGTGATTAAAGTGGTGTAAATGGATTGTAATGGAATTGAATGGATTGTTAGGGGTAAAATGGTAGATTTTTGGGTTAAGAGACTTTTATATAGTAATATATATAATACAGATAAATAAATAAATAATATAATATAATAATAATATAGATAATATAATAGTAGTAGTAGTAATAATAATAATAATAATTATTATTATTATTTAGTTGTTGAAAAAGTTCAACATATATCAATATAAAATAATTTAGTTGCATTTACATATAACAATATAATAAGTTTAGATTTATTTTTAAGATATATTATATTATGAAAAAGTTAAATTTTTTACGAAAAAATTATTTATCAGTATAATCATCACATAATCATCACTACGAGTCCACGACTGGTATTTGGCCAGTCCAATTAACAATCCAAATGTTGATGAATCCACTACATTAATAGATATCCACTTTTTTTTTTTCTTTTTTGATTGATCACAATCCAAAAATTATCCACATTTTTTTTAATTTGGGATACCCACCATTCATTTTCATTTACCAAATAAAAGCAAAGAAAATAAAAAATAACAACAAAATTGAGTGAGTCCTATGTAGGGTCCTTTGCTTGCCATTCAACAACATTTTCATAATCTTAAAAAAATATCCCACAACATTTTGTTAGGCGATTTAGGATCCAATAATTGTGACTATTATAAAGTTTAATCGTGAGTTATTAAAATAAAAAAAATTTCATGTGTTATGGTAGTTTCTTGATTGATTGGGGTTAAATGTATAAAAGAAACAATGTGTTAAAACATCTGATTTCTATCATAGCAGAGACTTGTAATTCCAATATAGTTGTTATGCCTGTGTCATTTGGAGCCATTTCGGTTAAGCCTTGGTCACTTCTGGGTCATTCAGGGCCTTTTTAATTTTTCGATCGGAGCTGGTAAAATTTTGGCTTTTAGCCACCTACGGGAGTACTCTGATTGAAAATCTGACTGCATATTATGGGTCCTGGTACCGTTTAGTACTACCCATAAAAATTTCATCGAATTCCGGTAACGTTTTAGAAAATTTTGCAGTTCCGAATCGTATCCGGGTTTGGTCGTTACTGGATTTTCAAAGAGTGACTTTGACCAAGTCAAAGTGGACTTAGACCAAGTCAAACAAGACCATTGACTAGGTCAATGGATTTTGTTTTTTTGTTTGGTTGGGTTGACTAAGTCAAGTCTCACCAAACCCCTTTTTCACTAATAAATGGTGTGTGTGTGTGTGTGAGTGTGTGTGTGTGATTGGTGTAGGCGTCCCCTTCTCCTCCTCTCCCTCTCACTCTCTCCACTCCCTGGTTTCTTTGTTTTGTGTGTTTAAAAAAGAGAAGAGGAAGAACAAGAAGGAGAAGAAGAATCATTAAAAGGAAAAGAGAAAGCCAAGGAAGGCTGGTGGAGTGGCTGATGAGGTGGTGGTAGTGGTGGTGGTGGTAGAGGTGGTCGTGGGTGTGTCGAGAACCCCGCATCTCCCCATTTCCCTTCCCTGTTTTGGTAAGGCAGCACACTATCTTTTAAAGAACTCAGTGAATCTATTATTTAGAGGCATATTTTTAGGATTATGTCTTCTTATGATTTGATCAGCTATGTGTCTAGATGTTATATATGAAATTTGGGGTCATTATGATATCTGTGGTGTAAGTTAGAACCAGTTTTGCATGACCTGTCCAGATTCGCGTAGGAATTGACCTGCTTCGGGAAATGATTTGTTTCGGGCTTGTAGAGGCAAAATTAGGTTCTAATGTCTGCATGGATTATGATCCCAGCATATCATAGAATGTGCATGATTTATTTCATAATTTTTGGAAGTGTATTGGGTGCTGTGAAGACCAATTAGTAGGGCTGGTTGCAGCAGGTCTAGCAGTTTTGCTTGGTTGAGTGTCAAGGAGTTGGTTGCATGTGTCTTGGGTGATAATATGGAAGTATCAAGGGTTAGGGTTTTCATTAAGTAAGCTTATATGTGTGATAGGAGGTTCCATAATTTAATTATGGATCATTGGTTGTGTTTTGCAGATCTCGTAGACCGGACGCGTGGCGATCCGGGTATCGGTGAGTGGTTTGATCCAATCCCCCCCCCCCCTCTCGAGATGCGCTCGACGCGCGTAGACGCACGTCGCGCATCGATGGGGCCCCCTAGCTATACTACTTGTCTAGATAAGTAGTATGGCCATGCTTAAGCTATAATATGTAGATATCTTGCATGCTAGGTTTATATGTATGTATTGTATCCATGTATGAATGGTTGTATTGCATGCGCTCCTCTAGTATGGGCATGTATTGTTTGAAATGTGTATGGATGTATAGAATATGGCATGCCTTAGGTAGTATTGTAATACTACTTCCACCATATTAATTGGAATATCCAGCATGATTAAGTCTGGGTTAATAACGGGCACCTGCCTAATATTCCCTTGCGATAAGACTCGAGGGCGTGGTGTAGTTGTTGCGCCCATGCTAATGAGGCAAAGCTATGACCAGCTTTATGAGATGATGATCTCTCTCGCCCTCTCCCTCTGAACGAACTGAGTAAGTAGATGCGATTTCCTACTCGACTCAGGTTCGTTTGGAATATTGGCATGCACCTGTTAGTGCGCGAGATCGCATTTGACCCTTTCTTTTAAGTTGGTGATATCCAACGCATGCTTAAGTTAGGCCTTGTGTGCTTATGTGATTAATGACCATGTATGCATGTTGTATGATTTATTATGATGTAAATCTATGATTAGGGAGTATCCCTATGATTAATTGATATGTTATCGTGCATATGGTTCATGCACATAACTAAGATTAAATTCTCCTATAAAATATATGCGCATGTTAAAACTAATCAGGCCTATCTGAAATAGGCGTGGGTATGACCCGCTGTCGGGTTGTACCTTATTAGTTAGAGCGCTAGCGATGTAATCGACCCGTGCATCCGAGCGATGCACTCGTTTGGAATTCAGGAGAATTCATTATCTTATCGGATTGTTAAGCCGGTAGTTGGGGCGTGACACCCCCCCTTGTGTCTGAGTGACGCAACGGTGTGGGAGTACAGTAGTATTCGATATCTCGATAAGTGATTATCAAGAGTAGTTGTTTTTCCATTGGGTTCGCTTTGCGAACATGGAATGTTTACTCCCAATGTCGTCCGTGTTGAAGAGGGCCGGGTTGTAGTTGTCCTGACAGAGGGCTCCCATCCGTAGGTACCACCGATGCGTTTGGGATCGTACTGATCGTGGGAGTGTACCAGGTAGAGGCTACCCGGGAGAGGGTTAACGAATGATATTGCGAGCGTGGAAATCGTTCTCCCCTTCATTGGATCCGATGTAGGAACTCCCCGGCGTTGGAAAAGCTATCCTGACAGAGGGCTCCCATCCGTAGGTACCACCGATGCGTTCGGAAGCGTACTGATCGTGGGAGTATACCAGGTAGAGGCTACGTGGGGAAAGGGCTACCGGTGGACCAAGGGTGTAGAGCAGTCTAAGTCTCTTCCAAAAGTCCCAAGAGTCTCCCTCCGGGAGTGAGGGTGAGGATGAGGTGAAGACACGTCGCCTCGTGACCATTCGTTGTTCGTCCGTTCCCATAGTTGTTGGGTCCGGTCTCGTATCGATGTTCAAAGACATCGTTGGGCAGTTATCTCGATGTAGATGATCCAGTAGTGTTGCGTAGACCAGTAATCCCGGGTCTCCTCGACCAACGGTATGGTCTCTCCTCAAAAGTCCCAAGAGCCTCTCTCCAGGAGTGCGGGTGAGGGTGAGGTTGGTGATCTAGTAATGTTGTGTGGACCAGTAATCCCGGGTCTCCTCAACCAACGGTATGGTCTCTCCCCAAAAGTCCCAAGAGTCTCCCTCCGGGGGTGAGGGTGAGGGTGAGGTTGGTCGCGCCGCGTGATTCTGTTATCCATGGGTTTCCACCCATGTTTACCTTGAAAGGGAATTGTTTATATATTGAACTGTTGTATGGTGATTGGTTTCCAGCCACTCACTGAGCTTGTAGCTCACCCCTCGCATACTGTTTCTTTTCAGGGGTAGTGTTGGGCGTGGAGCTGGAGCTTTCCTGTGGCGTGGTCTTATGGGCGTGGAGCGTTCTTCCGGTGGGTGGCGAGTGCGAGGCTGTCAGCAGTCCTAGAGTCATTGCATGTATTGTAAATCGTGCATGTGGCACAGGTTGTATTTTCTTTGGTCTAGACTTGGCTCTCACAGGACAGTGATTGTGTATTCGAGTCTGTAATAATGTTTTTGGTTTACAGACATTGTTTATATATGCTTCCGCTTTTCAGTCAGTTATCATTATCCTTGCTTTGCCACCTTGTGTGTCGTTGTTGGAGTCTTTATTGACCTCAGGTATTGATAGCTGATATTTTATTATTGCCACGTCTCGGGGACGGCCGCCCTGGGGCGTGACAAAAGTTGGTATCAGAGCCTGGTCCTGTCAGAGCCTAAGTCTAGTCGTATAGATGATGAGTCGTAGGATTGTCATCCGAGTACTCTTGTTTCAGAAGTTATCTTAGGTTGCTGACATGCCTCCTCGCATCCGTTGACGTGGACGTGACCCCCCTGGACCCACCCTTAAGTTGTCGACTGGGTCGACTGATTAGGGTCAGTTGTTGGATCCCTTGTTGTGGGATTAAGGCTTGGGTAGGAGATTCTAGCCTAGTAGTGTGATAATGATGAATTGGTCACAATTTCTAAGGTATGGATTGCGCCTCGATAATGGAGCTTCTTTCCCGTGCATCGGTATTGCTGGTAACCATGGAGTTCGCGTGCGGCACCAGTTTCAAGTGTTGAGGATGTGGCATATTGCTCATTAAGGGGTGATGTCTTCTTCCAGCCTTCCTACTCAGGATTAAGGGGCCTTGTGGGGTCATCATTGAGACCCGGGCTAGGGTACTCCGTGTTCCTTATTTGGTTGTCGGGATATCCTATATCGGGACCTCATGGTGCCCTCCCAAGGTTTCTTTTCCCAGTCAAGGAATACCTTTGAAGCATCAAATTGATGATGGATTTTTCCTCTCACTTGGAAGGTGCTGTAGCGAGTGGTGATGCATACGATCGGGATTGGGTACATCCTATTGCAGCTTGGTGGGCGATTGCTTGTGGACTGGGTTCCATAGTGGCATCTGGAGTCGCTTCGATATATCATTGTGCGTTGTAGCTGCCCGGTTGAGGCCAGAGCCCTGTGAGGTGCTCCCAGATACTATGCTTGTTGGTGCGCCCATATGGCAGAGATAGTGGGCTTGGGAGGCTACCAGTAGAGGCCACACCGGGAGAGTGCTACTGGATGATGTCGAGAGCGTGGACTCCCTGTTATGAATCTTCCCATGGAGTGCAGGATGCTGGAGTTCCAATGGTTATAGATGAGCGACCTATCTCTGGCAGCATGTGAAGCACAGTTTCGGATACTGTCGTGTTTTGCCCCACATTGGTCACAAATGAGGAGATGCGATGCTAGTGTTCGTGATGGGACTCAATCGCCCTATCAGATAGATGACGTCGCATAGGCATTGTCGAGGTTCGACGACCCCTTATTGCGTGTCTTGTGGATTAAGTGCGGTTGAGCGGCTTACCAAGCGCGTAAGTGTCATCATGAGCGCCAGCCATGCTCGAGGAGCAGAATCTGGACTTAATTGTTCGAGGGATTGTTTGATCTTCCCGTGAGGATTGAAGATCAGGCACCCCCCCCCTTGTTGTGAATTGATGATCTATTTGACCAGCTCTGGGAGCGAGTGTCTGCTGTTAGATCGATCTTCGCACAAGGGTACCACAAGTTGGAGATCCGGGAGTTGGACATCCCGTAGATGGCCTTTCGTGACCGTTTCAGGCACTACGAGTTTTAAGTACTGCCGTCGGGGTTGACGAATGCGCCGGATGCCTTCGTGGATCTCAAAAGTTTTATTGGGTTCCGTGGACTACTTTGGGGTAATCTTCATAGAGATTGCTAGTAGTGCGATGAAAAGGTGATGTGGGTGACCTTGTTTCCCCAGGTTGGCATGCCTCAGGCAAAGTTCGAGAATCATCATCGCGTTGGAAAGCGTCAGTCCATGGAGATTCCTCAGTGGACGTGGGAGTGGGTTATCAGGGATTGTTGAGGACTCGCAAAAGTCACGTTCGGGTCGCGACGCCGTCTAGGTGATCATTGACCGACTGACTAAGTCCGCGCTTCCCTCCCTAATCCGACTGATTGAGTCTCTGGACGGATTGGCGTGGGTTTTCACCTTCGCGATTGTTCGTCTTCATGGCACTCCGGTCGGCGCTATTTTCGGTTGAGACGCGAGGGTTACTTTGAGGTTGTGGCGCAGCCTTGGCAGGCTTTGGCGCGAGCCTCCATTTAAGTATAGCGTTTCATCGCCGATGGACAGCCAGACAAAGAGGACGATTCAGACCTTGGAGGACATGCTAAGTGCCTGCGTGCTCGATGATGAGGGCAGTTGGGTGAGGCATCACCCATTTGTTGGGGTATGCCTGCAAGACGACTGCCATTCGAGCATCCTGATGGTACTGTGAAAGGCACTCTACAGGCGCAGTTTTATACCTCCCTTGTGTTGGGAAGGTTGAGGAGCGCCAGCTAGAGGGGCCACAATTATTCATTTGACCTTGCAGTGGCCAGGTTGGTTCATGTGTGCATCTGCACCTCCCAGAATCGACAAAAGAGCTACGCAGGTCATCGTCGCCAGGAGGCTTACCTTTGGGTGTGGCGACCATGTTTTCGTGAAGGTGTCCCAGTTTAAGGGCATCCTATGTTTCGACGTTCGAGGCAAGCTGAGTTGGCTTTTTAATGGGACTGTTTCTCGTTATTGAGTGGATTGGGGAGGTGGCTTGTCATGTAGCCTTTCCCTCACAGCTGGCTCATGCCCACGACGTCGTCCTTGTCTCATGGCCGAGGGGTTATGTCCAAGATCCTGCTCATGTCACTCCGTTCGACCGTCTCATCCTCGAGCTGGATTTGTCGTTCGTGGAGCAGTGGATCGAGGTCAACGACCAACATGAGAAGAGGCTCCACGCTAAGACCATTCTTTCGATTAGAGTGTGTCGGTAGCGCTAGACTGGTGCATGGACCACTTGGGAGAAAAAGGTCGTTGCGAGATACTTGCTATATGCGGTCTTCCCTTTGGGTTTCCTTAAATTTCGAGGACTAAATTTCCTAAGGGGGGAAGAATGTTATGCCTGTGTCATTTGGAGCCATTTCGGTTAAGCCTTGGTCACTTCTGGGTCATTCAGGGCCTTTTTAATTTTTCGATCAGAGCCGCTAAAATTTTGGCTTTTAGCCACCTGCGGGAGTTAGAGTACTCTGATTGAAAATCTGACTGCATATTATGGGTCCTGGTACCGTTTAGTATCACCCAAAAAAATTTCATCGAATTCCGGTAACGTTTTAGAAAATTTTACAGTTCCGAATCGTATCCAGGTTTGGTCGTCACTGGATTGTCAAAGAGTGACTTTGACCAAGTCAAAGTGGACTTGGACCAAGTCAAACAAGACCATTGACTAGGTCAATGGGTTTTGTTTTTTTGCTTGGTTGGGTTGACTAAGTCAAGTCTCACCAAACCCCTTTTTCACTAATAAATGGTGTGTGTGTGTGTGTGTGTGTGAGTGTGTGTGATTGGTGTAGGCGTCCCCTTCTCCTCCTCTCCCTCTCACTCTCTCCACTCCCTGGTTTCTTTGTTTTGTGTGTTTAAAAAAGAGAAGAGGAAGAACAAGAAGGAGAAGAAGAAACATTAAAAGGAAAAGAGAAAGCCAAGGAAGGCTGGTGGAGTGGCTGATGAGGTGGTGGTAGTGGTGGTGGTGGTAGAGGTGGTTGTGGGTGTGTCGAGAACCCCGCATCTCCCCATTTCCCTTCCCCTGTTTTGGTAAGGCAGCACACTGTCTTTTAAAGATCTCAGTGAATCTAGTATTTAGAGGCATATTTTTAGGATTATGTCTTCTTATGATTTGATCAGCTATGTCTCTAGATGTTATATATGAAATTTGGGGTCATTATGATATCTGTGGTGTAAGTTAGAACCAGTTTTGCATGACCTGTCCAGATTCGTGTAGGAATTGACCTGCTTCGGGAAATGATTTGTTTCGGGCTTGTAGAGGCAAAATTAGGTTCTAATGTCTGCATGGATTATGATCCCAGCATATCATAGAATGTGCATGATTTATTTCATAATTTTTGGAAGTGTATTGGGTGCTGTGAAGACCAATTAGTAGGGCTGGTTGCAGCAGGTTTAGCAGTTTTGCTTGGTTGAGTGTCAAGGAGTTGGTTGCATGTGTCTTTGGTGATAATATGGAAGTATCAGGGGTTAGGGCTTTCATGAAGTAAGCTTATATGTGTGATAGGAGGTTCCATAATTTAATTATGGATCATTGGTTGTGTTTTGCAGATCTCGTAGACCGGACGCGCGACGATCCGGGTATCGGTGAGTGGTTCGATCTAATCCCCCCCCCCCTCTCGAAATGCTCTCGACGCGCGTAGACGCACGTCGCGCATCGATGGGCCCCCCTAGCTATACTACTTGTGTAGATAAGTAGTATGGCCATGCTTAAGCTATAATATGTAGATGAAAAGAAAAACAAAAACAAAGCAAAACTCTTGAATTCTTCTTCTCCTTTTTGTCTTTGTGCCTCCCCCTTTTCTATTCACATGTGCTCCTTTTATAGTCTCCAGCTCTTGAATCTCAATCTTTTATTTGCAATATAATAGATGGTTAAGATTTGGTAGTTAAGATTGACCTCAACCTTCCTCATATGAAGTTTAGATTTAATTCCCGTTTTGATTTTCTGCAGAATCTTCAGATGGCTTTTTGACCCGTAATATAAGATGGAATTACGAAATCTTCATGAAATAGTGATTTGTAGATCTTGAAATCATCTTTCCAACGCCATATCATGAGAATAAATCAGATACTTGAGGAAAAAGTTATGATCAAAACAGTGGGACGGGATTTTGAAGAATATATTTGATTGGATTGATTTTTATTCAATTTTAACCAAATCTTTTTCCATAAGGATCTTCTAGAAACTCTTGATTCTCCTTCACATCTTTAACTGATTTGTAGCATATCTTGTATTGATAATCATCATTTAAGTCAATTACCTGCAATAACACATGAATTCTTAATATTAGTTATTATTATACATAAAATAAGGATATAGAAACTTAGATTAAGAGGTTTTAATGTATAATTAATATGCTTATCAGAGCACCTCTAGTATGGGCATGTATTGTTTGAAATGTGTATGGATGTATAGAATATGGCATGCCTTAGGTAGTATTGTAATACTACTCCCACCATATTAATTGAAATATCCAGCATGATTAAGTCTGGGTTAATAACGGGCACCTGCCTAATATTCCCTTGCGATATGACTCGAGGGCGTGGTGTAGTTGTTGCGCCCATGCTAATGGGGCAAAGCTATGACCAACTTTATGAGATGATGATCTCTCTCGCCCTCTCCCTCTGAACGAACTGAGTAAGTAGATGCGATTTCCTACTCGACTCAGGTTCGTTTTGTAATATTGGCATGCACCTGTTAGTGCGCGAGATCGCGTTTGACCCTTTCTTTTAAGTTGGTGATATCCAACGCATGCTTAAGTTAGGCCTTGTGTGCTTATGTGATTAATGACCATGTATGCATGTTGTATGATTTATTATGATGTAAATCTATGATTAGGGAGTATCCCTATGATTAATTGATATGTTACCGTGCATATGGTTCATGCACATAACTAAGATTAAATTCTCCTATAAAATATATGCGCATGTTAAAACTAATCAGGCCTATCTGAAATAGGCGTGGGTATGACCCGCTGTCGGGTTGTACCTTATTAGTTAGAGCGCTAACGATGTAATCGCCCCGTGCATCCGAGCGATGCATTCATTTGGAATTCAGGAGAATTCATTATCTTATCGGATTGTTAAGCCGGTAGTTGGGGCATGACACCCCCCCCCCCTGTCTCCGAGCGATGCAACGGTGTGGGAGTACAGTAGTATTCGATATCTCGATGAGTGATTATCAAGAATAGTTGTTTTTCCATTCGGTTCGCTTTGCGAACATGGAATGTTTACTCCCAATGTCGTCCGTGTTGAAGAGGGCCGGGTTGTAGCTGTCCTGACAGAAGGCTCCCATCCGTAGGTACCACCGATGCGTTCGGGAGCGTACTGATCGTGGGAGTGTACTAGGTAGAGGCTACCCGGGAGAGGGTTAACGAATGATATTGCGAGCGTGGAAATCGTTCTCCCCTTCGTTGGATCCGATGTAGGAACTTCCCAGCGTTGGAAAAGCTGTCCTGACAGAGGGCTCCCATCTGTAGGTACCACCGATGCGTTCAGAAGCATACTGATCGTGGGAGTATACCAGGTAGAGACTACGTGGGGAAAGGGCTACCGGTGGACCAAGGGTGTAGAGCAGTCTAAGTCTCTTCCAAAAGTCCCAAGAGTCTCCCTCCAGAAGTGAGGGTGAGGATGAGGTGAAGACACATCGCCTTGTGACTCATTCGTTGTTCGTCCGTTCCCATAGTTGTTGGGTCCGGTCTCGTATCGATGTTTAAAGACATCGTTGGGCAGTTATCTCGATGTAGATGATCCAGTAGTGTTGCGTAGACCAGTAATCCCATGTCTCCTCGACCAACAGTATGGTCTCTCCCCAAAAGTCCCAAGAGTCTCCCTCCGGGAGTGCGGGTGAGGGTGAGGTTGGTGATCTAGTAATGTTGTGTGGACCAGTAATCCCGGGTCTCCTCGACCAACGGTATGGTCTCTCCCCAAAGAGTCTCCCTCCGGGGGTGAGGGTGAGGTTGGTCGCGCCGCCGCGTGACCCTGTTATCCATGGGTTTCACCCATGTTTACCTTGAAAGGGAATTGTTTATGTATTGAACTGTTGTATGGTGATTGGTTTCTAGCCACTCACTAAGCTTGTAGCTCAACCCTCGCATACTGTTTCTTTTCAGGGGCAGTGTTGGGCGTGGAGCTGGAGCTTTCTCCCGGCGGGTCTTATGGGTGTGGAGCGTTCTTCCGGCGGGTGGCGAGTGCGAGGCTGTCAGCAGTCCTAGAGTCATTGTATGTATTGTAAATCGTGCATGTGGCACAGGTTATATTTTCTTTGGTCTAGACTTGGCTCTCACAGGACAGTGATTGTGTATTCGAGTCTGTAATAATGTTTTTGGTTTATAGACATTGTTTATATATTATGCTTCTGTTTTTCAGTCAGTTATCATTATCCTTGCTTTGCCACCTTGTGTGTTGTTGTTGGAGTCTTTATTGACCTCAGGTATTGATAGCTGATATTTTATTATTGCCACGTCTCGGGTGTTATATATGTGTCCCTTTTAGCCTTTTGGTCATCTTTGGGACATTTCTGGCAGTTTTCCAATTTTTCTTTTTTTTTTGATCTGCTAAAATTTTGGACTTTAGCTATCTGCATGAGCTCGAGAACTCCGATTGAAAATCTAACTGCACATTATGAGTCCTAGTGCCATTTCGAGTCACTCACGAAAATTTCATCGAATTCCGGTAACGTTTTAGAATTTGGCAGTTTCGAATCGTATCCGGGTTTTGACCGATTTGAAATGTCAAAGGGGGGACTTGACCAAGTCAAGAAGACTTGGACAAAGTCAAATTTGACTATTGACTTGGTCAAATCTTTTTGTTTTTTTGTGTGGTTGGGTTGACTCAAAGTCAAGCCCCACCAACCCTTTTTTTTCTCATAAATGTGTGTGTGTGTGTGAGTGTAGTGTGTGTGTGTGGTCACTAGTGTTGGGCGCCCCCTTCTTCCCCATCTCCATCTCCCTCTCACACACTCCATCACTCACTCCCTCTTCTTCCTTTTGTTCCATTAGAGGTAGTAGAAGAAGAAGAAGAAGAAAACCCTAGAAAGGAGAAAGAAAGGTAAGTGTGTGATCTACCTTTGTATGGTGTTTGTTTTGTTTTCTCTTTTCTCTATCTCCCTCTCATGGCTTCCCCCACCCCTGTTTTCAACCATTTTTAGGGCATGAGAGTGGCTGAGGAGGTGGTGGTGTTGGTGGTGGCGGAAGAGGTGGTTTGGTGCGCAAAGGGAACCCGACTCCCCCCCCCCTTGTTCTTCCTCTCCTAGGGTAAGTCCTCCTCCTCCCTTAGCTTTGTTTAGATGATTGTTAGGATTTATAAGTGGTCAAGCATGCCTTGCATGGGTGGTAGGGGGTGTGGGAGAGCTGAGGAGGGGGTGGGAGGGGTTCGGGCGCGCGCGCGGGCGTGCGCGCGGGGTGCTGTGCGGGGGCGCAGTGCGCGCGGGTACGCGCGGGCTGGACGCGCGGTAGTGCGCCAGGGGCGCTAGGGCACGCATTCGTGCGTGCGCGTGTGGGGGGCCATGCGTGTGGTTGCCCAAGGGTTCGGGTGGGTGTCGGGGCACTCGGACTCGCGTGCGTACGTGCGTGCTCGCATGCGTGCGAGTCCGTATGCATGCTTGTCCGAGTATTTGGTATTTCTAATAAATTTCATGTATATTGTGTAGTTTACTCACCATATTGAATGCCCATGTCTTGCAGATCTTGGCGAACGGTCACGCAACGACCCGGGTTTCGGTGAGTGGGACAATCCAACCCAGTAGGGAGGCGTTCGATGCACGTAGGCGTGCATCGCCCTCCCGTGGGGCACCATAATTGTATATTAACTTGTGCTAAATGAAAAACTATGTAATGCATGTTTTAATATGATGTAACCATGCCATATTAGGCATTGTATGCTAGGGATATACATCCATATACCATGTATAGAGGCCCATACATGCCTAGACACCATGTCCCATGCTAGGAAAGCCTTGACCTACGCATGATTCCCATTTAGTTTAATTTATTTAAATCAAAATGAGAACATATTGTTATAAGCATGCCTTAGGGAATATTATAACCTTGTGGTTATGATATATGTTTCCCCGCATCTTAGTTATGCGCCCTGGAGGAATTCTTGAGAATTCATGACATTAGAAATGTTAGGAAGCGTTGTCGACGGATCCAAGAGGATCGTGTCTGTGTGAGTAGGCTGTTTTCTCCCCTTCGTTGGATCCGAGTAGGGACTCCCCGGCGTTGGAAAGCTGTCCTGACAAAGGGCTCCCATCTGTAGGTACCTCCGATGCGTCGGAGGGTGCTGATCGTGGGAGTATACCAGGTAGAGGCTACGGAGTGTGGGAGAGGCTACCGGTGGACCAAGGGTGGAGAGCAGTCTAGTCTGTCCCAAAAGGCCCATGTCACCCCTTAAAGGGTGAGGGTGAGGGTGGGGTGGGTCGGCGATGAAACGACCCACTAGATTGTGTAGTTACTCCCGTTTAGGGACTATGATTATTTTAAGGTTAATATGAGTTGTGTTGCATAGATTGTGCCATTCACTGAGCGTGTGGCTCACCCCTCGCATATTCTTTTCCTCCAGTTGTATCTGAGTCGGATCTGAAGGAGGAGCTCCCCGAGGCATCACAGCTGATATATTTGTGTCACTTTTAACCTGCTGGTAACCGTTGGAGCGTTCTGGCGGTTTTTCGTTTTTTTCGGTTTTCGATCGGAACCGCTAATTTTTGGACTGTTAGCTATCGTCCTGAGTTAGAGGACTTCGATTGGAAATCTAACTGCATATTTGGTGTCCTGGTGCCATTTTAGGCCTCTCACGAAAATTTCATCGAATTCCGGTAACGTTTCTGAAATTTCGCAGTTCCGCGGCGTATCCGGGTTTTAAGTGAGTTGACTTTATATAAAGGAAGTCTCAAAAGGTTGCCACTATTCATCTTCTTCCTCCTTGAGCTCTCTCTCTCCCCTTCTCCATTTTTCTTTGTTTTGAGCCCCCTAGAGCCCTCAAAGCTTAAAACCTAAAGCATAGGAAGTGTCTACACCCCGGTGCTTTCAAATCCCGATTCCGGCGAGTTTCGCCCCTCCATCCCCCCTCCTTTCTCCTCTGATTTGGGCCAATTCGAGGGCCGAGGAAGATCCGGGCGTTGGAAGCCTTTTGGGAGAGGTGTCGGTGCGCGGAGAGGAACTGGACTCCCCTTCCTCCCCTTGGTAAGCCCTCTTTCTCCCCTTTTTATGCTTAGATGTATGTTAGGAGGGTGGATATGAGGTTGGGTGGTGGTCGGTGGCGGTGGGTGGCCGTCGGAGGGCTGTGGGGTGGTGGTCGGAGGCCATTGGTGGCCGGGGATGGGTGGTGGAGGTGCTCGGGTATGGAGGCTTGCAGTCCCGAGCAGCAGGCAGCACAGGCAGCGCCTAGGCAGCGCAGCGGTCGTGCAGCGGTAGGGCGCTCGCGCGCTGCGCGCAGACGTGCGCGCGGGCGTGCGCTCGGGATGGCGCAGGGCGTGCGCTCGGGTTGGCGCTGGGCGTGCTGGGTGCTAGGCGTGCAGGGCGTGCAGGGTAGACTGGCAGGGCTAGCTCGGGTAGGATGGCTGGGCTGTGCGCACGGGCAGGCCGGGCTGGCAGACTGGGCGCGCAGGCGAGCAGGGCAGGAGGTGCTCGGGAATCAAGCGAGCAGTGCCAGGCGTGCAGGCGAACGGTGCTCGGGCCACTCGGCGATGCGCGCAGGCAGGCAGCGAGGGCATGCTGGCAGGCGCGTTGGGCGCGTGCTGCCAGGCGCGCTGGGCACGTGCTGCGCGGGCGTGCGCGTGGGCGCTGGGTGAGGGTCCCGGGTGCTGGGCGCTGAGCGCTGGGAGCTGGTTGCGGATACCGGGTGTGCTGGGGGAGGGTGCTGAGCGCTGGGCGCAGGGGGTTGGTGGTAGCAACCCACTGGATTGCGAAATTGTGAGGGTGAGGGTGAGGGTGTAGTGGGTTGGCGGTAGCGACCCACTGGATTGCGGA
Source organism: Acorus gramineus (assembly GCA_030737835.1). Taxonomy (NCBI): domain Eukaryota; kingdom Viridiplantae; phylum Streptophyta; class Magnoliopsida; order Acorales; family Acoraceae; genus Acorus; species Acorus gramineus. The sequence goes on from JAUJYN010000023.1 coordinate 377,164, forward strand.
ATTGTTGCCATTTTTGTGGCTTGTGTAATGTGTTTGTGGATTAATGATAACTGGTTTTGGTTAATATAAATTGTGATGCATGGGTCGTGCTGTTCACTGAGCGTGTGGCTCACCCCTCGCATAATATTTTTCTCCAGTGTCATCTGAGTCGGATCTGGAGGAGGAGCTCCCCGAGGGACTTCATCAGTAGCGGAGTAGCGCCACGTCCTGCGAGTATCAGAGGCTATCAGCATCCCTTGTGCTTGTATGTATTTTTTTCCGTGCTTGGGCACGCGGTTGTGCTGTATTTGGATGTCTTTGTATATATTGGCTCTCACATGACATATGATTACGTATCGAGTCTGTAGTATGTTTTGATTATAGATTCAGTCTTTTTAGCTTCCGCATTTGGTGTATATATTATGTCAGCCCTGCTTTCGCTGGCTGTGTGTCATTTTAGTCGTTGTGTGAGTATGTGATTGAACTCTTGTTACTGATATCATATATACACTTGCCGCGTCCCAGGGTCGGCCGGCCCTAGGGCGTGACAAAAGTTGGTATCAGAGCCTGGTCCTGTCAGAGCCAATGGTCTTCTTTTCGTAGAGATGAGTCCTAGGATTTCTATATGTGTATTCTGATCCTAGTGTCTGGTTTTCTTAGGTTGCTGATATGCCTCCTCGTAGAGGACAACGCGGACATGGTCCCTCTCGACCTTTGGAGGTTTCCGGACCTACTATAGGCGAGGATGCTACTGGAGAGTCCACGGCTGTAAGGCCAGGATCGGTGCAGGAGCCTCCCACATGGGAACGTGCGTTCGCTCGGTTAGCGGATTTAGTGGAGACTCAGACCAGGGCACTGGAGGCCCACACCAGAGTGTTGGCAGAGCAGGCGCAGGAGATCCAGGAGCTGAGGGCGCCCGTGATGCAGTTCCACGGGTCCCCTTGGTGGTAGATCCGCCTGCGGTACCCGAAGTACCCCCAATTCCCGTGGCGATTCCAGCGGTGAGAGTTCAGGAACCTCTGGCGAGGGAGGTGGAGCTGGAGGCTGCAGCGCGGGTGTTATATATGTGTCACTTTTTAGCCTGCTGGTAACCGTTGGAGCATTTCTGGCAGTTTTAAAAATTTTTAGGGTTTTTCGATCGGAACCGCATAATTTCAGACTGTTAGCTATCGTCTGAGCTAGAGGACTCCGATTGAAAATCTAATTGCATATTTGGTGTCCTGGTGCCATTTTAGACCTCTCACGAAAATTTCATCGAATTCTGGCATCGTTTGCAAAAATTTCGCAGTTCCGGGGCGTATCCGGGTTTTTAAGTCGCGCACTATAAATTGGGGTGAGCTAATTTCGAGGAGCACTGTTCATCGTCTTCCTCGGCGAGATCTCTCTCCCCCTCTCCGTTTTTCTCCCTTTCAAGCCCCCTAGACCCCTCGAAATCGAAAACTTAAAACACGAGAAGTGTAGATCGGGTCCCGATCTACACTCCGGTGTTTTCAAATCCCGATTCCGACGACTTTAGCCTCCCCGACCTCCCCTTTTCGTCCTCTGATTTGGCCCATTCTGAGGGACAAGCTAGATCGGGGCGTGAGAAGGCTTTTGGGAAGGGTTTCGGCGCGTGGAGATCCACCGGACGCCTCTTCCTCCCCTCGGTAAGCCTCCCTTCCGTCTTATTTCTTGTCTAGATGATTGCTAGGGGAGGGTTTTGTGATTGGGAGGTGGTTGGTGGCAGTGGGGGTCGTCGGAGGGTGGTCGGTGGTCAAGGGAGGGGTGGTGGTGGCGCTCGGGCAGTGGCAGGTCGTCCGGGCCAAGCAGCAGCAGCAGCAGCAGCCCAGGCGGGGCGCAGGTCGGGTGCGCGTGGGCAGGCGCGCGTGCGCGCGCGGGCGTGCGTGCGCGCGGCGTGCGCGCGGGCGTGCGCGAGTCTGGTGCGAGCTGCTGGTCGCGCTGGGCGCACGAGCTCGGGCTGGGGGCCTCAGGCAGCAGGCGCGCGGGCGTGCGCGGGTCTGGTGCGAGCTGCTGGTCGTGCTGGGCGTGCAAGCTCGGGCTGGGGGCCTCAGGCAGCAGGCGCGCGGGCGTGCTGGGCGCTGGGTGCGCGCGGGTCTGTGCGCGGGGCGGTTCGGGCGGCTGTGCGCGGGGCTGTTCGTGTGGCTGAGGCAGCGGAGGCGCGCGCGGAGGTGCTGGCCGAGGTGCCGGGGCGCGCGCGGAGGAGGCACGGGGCGCGGGGCAGTGCGCGAGGTGCGTGCGAGGTGCGCGCGAGGTGCGGCAAGGTGTGCGGGGTGCGTGCGAGGTGCGCGCGAGGTGCGGCAAGGTGGCGGAGGTGCGCGCGGGGTGCGCGCGAGGCGGGGCACTGCGTGCGGGGGCGCGCGGGGTGCTCGCGGACCGGCGCGAGGCGTGCGGGGCCCGCGGCGGCGCGTCCGGGCGGTGGCCGACCGTGCGGGTGGTTGCCGGGGCCGTGCGGGTGGTTGCCGAGGCCGCGAGTAGTTGTTGGGGAAGTGTTGGGGAAGTGTTGGATGCTTGTTGTGGGTTTTGGGGTGTTTAGTTATGTATTTAATGATAATTGTGGATTAATACTTACCAAATAATACCTGTCTTGCAGATCTCGACAGATGGTCGCGCGTCGACCCGAGTTCTGGTGAGTGGGACAATCCAACCCAGTAGAGAGGTGCTATACGCACTTGTGCGTATACCGACCTCTCCTGGGGCACCTTGGATGAATATTGACCATGTGTAATATGTATATCATGCGAGCATGATTTAATTGTAGAATGCATGTTACCCTAGATTTGCATGTTAGGGACTTGCACCCTTAGGATATGTATATGAGCCATGCAGCATGTCCCCTGGTTCCTTGTTAGGAAGCCCGACCGATGCATGTGCCCTACTAGTTTATTTATTAAATTAAATACTAGTATTTGTTGAATTGCATGTTATAGTGATTATTTTAGGGGAGGGGCCTTGCGAGGACAGCGGTGAGACCCGGGTTAGGGTACACCGTGTTCCTTGTTTGGTTGTCGGAGTGTCCTATAACGGGAACTCACGCTGCCCTCCTGAGTTGCTTTCCCCCAAGAATATTTCACCCTGATATAACCTTATGCATGTTCCCCGCATCGTAGTTATGCGCCCTGGTGGGTTCTGAGGAATTCAGAACATTAGTGTTGTTATAATGTGCTGTCTGCGGATCCAAGTGGATCATATGCGATGGTTAGGCTGTTCTGTTCCCTTCGTTGGATCCGGTAGAGACTACCCCAGCGTTAGACAGGCCTTCCTGACAGAGGGCTCCCATCAGTAGGCACCTCCTGATTTAGGACGGACTGTGCTGAATGTGGGAGTAGACCAGGCGGCCTACGGAGTGGAGGAGAGACTATCGGTGGACCAAGGGTGACCAACAGCCTAGTCAGTCCCAAAATCCTATGTCACCCATTGATGGGTGAGGGTGAGGGTGTAGTGGGTTGGCGATGAACGACCCACTGGAGTTGTGATTGGATGCTTATCAGTCCCAAAATCCTATGTCACCCATTGAAGGGTGAGGGTGAGGGCGGGTTGGCGGAAGCGACCCGCTGGTTTGTGTTCAGTCCCAAATCCTATGTCACCCATTGAAGGGTGAGGGTGAGGGTGTGGCGGGTTGGCGGAAGCGACCCGCTGGTTATGTGTAGTCAGTCCCAAAATCCTATGTCACCCGTGGTAGGGTGAGGGTGAGGGTGTAGTGGGTTGGCGATGAGCGACCTACTGGATTTGTGAATGGATTATTATCAGTCCCAATAACCTATGTCACCCATTGATGGGTGAGGGTGAGGGTGTGGTGGTTCGGCGAAGTACGAATCACTGGATCATGTTGTTATGTCTTAGAGGCTGGATAAATAATGGAATTGTGGTAAATATTGTCTGTGATGCATGGGTTGTGCCGTTCACTGAGCGTGTGGCTCACCCCTCGCACAATATTTTTTCTTCAGTGTCATCTGAGTCGGATCTGGAGGAGGAGCTCCCCGAGGGACTTCATCAGTAGCGGAGTAGCGCCACGTCCCGCGAGTTGCAGAGACTATCAGCATCCTTTGTACCAGTATGTATTATTTTCCGTGCTTGGGCACGCGTTTGTGTTGTATTTGGATCTCTTTGTATGTATATTGGCTCTCACAGGACATGTGATTATGTATGGAGTCTGTAGTGTATTTTGATTACAGATTCAGTCTTAGTTATCCGCATTTGGTGTATATATATCCTGTCAGCCTTGCTTTTGTTGTCTGTGTGTCATTTTGGCTGCTTGTGTATGATATTATTGACCTCCTGAGTAGATTCTGATATATATATACACTTGCCGCGTCCCGGGGACGCCTGGGGCGTGACAAAAAGGTGGTATCAGAGCCTGGTCCTGTCAGAGCCAATAGTCTTCTTTCGTAGAGATGAGTCCTAGGATTTTGATATGGGTATTCTGATCCTAGAGTCTGGTTTTCTTAGGATTGCTGATATGTCTCCTCGTGGAGGACGGCGCGGACATGGTCCCTCTCGACCTTTGGAGGTTTTCGGACCTGCTAGAGGCGAGGATGCTACTGGAGAGTCCACGGCTGTGAGGCCAGGATCGGCGCAGGAGCCTCCCGCACGGGAACGTGCGTTCGCTCGGATAGCGGATTCGGTGGAGACTCGGATCAAGGCACTGGAGGCGCAGACCAGAGCGTTGGTAGAGCAAGCGCGGGAGATCCGGGAGCTGAGGGCGGCCCGTGATGCAGTTCCACAGGTCCCCTTGGTAGCAGATCCGTCTGTGGTACCCGAAGTACCCCCAGTCTCCGTGGTGATTCCAGCGGTGAGAGTTCAGGATCCCCTAGTGAGGGAGGTGGAGCTAGAGGCTGCAGCGCGAGTATTGAGTGTGGTTGTTCGAATTGAAGAGGCTGGGTTGTAGCCGTCCTGGCAGGAGGCTCTCATCCGTAGGTACCGCCGATGCAGTCGGAGGGGTACTGATCGTGGGAGTATGTCAGGTAGGGGCTAACCCGGAAATGGATTAATGGATGGTGCCGCGAGCGTGGAATCGCTCTCCCCTTCGTCGGATCCGCGTAGTACAGCCCCGGCGTTAGACAGGCTCCCGGTCAGAGGACCAGGCGAGCTACGGAGCGGGGAGAGGCTACCGGTGGACCAGGGGTAGAGAGCAGTCTAAGTCTCTCCCAAAGTCCCAAAATGTCTCCTTTCGGGAGTGAGGGTGTGGATGAGGCGAAGACGGTTGCTCGTGACCAAATGGTTTATTCGACCATTCCCGATGATGTTGGGTTCGGTCCTGTAATGGATGATGTCGCGAGTATGGTGTCGTTCTCCCCTTCGTTGGACCCGAGTAGGGACTCCTCAGCGTTAGAGAGGCCTTCCTGACAGAGGGCTCCCCTCAGTAAGCACCTCCTGATTGGTTCGGACTGTGCTGAATTGTGGGAGCGGACCAGGCGGCCTACGGTGTGGAGGAGAGGCTACCGGTGGACCAGGGGTAGAGAACAGTCTAAGTCTCTCCCAAAGTCCCAAAAAGTCTCCTGAAAGGAGTGAGGGTGTGGATGAGACAAAGACGCGTCGCCTCGTGACTCAGTCGTGGTTCGACCGTTCCCATAGAGGTTGGGTCCGGTCTTGAGATGGATGTTGAAGGATATCGGTGGGTGATTATCTAGATGTAGATGATCCGGTGAGGTTGGTAATGTTCTTTAATAATGATGTCTTCTTCTAGTGTTCCTTTCTGGATTAAGGGGCCTTGTGAGGTCGGCGTTGAAACCCGGGCTAGGGTACTTCGTGTTCCTTGTTTGGTTGTCGGGGTATCCTATATCGGGGTTTCATGCTGCTTTCCCGAGGTTCTTTTCCCAGTCAAGGGATACCTTAGAAGCATCAGATGGATGGTAGATCAAGTGTGAATTTTGGTTAGAGGTTAAGGCCTTTTGGGCTGGGTGAATTCTGGTGAAGGTGTATCTGTGGACCCGGGCAAGACGCTCGCCGCGTCAAATTGGCGCCGACCGTCGAACCCCGCAGGGATTCGGAGCTTCCCGAGTTTAGCGGGTTATTGTAGGAAGCTTGACGAGGGACTCTCGAAGATAGCTGTTCCTCTTAACCGCCTTACTCGGAGGGATATCCGGTTCGAGTGGTCCCCTTCTTGCGAGGAGAGCTTCCTGGAGTTTACTCGGAGGCTCACCTCAGCGCCAGTTCTTACCTTCCGTCTGGGAGGGGTGGGTTCGCAGTTTGCTCTGACGCATCGCGATTGGGTGTGGTGATGCGTTCGATCGGAACCAGGTGCGTCCTATTGCAGCTCAGTGGGCGATCGCTAGTGGACAGGGTTCCATAGTGGCATCTGGAGTCGCTTCGATAAATCATTATGTGTTGTAGCTGCCCGGTTGAGGCCAGAGCCCTACGAGGTGCTCCCAGATGCTATGCTTGTTGGTGCGCCCATATGGCAGAGATAGCGGGCTTGGGAGGCTACCAGGTAGAGGCCACACCGGGAGAGTGCTGCTAAATGATGACGAAAGCATGGACTCCCGTGATGAATCTGCCCATAGAGTGCAGGATGCCGGAGTTCCAATGGTTGTGATGAGCGGCCTATCTCTGGCGGCATGTAAGCACAGTTGTAGATACTGTCGCGTTTTGCCCCACATTGGTCGCAAATAAGGAGACGCGATGCTAGCGTTCGTGATGGGACTTGACCGCCATATCAGATAGATGACGTTGCATAGGCATTGTCGAGGTCCGACGACCCCTTATTGCATGTCTCGTGGATTAAGTGCGGTTAAGCGGCTTACCGAGCGTGTAAGTGTTATCATGAGCGCCAGCCATGCTCGAAGAGCAGAATCCGAACTTGATTGTTCATGGTGTTGTTTTGATCTCCCCGTGGAGGTAGAAGATCAATTACCTTTGTCGCGAATGGATGATCTATTTGACCAGCTCTGAGAGCGAGTGCCTGCTGTTAGATCGATCTTCGCACAAGGGTACCACAAGCTGGAGATCCGAGAGTTGGACATCCCGTAGATGGCCTTTCGTGATCGTTCAGGCACTACGAGTTTTAAGTACTGCCGTTGCGGTTGACGAATGCGCCGGATGCCTTCGTGGATCTCAAAAGTTTTATTGGGTTTCCGAGGACTACTTTGGGGTAGTCTTTGTTGAGTTGCTGTGGTGTGATGATAAGATGATGTGGGTGACCTTGTTTCCCCAGGTTGGCATGCCCTCAGGCAAAGTTCGAGATTCATCATCGCGTGAAAAGCGTCAGTCCATCAAGATTCCTCAGTGGGCGTGAGAATGGGTTGTCAGGGATTGTTGCAGACTAGTTAATGTCACGTTCGGGTCACGACGCCGTCTGGGTGATCATTGACCGACTGACTAAGTCCGCGACTCCCTCCCTATCAGACTGATTGAGTCTCTGGACGTCTTGACGTGGGTTTCCACCTTCGCGATTGTTCGTCTTCATGGCACTCCAGTCGGCGCTATTTTCAGTTGAGATGCGAGGGTTACTTTGAGGTTGTGGCGCAGCCTTAGGCGCGAGCCTCCATTTAAGTATAGCGTTTCATCGCCGATGGACAGCCAGTCAATGAGGGCGATTCGAACCTTGGAGGACATGCTATGTGCCTGCGTGCTCGATGTTGAGGGCAGTTGGGTGAGGCACCACCAATTGTTGGGGTATGCCTGTAAGCGACTGCCATTCGAGCACCCGGATGGATCGGTGATGGGCACTCTACAGGCGCAGTTCCATACCTCCCTTGTGTTGGGACGGTAGTGGAGCGCCAGTTGGAGGGGCCATAAGTTAGTTGTTTGACCTCGCGGTGGCCGGGTTGGTTAGGGTGTACATCTGCACCTCCCAGAACCGACAGAAGGGCTACCCGGGTCATCGTCGCCAGAAGCTTACCTTCGGGTTTGGCGACCATAATTGCAAGGAAGTGTCCTGGTTTAAGGGCATCCTCTGTTTCGACGTTCGGGCAAGCCGAGTTGCTCTTTAATGGGACCTTGTTCTCGTCATTGAGTGGATTGGGGAGGTGGCTTATCATGTAGCCTTTCCCCCGCAGCTGGTTCGTGCCCACGACGTCGTCCTTGTCCCATGGCCAAGGCGTTATGTCCACGATCCTGCTCACGTCATCCCGTTCGAGCCGCTTGTCTCTGAGCCGGACAGTCATTCGTGGAGCAGTCGATTGAGATCATGGACCGCCGCGTGAGGAGGCTCTGCACCAAGACCGTCCAGCTGGTCGAGGTGCGATGGCAGCACCGTTCCGGTGTTAAGGACACATGGAAGCTCATGGATGCCAGGTGTGACGCATCTTTTCCCCTCCTAGATGTTTTTGCATATTTTGTGGACAAAATTTCCTAAGGGGGGAAGAATGTTATATATGTGTCACTTTTTAGCCTGCTGGTAACCGTTGGAGCATTTCTGGCAGTTTTAAAATTTTTAGGGTTTTTCGATCGGAACCGCATAATTTCAGACTGTTAGCTATCGTCTGAGCTAGAGGACTCCGATTGAAAATCTAACTGCATATTTGGTGTCCTGGTGCCATTTTAGACCTCTCACGAAAATTTCATCGAATTCTGGCATCGTTTGCAAAAATTTCGCAGTTCCAGGGCGTATCCGGGTTTTTAAGTCGCGCACTATAAATTGGGGTGAGCAAATTTCGAGGAGCACTGTTCATTGTCTTCCTCGGCGAGATCTCTCTCTCCCCTCCTCCGATTTTCTTCCGTTCGAGCGCCTTACACCCCTCAAAATCGAAAACTTAAAACACGGGAAGTGTAGATCGGGTCCCGATCTACACTCCGGTGTCTTCAAAACCCGATTCCGACGACTTTAGCCTCCCCGACCTCCCCTTTTCGTCCTCTGATTTGGCCCATTCCGAGGGACAAGCTAGATCGGGGCGTGAGAAGGCTTTGGGAAGGGTTTCGGCGCGTGGAGATCCACCGGACGCCTCTTCCTCCCCTCGGTAAGCCTCCCTTCCGTCTTATTTCTTGTCTAGATGATTGCTAGGGGAGGGTTTTGGGTTTGGGAGGTGGTTGGTGGCAGTGGGGGTCGTCGGAGGGTGGTCGGTGGTCAAGGGAGGGGTGGTGGTGGCGCTCGGGCAGTGGCAGGTCGTCCGGGCCAAGCAGCAGCAGCAGCAGCCCAGGCGGGCGCAGGTCGGGTGCGCGTGGGCAGGCGCGCGTGCGCGCGCGGGCGTGCGTGCGCGCGGCGTGCGCGCGGGCGTGCGCGAGTCTGGTGCGAGCTGCTGGTCGCGCTGGGCGCACGAGCTCGGGCTGGGGGCCTCAGGCAGCAGGCGCGCGGGCGTGCGCGGGTCTGGTGCGAGCTGCTGGTCGTGCTGGGCGTGCAAGCTCGGGCTGGGGGCCTCAGGCAGCAGGCGCGCGGGCGTGCTGGGCGCTGGGTGCGCGCGGGTCTGTGCGCGGGGCGGTTCGGGCGGCTGTGCGCGGGGCTGTTCGTGTGGCTGAGGCAGCGGAGGCGCGCGCGGAGGTGCTGGCCGAGGTGCCGGGGCGCGCGCGGAGGAGGCACGGGGCGCGGGGCAGTGCGCGAGGTGCGTGCGAGGTGCGCGCGAGGTGCGGCAAGGTGTGCGGGGTGCGTGCGAGGTGCGCGCGAGGTGCGGCAAGGTGGCGGAGGTGCGCGCGGGGTGCGCGCGAGGCGGGGCACTGCGTGCGGGGGCGCGCGGGGTGCTCGCGGACCGGCGCGAGGCGTGCGGGGCCCGCGGTGGCGCGTCCGGGCGGTGGCCGACCGTGCGGGTGGTTGCCGGGGGCCGTGCGGGTGGTTGCCGAGGCCGCGAGTAGTTGTTGGGGAAGTGTTGGGGAAGTGTTGGATGCTTGTTGTGGGTTTTGGGGTGTTTAGTTATGTATTTAATGATAATTGTGGATTAATACTTACCAAATAATACCTGTCTTGCAGATCTCGACAGATGGTCGCGCGTTGACCCCGATCACTGGTGAGTGGGACAATCCAACCCAGTAGAGAGGTGCTATACGCACTTGGGCGTATACCGACCTCTCCTGGGGCACCTTGGATGAATATTGACCATGTGTAATATGTATATCATGCGAGCATGATTGAAAATTGTAGAATGCATGTTACCCTAGATTTGCATGTTAGGGACTTGCACCCTTAGGATATGTATATGAGCCATGCAGCATGTCCCCTGGTTCCTTGTTAGGAAGCCCGACCGATGCATGTGCCCTACTAGTTTATTTATTAAATTAAAGGCTAGTATTTATTGAATTGCATGTTATAGTGATTATTTTAGGGGAGGGGCCTTGCGAGGACAGCGGTGAGACCCGGGTTAGGGTACACCGTGTTCCTTGTTTGGTTGTCGGGGTGTCCTATAACGGGAACTCACGCTGCCCTCCTGAGTTGCTTTCCCCCAACAATATTTCACCCTGTTATAACCTTATGCATGTTCCCCGCATCGTAGTTATGCGCCCTGGTGGGTTCTGAGGAATTCAGAACATTAGTGTTGTTATAATGTGCTGTCTGCGGATCCAAGTGGATCATATGCGATGGTTAGGCTGTTCTGTTCCCTTCGTTGGATCCGGTAGAGACTACCCCAGCGTTAGACAGGCCTTCCTGACAGAGGGCTCCCATCAGTAGGCACCTCCTGATTTAGGACGGACTGTGCTGAATGTGAGAGTAGACCAGGCGGCCTACGGAGTGGAGGAGAGACTATCGGTGGACCAAGGGTGACCAACAGCCTAGTCAGTCCCAAAATCCTATGTCACCCATTGATGGGTGAGGGTGAGGGTGTAGTGGGTTGGCGATGAACGACCCACTGGAGTTGTGATTGGATGCTTATCAGTCCCAAAATCCTATGTCACCCATTGAAGGGTGAGGGTGAGGGTGTGGCGGGTTGGCGGAAGCGACCCGCTGGTTTTGTGTAGCCAGTCCCAAAATCCTATGTCACCCATTGAAGGGTGAGGGTGAGGGTGTGGCGGGTTGGCGGAAGCGACCCGCTGGTTTTGTGTAGTCAGTCCCAAAATCCTATGTCACCCGTGGTAGGGTGAGGGTGAGGGTGTAGTGGGTTGGCGATGAGCGACCTACTGGATTTGTGAATGGATTATTATCAGTCCCAATAACCTATGTCACCCATTGATGGGTGAGGGTGAGGGTGTGGTGGTTCGGCGAAGTACGAATCACTGGATCATGTTGTTATGTCTTAGAGGCTGGATAAATAATGGATTTGTGGTAAATATTGTCTGTGATGCATGGGTTGTGCCGTTCACTGAGCGTGTGGCTCACCCCTCGCACAATATTTTTTCTTCAGTGTCATCTGAGTCGGATCTGGAGGAGGAGCTCCCCGAGGGACTTCATCAGTAGCGGAGTAGCGCCACGTCCCGCGAGTTGCAGAGACTATCAGCATCCTTTGTACCAGTATGTATCATTTTCCGTGCTTCGGCACGCGTTGGTGTTGTATTTGGATCTCTTTGTATGTATATTGGCTCTCACAGGACATGTGATTATGTATGGAGTCTGTAGTGTATTTTGATTACAGATTCAGTCTTAGTTATCCGCATTTGGTGTATATATATCCTGTCAGCCTTGCTTTTGTTGTCTGTGTGTCATTTTGGCTGCTTGTGTATGATATTATTGACCTCCTGAGTAGATTCTGATATATATATACACTTGCCGCGTCCCGGGGACGCCTGGGGCGTGACAGCGGGTGCAGCAGAGTGGCCTCGTAGCCTTCCTAAAGCTCCGCCCTCCCGAGTTCTATGGCCAGTTGGTGGATCCCCTTGCCCCAGAGCGATGGTTGATGGAGGTGGAGGTGATCTTCTCGACCATGCTTTGCACCGATCGCCAGCGAGTCTCCCTTGCCACCTTCATGCTGAAGGGTAGCGCCTGCCGACTGGTGGGCTACCCGAGTGGTGGACATCCCCGAGGGATTGGAGGAGCTTTCTTGGGCGGGATTCCGGAGGTATTTCCTGGAGGAGTACTTCCCGTTCTCGACGCGGCAGATCGTGATGCAGGAGTTTGAGCGGTTGACGCAGGGATCTATGTTTGTCGCCGACTACTCCACGCGCTTCACGAGGCTATCCAGATTCTCTCCAGCCTTGGTGATGGACGAAGAGGCGAGGTGCCGCCGTTTCGAGCTTGGTCTCTGCAGTGCCATTCGGGTGCATGTCTCCGCCCACGCATTCACGAGGTTCTCCGACTTAGTGTCTCGAGCGAAGACCGTCGAGAGAGACCTCGGGATCCAGGTGAGGGCTCCGACCCCTTCTGCAGATCAGAGTCCTTCCGGGAGTCAGGACCAGAGGCAACGCAAGAAGAAGAGGCCCCGTTTTGATCAGTCAGCGGCTGCCTCTCCTCCAGCAGATGCGGTGCCAGTGTGGGATCCAACACCCATTGCGGCAGTTCCCATCCAGTCCGTGCAGCCGGAGAGGCGGCGTTGTTTCCATTGTCAACGCATCGGGCATATCATATACAATTTCCCTGATGCTGGCCGACCCCGCGTGCTACCTCAGCAGCCGCAGTTCTTGCAGCAGCAGCCTCAGCGTCAGTAGCAGCCACAGGGAGGTCGAGTTGACCAGAGGAGGCAGCCAGAGCAGCCGGCGAGGCGTGCTCCTGCTCCTCAGCCGCAGTTCGTTCAGGGCAGAGTTGCAGCTCTTTCGGCCGAGGAGGCGCAGTCTTCGGGCATCATGGTTCGAGGTAATGTTTTGTTTTCCCAGCTCCCTATGAATATATGTGTGTTGATTGCGGTTAAGCATGTGTGTGATGTCTCGTTGAGCGGGTAAGGAGTGTGGTTGTTCGAGTTAAAGAGGCCGGGTTGTAGCCGTCCTGGCAGGAGGCTCTCATCCGTAGGTACCGCCGATGCAGTCGGAGGGGTACTGATCGTGGGAGTATGCCGGGTAGAGGCTAACCCGGAAATGGATTAATGGATGATGTCGCGAGCGTGGAATCGTTCTCCCCTTCGTTGGACCCGAGTAGGGACTCCTCAGCGTTAGAAAGGCCTTCCTGACAGAGGGCTCCCATCAGTAGGCACCTCCTGATTTTGATTACGGACTGTGCTGAATTGTGGGAGCGGACCAGGCGGCCTATGGTGTGGAGGAGAGGCTACCGGTGGACCAGGGGTGAAGAACAGTCTAAGTCTCTCCCAAAGTCCCAATATGTCTCCTGATGGGAGTGAGGGTGTGGATGAGACAAAGACGCGTCGCCTCGTGACCCAATTGTTGTTCGACCGTTCCCACGGGTGTTGGGTCCGGTTTTGAGATGGAGGTTGAAGGATATCGGTGGGTGATTGTCTAGATGTAGATGATCCGGTGAGGTTGGTAATGTTCTTTAATAGTGATGTCTTCTTTTAGTGTTCCTTTTCTGGTTTAAGGGGCCGCGTGAGGTCAGCGTTGAGACCCGAGCTAGGGTACTTCGTGTTCCTTGTTTGGTTGTCGGGGTATCCTATATTGGGACCTCATGCTGCTCTCCCAAGGTTTCTTTTCCCAGTCAAGGGATACCCTAGAAGCATCAGCTGGTGATGGATCAAGTGCGAGTTTGGATGGAGCTTATGGCCTTTCTGGGCTATGTGATTGTGGTGAAGGTATATCTGTGGACCCGGGTAAGACGCTTGCTATGTCGAATTGGCGTAAGCCGTCGAACCCCGCTAGGATTCAGAGCTTCCTGAGTTTGGTGGGTTATTGCAGGAGGTTTGACGAGGGACTCTCGAAGATAGTTGTTCCTCTTAACCGCCTTACTCGGAAGGATGTCCGGTTCGAGTGGTCCCCGTCTTGCGAGGAGAGCTTCCTGGAGTTTTATCGGAGGCTCACCTCAGCGCCAATTCTTACCCCTCCGTCTTGGAGTGGTGGGTTCGCAGTTGGGTAAAGGTGTGTCCACAATCCTGCTCACGTCATCCCGTTCGAGCCGCTCGTCTCTGAGCCGGACAGTCATTCGTGGAGCAGCCGATTGAGATCATAGACCGCCGCGTGAGGAGGCTCTACACCAAGACCGTCCAGTTGGTCGAGGTGCGATGGCAGCACCGTTCCGGTGTCGAGGACACTTGGGAGCTCAAGGATGCCAGGTGTGACGCGTATCCGCATCTTTTCCCCTCCTAGATGTTTTTGCATATTTTGAGGACAAAATTTCCTAAGGGGGGAAGAATGTTATATATGTGTCACTTTTAACCTGCTGGTAACCGTTGGAGCGTTCTGGCGGTTTTTCGTTTTTTTTCGGTTTTCGATCGGAACCGCTAATTTTTGGGCTGTTAGCTATCGTCCTGAGTTAGAGGACTCCGATTGGAAATCTAACTGCATATTTGGTGTCCTGGTGCCATTTTAGGCCTCTCACAAAAATTTCATCGAATTCCGGTAACGTTTCTGAAATTTCACAGTTTCGGGGCGTATCCGGGTTTTAAGTGAGTTGACTTTATATAAATGAAATCTAAAAAGGTTGTGCACTATTCATCTTCTTCCCAAATGAGCTCCCTCTCTCCCCTTCTCCATTTTTCTCACTTTTGAGCCCCCTAGAGCCCTCAAAGCTTAAAACCTAAAGCATAGGAAGTGTAGATCGGGTCCCGATCTACACCCCGGTGCTTTCAAATCCGGATTCTGGTGAGTTTTGCCCCTCCATCCCCCCTCCTTTCTCCTCTGATTTGGGCCAATTCGAGGGCCGAGGAAGATCCGGGCGTTGGAAGCCTTTTGGGAGAGGTGTCGGTGCGCGGAGAGCAACCGGACTCCCCTTCCTCCCCTTGGTAAGCTTCTTTTCTCCCCTTTTTATGCTTAGATGTATGTTAGGAGGGTGGAAGTGAGGTTGGGTGGTGGTCGGCAGCGGTGGGTGGCCGTCGGAGGGCTGTGGGGTGGTGGCGGAGGCCATTGGTGGCCGGGGATGGGTGGTGGAGGTGCTCGGGTATGGAGGCTGGCAGTCCCGGGCAGCAGGCAGCACAGGCAGTGCCCAGGCAGGCGCAGCGGTCGTGCAGCGGCAAGGCGCGCGCGCGCGTGCACGCGGGCGTGCGCTCGGGTTGGCGCTGGGCGTGCTGGGTGCTAGGCGTGCAGGGCGTGCAGGGTAGACTGGCAGGCTAGCTCGGGTAGGATGGCTGGGCTGTGCGCACGGGCAGGCCGGGCTGGCAGGCGGGGCGCGCAGGCGAGCAGGGCAGGAGGTGCTCGGGCATCAGGCGAGCAGTGCCGGGCGTGCAGGCGAACGGTGCTCGGGCCACTCGGCGATGCGCGCAGGCAGGCAGCGCGGGCATGCTGGCAGGCGCGTTGGGTGCGTGCTGCCAGGCGCGCTGGGCACGTGCTGCGCGGGCGTGCGCGTGGGCGCTGGGTGAGGGTCCCGGGTGCTGGGCGCTGAGCGCTGGGAGCTGGTTGCGGATACCGGGTGTGCTGGGTGAGGGTGCTGAGCGCTGGGCACAGGGGCGCTGGGCACCGCAGAGGTGCATGCACGCGGGGCGCTGGGCAGAGGCAGGCGTGCGCGCGGTGAGGAGGGTAGAGGCGGAGGCGTGTTGGGCGCAGGCGTGGGGGTGCAGTGGGTGCGAGCGGGTGGTGCGCGCGTGGTGCGCGCGGGTAGAGGCTGGTAGGTGCGCGCGGAGTGCGCGCGGATAGGGGCTGGAGGTGCGCGCGGGGCGAGGCCCTGCGCGCGGGGCGTGCGGGGTGCTCGCGGGCCAGCGCTGGGCGTGTGGGGTGTGCGCGGGCGGCTGCGCTGGGGCGCAGGGGGCGCGCGGTGGACCACGGAGGTTCGGCGGCGTGTCCAGGCGGCGGGCAGGGTCCCGGCGGGGCGCGACGTGCGTAAGTTGAGGCGCAGCGGTGCACCCGGGCGGTCGGGTGGCCGTGCGGGTGGTTGCCGGCCGTGCGGGTGGTTGTCGGAGTGCTCGGGCTAGCGTGCGTGCGGGTCGTATGCACGTTTGCCCGAGTGTTGGGTGTTTGATTTTGGGTTTTGTGTATTTTTGAGTGTTTAGCAGTATTTGAGGATTTTACTCACCAAGTTAAATACCTGTCTTGCAAATCTTGACGGGCGGTCACGCGTCGACCTGATCTTTGGTGAGTGGGACGATCCAACCCAGTAGGGAGGCGTTACATGCACTTGGCGTGTACCGTCCTCCCCTAGGGCACCATAGTAGATATTAACCTGTAAAATATGAGCTATGCAAGCATGATAATGTGTAGTATGCATGTCACCCTAGACTTTGTATGCTAGGGACTTGTACCCTTAGGACCCGTGTACGAGCCATGCACCCTGTTATCATGTTTCCATGCTAGGAAAGCCCCGACCGATGCATGTTCCCATTTAGTTTATTTATTTAAATAAAATGCGAGCATGTGATTGTTATCCTGTTTTAGTGAATATCATAGGGGAGGGGCCTCGCTAGGACAGCGGTGAGACCCGGGCTAGGGTACTCCGTGTTCCTTGTTTGGTTGTCGGGATGTCCTATATCGGAACCTCACGTTGCCCTCCCAAGGATTCTTTCCCCGTTAATATTCCAACCTTGTTATAACTATTATGCACGTTCCCCGCATCTTGGTTATGCACCCTGGAGGAATTCTGAGGAATTCAGGACATTAGAGTTGCTAGGATGTGTTGTCTGCGGATCCGAGTGGATCATATGCGATGGATAGGCTGTTCTGTTCCCTTCGTTGGATCCTGTAGAGACTACCCCGGCGTTGGAAAGGTTGTCCCGTGCAGGGGCTTCCATCAGTAGGCACCTCCTGAATTGGTAGAAGGACTGCGCTGAACGTGGGAGTGGCCAAACGACCTACGGAGTGGGGAGAGACTATCGGTGGACCAAGGGTGACCAACAGCCTAGTCAGTCCCAAGAGCCTAGGTCACCCATTGAGGGTGAGGGTGAGGGTATGGTGGGCCGGCGATGTGGCGACCCACTGGATTGTAAGTCCCAATATCCTTGGTCACCCAGTGAGGGTGAGGGTGAGGGTGAGGGTGTAGTGGGTTGGCGGTAGCGACCCACTGGTTTGCGGAGTTGTTGCCATTTTGTGGCTTGTGCAATGTGTTTGTGGATTAATGATAACTGGTTTTGGTTAATATAAATTGTGATGCATGGGTCGTGCTGTTCACTGAGCGTCTGGCTCACCCCTCGCATAATTTTTTCTCTAGTGTCATCTGAGTCGGATCTGGAGGAGGAGCTCCCCGAGGGACTTCATCAGTAGCGGAGTAGCGCCACGTCCCGCGAGTATCAGAGGCTATCAGCATCCCTTGTGCTTGTATGTATTATTTTCCGTGCTTGGGCACGCGTTTGTGTTGTATTTGGATGTCTTTGTATATATTGGCTCTCACAGGACATATGATTACGTATCGAGTCTGTAGTATGTTTTGATTACAGATTCAGTCTTTTTAGCTTCCGCATTTGGTGTGTATATCATGTCAGCCCTGCTTTGGTCTGTGTGTCATTTTAGCTGTTGTGTGAGTATGTTATTGAACTCTTGTTACTGATATCATATATACACCTGCCGCGTCCCGGGGTCGGCCGGCCCTGGGGCGTGACAACAGCAGTAGCGGAGCAACGTCACGTTTTGGGTTCTGTGAGTGAGAGGCCATCAGCATCTCCTTCTTACTTGTATGTATTGTTATCCGTGCTTGGGCACAACACTTGTATTTGGATGTCATTGTTTATATTGGCTCTCACAGGACAGTTGATTATGTATTCGGGTCTGTAATATGTCTTTGAATTACAGACTCAGTCGTTTAAGCTTCCACTATATGTATATATATATTATGTCAGCTACATTATTGATTGTGTTGTCATTTTCGATGTTGTTTAGAGTATTTTATTGATCTCCTGAGACTGCTGATATTATATATATTTACCACGTATCGGGGACGGCCGCCCTGGGGCGTGACAATAGTACCCAAAAAACTAAATATGATTAGATACCCAACATAAACTTTCATTCACACTAAGAGATTGGAAAATTTTCACCTTCATATAATATAAGAATTGTAATTTAAAATATCTATACAACAAAGATAACAAGGACAACAAAGACTAAGAAAAAGCTGGCAATAGTCCCAAAAGCTAGTGATTGCCTAGAGAAGAACACAAATTATTACTCCTCGATCAACAACCGCCCCCGAAAGCATAGAGGTCTATCATATAATAACTTATTTTTATTAGATTATTTCATGCTGCATGATGAAGACTATTGCAAACAATTATCTGTTAATCTAGATTACAGCTACTTGAGAGCTATCTTCATGACCTCATTTACGTTTCCAAGTTTTGCCCCATGGTAAACTATGTGTGACATTCTCACTTAAAAAAAAATCCTATTTTTAAATGAAATTACAACATAAATAAAAGGTATATTACAAATAATGTCCAAGCACTTCAAAATTAAATGGACATGCCTCCAACTTAATTTGTCGATGTGGATAAATTTGTCGATGTGGGTATCGCGAAGCATGCTATTGTCTGATATTACAGCTATTTATCAAACTCCTTTTAATGTACACTTTCATTAAGAAAGTGCATATTTCCATCCACAATCTGTGGAATGACCTAAAACCAGCTTCATTAGGTTTAGATTTAGCCCTTTCATCCCATTGGTCCAATAAATCAACCCGATTTTTTGTTTCATTTTTAAAATATCTAATGTAGACCAATATTTGAGTATCATGTCAAATAAAACTACATAAACAAAACAATCAAGTCAAGTATTCAAGAGATATTTTCATATATATATAAAAAAGAAGGTTTGCTATAGAAATAGAAGGGGGAAAGATTAACAAATAATTATAAATAAACATTTACGTAAACAATCAGTTTATATTAAATAACATTTTCCCAGACAGAAAAAACATATTTCATAATATGTAAACCCTAAAATATGAAAAAAATTCTTTTATCTTGATTTCGTATTGAAGATGTAATGTCAGTCTCCTTGAATCCATGAATCAATCACTTCACTTGAGATCATAAAACTACAAAATATAACCCAATTTACAATCATATATTCAGTAAAACCAAATTCTGAATCAAATTTATCCCAAAACTACATTCCAAAATAAGCTTACTATATAACCCCCACCCAGCCTCCAATCCCTCCACACCACCCCCCCCCCCCCCAAAAAAAAAAAAAAATGTACACGCCCCCAAAAAAAAAAAAAATCATATATTCATCTGTACCCAACTCTTTGTCCTAAATAGGTCTAAAAAAACATAATCTAAAAAAGCCTTTTATCTTTCTGATTTGTTTTTCGGTATGTGAAAGAAAATGGAAAAAACATTTTTTTAAATCATTTTGAAGAACATGAGAAAAGAAAGAATAGAGTAATTCAAATAAAATTAGCCTCAAAGATGAAAAATTATACAAGAGCAAACAGCAAATATTAAAATAATTTCGTATGAAGTGTTTATTATAATTTCCATCCTAACATATCATGTTTCTTTTACACAAATAGATTTTATGGAATTCAATAGACTGTTTCAACTAATTGTTATTTTCGCTAAAAAAAATCCCAAAAATAATCAATATGTGACCACAGCTCAATTCTCACTCCATGTGCAAAGTTTTGAGTGGACCACTCTTTCTACAACAATCTCTTGTTCCAGCAGATCATTAATGGCTTAGAAACTAAAATCAACTTGTCATTAATTCTAACTGAGTTACATCCATGCTTCATCTTTCCATGAGCCTGTTGTTGGAGATCTAAAGCACCAGTAACTTATAAGCAGCATGGCCTATTGAGGCTGTCACATAATTGATATTACTACAGAGAATTTATAATTCTCAACGATATAGTACACTAAAAGTTGAGCAACTATTCACATAACTGCAATATAAAAGAAAAAGGAAATCTCATTAGCGCCACATCATTAGCTCTAATGATGTTCATGAAACCAAGCGTAAAAAGATATATTCCATTTTATTGACATCATCGCTATCTGAGATACGTCATTCATGTCAAATTGTTGTGGTCTTAAAAACTCAACAAGTTTCAGCGCAATCCACCAACTTAGTTGAAATAAAATGGCAATAAAACATTTGAAATACATCTGCATCCTTCCTCAAGAAATTTTGAAATTTTGACTGATGAAACATTGGCTTCACCTTTAAGTTGCACAAGAATTGCCCAAAAAAGATTTGAGAGATTAAAATTTGTCTCACAGAATATGACTTGACTGAAAGCAGACCAGGTCATCATCCAACATAAATTTACAAATAGACCCCATTAGGCTATAGTTGTCAAAAGCAAGCTACAAAACACATATTCATAAACTCATAGATAAGTTGGAAATTCAAGTATATTGAATTAAAGAAATATCTACTGGGTAGGATATTCATAAATGTTATGATTTTCCAACCATATGAACATATCCATGCAACTATTCCCATTCGCTACTCACCCTACAATCGATAGCAGTGGGGAAGCACTGGCATAAAAGGGCTTAGCTTGTTACGCTCTGCCAGCAGTTCAGCATGATACCTACAATGAAAAATTTATACCGTGGATTAAGCTCACTTGTATGAAGGACAAATGATGACTATTAGCATATCTAAACTTTCCACATGTTACAAGTATTAACATCCTCCTATACAAGAAGATGGAAGATAAAAACAGCTCGCAAACCATATATAGATACATATTCAAGTAGAATTCATCAAACAAAAAACTTATAACATTCATGAATCCATATAATGAACGAACACCAAAATCATCTCACTACAATGGACCAGGAAAAATGTCGCAGGGGACTTTTTTTGGCATCTTTTTCAAATAATAATTGTAGCAGATATGATCATAATTTAACACAAAAAAAAAATCTCAATATAGAAACAATTGATAAAATAGAAACTTCAGAACACCAGAAAAATAAATGTGGTCGACAACAAATATAGTAGGATGACCAGAAAAGGAGTAACAACAATATGTCTAAAATTTTATTCAAAAACACATGCAAGACAAGAGGGGATGGGAAAGAGGGAATCATGTCTCTTGATTGTATTGCATACACCATATTTTTTATGTACTATGGATTGTAAATCAAGCAAGAGTACACACACAGAGAAATAGAAGGATAAACCCATGGAATTTGTCTACCTACCAATTATATGAACCAAAACATAGTACATAGACAATTCAGGAACATGGTGCAGGCATTTATCACTTTACAATAACCACCAATAAACATAAACTAATCTTCAAACAAAATTTTCAAAGATAGAAATCTTGATTATTGAAGTAATAGAATCACCTTATAGACAATAAGAAAAAGCAACACAGTTGATAATGTTATATATGTGTCACTTTTAGCCTGCTGGTAACCGTTGGAGCGTTCTGGCAGTTTTTCGTTTTTTTTCGGTTTTCGATCGGTACCGCTAATTTTTGGACTGTTAGCTATCGTCCTGAGTTAGAGGACTCCGATTGGAAATCTAACTGCATATTTGGTGTCCTGGTGCCATTTTAAGCCTCTCACGAAAATTTCGTTGAATTCTGGTAACGTTTCCGAAATTTCGCAGTTCCGGGGCGTATCTGGGTTTTAAGTCGCTCACTATATAAAGGAAATCTAATTTTTGAGTGAGCACTATTCATCATCTCCTACCTTGAGCCCTCTCTCTCCTCTCCTCCGTTTTTCTTGCTTTTGAGGCCCTTAGACCCCTCAAAGCTTAAAAGTTAAAACCTAGGAAGTGTAGATCGGGTCCCGATCTACACCCCGGTGGTTTCAAATCCCGATTCCGGTGAGATTTGCCCCTCCGTCTGCCCTCTCTTCGCCTCTGTTTTGAGCCATCTCGGTGGTGGAGGTAGATCCGGGCGTTGGAAACCTTTTGGGAGAGGTTTCGGTGCGCGGAGAGCAACCGGATTTCCTTTCCTCCCCTTGGTAAGCCTCTTTTTCCTCTCTTTCTTGCTTAGATGTATGCTAGGAAGGTGGAAATGGGGTTGGGTGGTGGTTGGCGACGGTGGGTGGCCGTCGGAGGGCTGTGGGAGGCGGTCGGAGGCTGTGGTGGTGGTCGGAGGTGGGTGGAAGAGGAGCTCGGGCTGGTAGGCTTGCAGCTCGGGCTGGCAGGCTGCTGTCTCGGGCAGGGCAGCAGCGCAGGGTGGTGCAGGCGCGGTGGCTGGCGCGGATACGCGCGCGCGTGCGCGCCGGCGTGCACGCGTGCATGCGCTCGGGCGGTGCTGGGGGCCAGCAGGGCTGGGCGTGCGAGCGCTCGACTGGCGCTGGGGGCCAGCAGGGCTGGGCGTGCGCGCTGGGCAGGCTGGCAGGGTTAGCTCGGGTAGGCTGGGAGCAGGTGCACCAGTTTGCCGGGCGCGCGAGCGCCGGCGCACGGGTGCGCGCGCGGGCGTGCGCTCAGGGGGTGCAGGGAGATGCGTGCGGGTAGGCTAGCTGGGCTGTGCGCGCTGGCAGGCCGGGCGAGCAGGCTGGGCGCGCAGGCGAGCAGGGCAGGGGCGCTCGGGCATCAGGCGGGCAGTGCCCCGGGCGTGCAGGCGAGCGGTGCTCGGGCCACTCGGCGACGCGCGCAGGCACGCAACGCGGGCAGCAGCGCAGGCAGGCTGGCAGGCGCGCCGGGCGCGTGTTGCGCGGGCGTGCGCGTGGGCGCTGGGTGAGGGTCCCAGGTGCTGGGCGCAGAACGTTGGGCGCTGGGTCGCGGGTACCGGGTGCTGGCCGAGGGTGCTGGGCGCTGGGCATCGCTGTGGGGCGTGCGCGCGGGGCGCTGGGCAGAGGCAGGCGTGCGCGCGGTGTGGGAGCTGGTGGTGCGCGCGGAGTGCGCGCGGGGCGGAGCTGGGGTGCGCGCGGGGCGGAGCTGGCGGTGCGCGCGGGGTGCGCGGGGGGCGGATCTGGCGGTGCGCGCGGGGTGCGCACGGGGCGTGCGGCGTGCTCGCGCGGTGTGCGCGGGGAGCGCGGGGGTGCGCGCGGGCTGCTGCGGCGGGGCGCAGTGGGCGCGGTGCACCGGGTGGCTCGGCTGCGGGTCCAGGGCGGCGGGCAGGGGCCCGGTGGCGCCTGGGCGAGCGGGCTAAGGTGCGGCGGCGCACCCGAAGGGTCGGGTGGCCGTGCGGGAGGTTGCCGGTGGTGCGGGAGTGAGCCGGAGTGCTCGGGCTAGCGTGCGTACGTGCCGTATGTACGTTTGCCCGAGTATGGGGTATTTTTAGAGTATGTTTAATGTATTTTTTTGGGTATTTTGGGGTAATTGTGGATTTTACTCACCGTATAAATGCCTGTCTTGCAGATCTTGACGGATGGTCGCGCGACGACCCGGACTTCGGTGAGTGGGACAATCCAACCCAGTAGAGAGGTGTTATACGCACTTGGGCGTATACCGACCTCTCCTGGGGCACCATGGATAGATATTGGCATGTGTAATATGTATATCATGCGAGCATGATTTAATTGTAGAATGCATGTTACCCTAGACTTTGCATGTTAGAGACTTGCACCCTTAGGATATGTGTATGAGCCATGCAGCATGTCCCCTGGTTCCATGCTAGGAAGCCCGACCGATGAATGTGCCCTACTAGTTTATTTATTAAATTAAATGCTAGTATTTGTTAAATTGCATGTTATAGTGAATATTATAGGAGAGGGGCCTTGCGAGGACAGCGGTGAGACCCGGGTTAGGGTACACCGTGTTCCTTGTTTGGTTGTCGGGGTGTCCTATAACGGGAACTCACGCTGCCCTCCCGAGTTTCTTTCCCCAATGATATTCCACCCTTGTTATAACCTTATGCATGTTCCCCGCATCGTAGTTATGCGCCCTGGTGGGTTCTGAGGAATTCAGAACATTAGTGTTGTTATGATGTGTTGTCTGTGGATCCGAGTGGATCATATGCGATGGATAGGCTGTTCTGTTCCCTTCGTTGGATCCGTGTAGAGACTACCTCAGCGTTGACAGGTTGTCCCGTGCAGGGGCTCCCAGTAGTAGGCGCCTCGTGATCTGGTAGAAGGACTGTGCTGAACGTGGGAGTGGCCAAACGACCTACGGAGTGAGGAGAGACTATCGGTGGACCAAGGGTGACCAACAGCCTAGTCAGTCCCAAGAGCCTAGGTCACCTGTTGAGGGTGAGGGTGAGGGTATGGTGGGCCGGCGATGTGGCGACCCACTGGATTGTAAGTCCCAATATCTTTGGTCACCCATTGAGGGTGAGGGTGAGGGTGTAGCGGGTTGGCGGAAGCGACCCGCTGGTTTTGTGTTGATTAGTCCCAATATCCTTGGTCACCCATTGAGGGTGAGGGTGAGGGTGTAGTGGGTTGGCGGTAGCGACCCACTAGTTTGAGGAATTGTTGTTATTAATTGTGGCTTGAGCAATATGATTGTGGATTATAAGGATTATTTGATTGTGGTCAATATTGTCTGTGATGCATGGGTTGTGCCGTTCACTGAGCGTGTGGCTCACCCCTCGCATAATATTTTTCTTCAGTGTCATCTGAGTCGGATCTGGAGGAGGAGCTCCCCGAGGGACTTCATCAGTAGCGGAGTAGCGCCACGTCCCGCGAGTATCAGAAGCTATCAGCATCCCTTGAGCTTGTATGTATTGTTTTCCGTGCTTGGGCATGCGTTTTGTGTTGTATTTGGATGTCTTTGTATGTATATTGGCTCCCACAGGACATGTGATTATGTATGGAGTCTGTAGTGTGTTTTGATTACAGATTTAGTCTTAGCTTCCACATTTGGTGTATATCATGTCAGCCCTGCTTTTATTGTCTGTGTGTCATTCTGGTTGCTTGTGTATGATATATTATTGACCTCCTGTGTAGATTCTGATATTTTATATACACTTGCCGCGTCTCGGGGACGCCCGGGGCGTGACAGATAACAACCTAATGAAAATTAAGAGATGTTGCTTAACAGCTTCACTTTCTTTCTATAGGCAGAACTGATGGTTCCAGTGCCCTGTAAAGACAAATTGAGTAGATAAATGGAATAAAACCCTGTAATTTATAAAATCCCTTAAATTACAACCTATAAGTGTGAGATACTGACTGGAGTCATGGAATTCACCTTCTATTTCTCCTTGTAATTCCTGAATGTAAAATTCCCTGCTTTTTTAAAAAAAAAGCCAACTGATTCAGCATATTTATGTGAGATTTAATATTGACAAGGGGCTTCAAAATATGGATTAGAAGACACCTCGTAGTCGCACGGGGAGGAGGTGGGATTGTATGGGTCGTCGGAGGAGTCAGTGATGCCTAGAAGGAGATCGTTAGTGAGGAAGGTGAGGGAGTGGAGCGGCGGAGACCACAGGGCAGCTACGAAAGCACTTATCGTTGGCGACCATGTTGAGGAGGAAGGGGTCCGAGAGGCGGTTGAGCGGTCTTCGACGTTCAGCATCGACGGGTCTTGACCTATACCTTCTCCGCTGACAGTTCCTCCGACGCGGCCTCCTCTCCGACCCCCTCTTCCGTCATCTCTGCGTCCTAACATTGTTAGGGTTTTCAACCGAAGCAGGAAGGGTGAAGAAGCAATTTTTTTTTTCATTTTGTGAGCTTTTAGAAAACGAATGAAACTCCTCGTATTCCCATCAGTAAATGCCAAGGTTTGAGGGAATAAATTGAATAAATTCAATTGAAGAGCATTACATGATCAATAATCAATCAATAAATCAATAATCAATGAAAAGGGCAAACTTACATGTATTTCAAAAACTAATTATACATCCATATCAATATATGTAACCTACAAGTAACCTCCGCTATACATGAAATTTATAGTGGATTAATATATTAATTACATCTATTTATATATTAATTACAAAATTTAAATGCAAACATGAATAAATTTTTGGGATTGTTCTTTTTTTTACCATTTCAAATTTAAACAATACATTTGAATTTAATGCAAATATAATCAACGAATATCAAGGGACACAATCTCGTCTCCTTAGTCTTCAGATTTTCTTCATAATTAAAAAAAAATTGTTGTTAATTATATTGTCTTTAGTAATTTGGATAGTATTCAGAATAAAATCAAATTAACATTCAAATTAAAGATAAAATTTAAATAGATTTCATATTTTTATTGATAAACTGATATGCAAATTATATGAAAACTTTAAATGGATTTCATCATATCTTTTATATATATCCTAATTTAAACAAATATGAAAGTAATGGGAACATTAAATATTAATTAAAAAATTTATATATTAATTATCATTTTTAAATGCAAATATTAATATTTTTTGTTGTTGCAGTCATTCTTTTAATATTAAAGTCATATTTCATTTAACCATTTAATTAGAACATTTTTCTCATTTGATTATCAATATTATCTAAACCACCAAAAAAATTAATTTTAATTTTCCTTATCAAAATAGGGTACAAAATATATTCTAAAAGTGAATTATATTTTGAATATCCTTTCATTTTATAAGCATCCCCTTATTCTTATAATATTAAATATATTATTCTAATTTCAATTGGTAACAATTAATTATATTTTGAATATCCTTTCATTTTATAAGCATCCTCTTATCTTGATAATAGTATAATATCCGAATTTAATTATAAGTTAATAAATATATTAATATAATTTCAGTTAATATATATGAAAAATCTAAATACATATAATTTATGTAAATTATTAAAATGATTTTATTACACACACACACACACACGCGCGCACACACACACACACACATATATATATATAGTATAAAAGATATTATAAAATATATTGGAATAAATTATGACATGATTAAAATGATGTGAATGGATTTTCATGTGATTGAATAGATTTGTAGGGATTAAAATGATGTAAATGGATTTTCATGGAATTAAATAGAAACGTAGGGGCAAAATGGTCAAATGGTTGTTATTAAAATGGTGTGAATGGATTGTAATGGGATTGAATGGATTGACATGGGCAAAATGGTCAAATGGCAGGTTTTTGGTTTAAGAGACTTTTATATAATAATAAAATATAGATAATATAGATTATCACATCAAAGCATATCTATTTCAAAAATTGTCCCTGCCCCCTAAAACTCACATGCTCATGCATATGCAATCCCACCTCCATCTCTTGAACTGGAACACCATATCTATATATGCAAACCCACATGCAAGCATGTTAATAGACTATGAAATTGCATGCTTAATAAAAAACCCACCATAATCAAATTATCCCTACCACATGCATGGCCCCTCCTCTTAGAAATTCACAAACATACACACCACACTTTAAAAAACTACTTATTCATAAGCACGGACACACATAAATTCAAGATATAAATATAATATACGAGTAGACAAGGGAAGTAGAGGCATACCAAGGTTCGTGTGGCCCCGGGAGCCTCCGCCTCGGCCTCGTCAGAATCGTCCATCCTGTCGTCGTCTCCCTCCTCATCATCCCCCTCCTCCTCAAACACGGCCTCCTCAACCTCCCCCACACCAACAGCCCCGGCCTCTGTGGCCTCAGCCCCTACATCGGTGTCCACGGCCTCCGCTGCCTCGACCCCGACCCCCTCACCTCCCTCCGTGCCCACCGTACCAGAGGTTAACTCCTCGAAAAAACCTAAGGCCCTTCTCTCCTCCTCCTCCGCCCTGGACTCCGTAGCCTCTCTATCTAACATCCCTACGATAGCATCAAAAGATGCCCTCTCACTCTCACTAACCCCCTCGACTTCTACACCCTCGATTGCACCCTCGGTCGATGCTCCAGCCTCCAAACCCATGCTCTCGGCCACTACCGATCGATCACCGCGCCTCCTCTTGCGCGTATACCCGATCACATCATCCATAGGAACCATAGAAACCCCTACGACAGCCCCCGAAGGCGTGTCCCCGACCGAACCCATGCCGGCGCCCACCAACGGCATCTCCGCCGCACCCATCACCTCACCCACGACCTCCTCTTCCACCCTATCACTCTCCAATGAAGAAGGGCTTGGACTACGCTCTCCACGAGCCGCCCACGGTCGTTTCCCCCTCGAAGCAATCACCTTCGACCTTGTCATCTTCCTCGGATTGAAAAGAAAAAGGAGAACCCAAACTTAGGGTTTCAAAATCAAAGGAGAAAGAAGGATTTAGGAGGAAGAGAGAATGAAAGAAAATGAAGGTTTTTGGTTTTGAAATGAAGGAGAAGAAGTAGTTGTTATGCCTGTGTCATTTGGAGCCTTATTTTTTTTCGATCGGAGTTGCTAAATTTTTTGCTTTTAGCCACCTGTGGGAGTTGGAGTACTCTGATAAAAAATCTAACTACATATTATGGGTCCTGATACCGTTTTGTACTACCTACAAAAATTTCTTCGAATTCCAGTAACGTTTTAAAAAATATGCAGTTCTGAACCGTATCCGGGTTTTGAGAGTTCCTGGTTTGGTTGGTCGAATAGTGTGAGATATTTTTGAGGATGTGGTGACCTTTGGTAACCTTACCACCCTTTGCTTAGTGGTGAAGCAACCTTTTGTTATTTTTTAGTGTTAGAGGGTGAGAATAGGCTTAAGTGCACACCCCCCTTTTCTCTCCTTCTCATCACCCCCCCCCCCCCCAAGTGAGAAAAATCTCTCACTCTGTCACTCTCTCTCACTCTCGTCTCCCTCTCTGTTTTTGTGTGTGTGTGTGTGTGTGTTGTTAAAGGAGGAGAAGAAGAAGAAGCACTAGAGAGAGTGAAAATGGGTGAGTGTGTATTGTTGTTGTTGTAGTTGTTGTTGTTTCTCTTATCATTAGCTTCCTCTCATGCCTTCCCCCCCCTGTTTTCAGCCAAGGAAGGGCTGATGGAGTGGCTGATGAGGTGGTGGTTGTGGTTGTGGTGGCTGAGGTGGTCGTGGGTGTGTCGAGAAACCCGCATCTCCCCATTTCCCTCCCCCTGTTTTGGTAAGACATATCTCTGTTTCATAAAGGTCTCAGTGATTCTAGTATTTAGAGGCATATTTTTAGGATTATGTCTTCTTATGATTTGATCATCTATGTGTCTAGATGTTATATATGAAATTTGGGGTCATTATGATATCTGTGTTGTAAGTTAGAACCTATTTTGCATGGCCTGTCCAGATTCACGAAGGAATTGACCTGCTCTTCATGGATTATGATCCCAGCATATCATAGAATGTGTATGATTTATTTCATAATTTTTGGATGTGTATTTGGTGCTGTGGAGATCAAATAGTAGGGCTGGTTGCAGCAGGTTTGGCAGTTTTGCTCGGTTGTGTGTCAAGGAGTTGTTTGCATGTGTCTTGTGTGATAATATGGAAGTATCAGGAGTTAGGGTTGTCACGCCCCGGGCGTCCCCGAGACGCGGCAAGTGTATATAAAATATGAGAATGTACACAGGAGGTCAATAATATCATACAAATGACACACAGACAACAAAAGCAGGGCTGACATGATATATACACCAAATGCGGATAACTAAAGACTGAATCTATAATCAAAACACACTACAGACTCCATACATAATCACATGTCCTGTGAGAGCCAATACACATGTAAAGACATCCAAATACAACCAAACGCGTGCCCAAGCACGGAAAATAATACATACTGGTACAAGGGATGCTGATAGTCTCTGCAACTCGCGGGACGTGGCGCTACTCCGCTACTGATGAAGTCCCTCGGGGAGCTCCTCCTCTGGATCCGACTCAGATGGCACTGAAGAAAATATTGTGCGAGGGGTGAGCCACACGCTCAGTGAACGGCACAACCCATGCATCACAGACAATATTGATCACAACCAGATGCCCTTATAATCCACAATTCATATTACTTAATCCACAAATGATAGCACAACTCAAAGCCGTGGGTTGCTCAATCGCCAACCCACTACACCCTCACCCTCACCCTTCAATGGGCGACAAAGGATATTGGGACTGGCTACACATAACCAGCGGGTCGCTTCCGCCAACCCGCCACACCCTCACCCTCACCCTTCAATGGGTGACATAGGATATTGGGACTAACTGCACCAAAAACCAACGGGTCGCTTCCGCCAACCCGCTACACCCTCACCCTCACCCTTCAATGGGTGACATAGGATTTTGGGACTTACAAGCATCCAATCACAACTCCAGTGGGTCGTTCATCGCCAACCCACTACACCCTCACCCTCACCCTTCAATGGGTGACATAGGATTTTGGGACTGACTAGGCTGTTGGTCACCCTTGGTCCACCGATAGTCTCTCCTCCACTCCGTAGGCCGCCTGGTCTACTCCCACATTCAGCACAATCCGTCCTAAATCAGGAGGTGCCTACTGATGGGAGCCCTCTGTCAGGAAGGCCTGTCTAACGCTGGGGTAGTCTCTACCGGATCCAACGAAGGGAATAAAACAACCTATCCATCGCATATGATCCACTTGGATCTGCAGACAGCACATTATAACAACACTAATGTTCTGAATTCCTCAGAACCCACCAGGGCGCATAACTACGATACGGGGAACATGCATAAGGTTATAACAAGGTGGAATATCGTTGGGGAAAGAAACTCGGGAGGGCAGCGTGAGTTCCCGTTATAGGACACCCCGACAACCAAACAAGGAACACGGTGTACCCTAACCCGGGTCTCACCGCTGTCCTCGCAAGGCCCCTCCCCTATAATATTCACTATAACATGCAATTTAGCAAATACTAGCATTTAATTTAATAAATAAACTAGTAGGGCACATGCATCGGTCGGGCTTCCTAACAAGGAACCAGGGGACATGCTGCATGGCTCATATACATATCCTAAGGGTGCAAGTCCCTAACATGCAAGGTCTAGGGTAACATGCATTCTACAATTAAATCATGCTCGCATGATATGCATATTATAACATGGTCAATATTCATCCAAGGTGCCCCAGGAGAGGTCGGTATACGCCCAAGTGCGTATAGCACCTCTCTACTGGGTTGGATTGTCCCACTCACCAGAGATCGGGGTCGTCGCGCGACCGTCCGTCTAGATCTGCAAGACAGACATTCAATATGGTGAGAACAATACATAAATACTCTAAAATACCCCAAACACACAAAACTCACTCACTCCCGAACCCACCGGGCAGCCGCACGCACGGCCACCCGCCCCGAGCGCACAGCCGAGCCTCGGCCCGCGCGCCAAGGCGCACTGCCGAGCCCAGCCCGCACACCCGGACACCACCGGCGCACTGTCGCACGCCGGCCCGCGCGCCCTGACGCACCGCCGCACGCACGCGCACGCTCGCGCGCGCCGCGCGTCCAGCCTAGCGCGCCCCCGCGCGCACTGCACGCACGCCCCAGCACGCGCACGCACTGGCCCCCAGCACCGCGCGCACTGGCCCCCAGCACCGCGCCCAGGCACATGCCCAGGCGCCCTGCCCAGCACCCAGGCGAAGTGCCCAGGTGCCCTGCCGCGCGCGCGCACGCTCGCGCGCACGCCCGCGCGCACCCGCGCAGACCCCCGCTGGCACCCCCGCGCGCGCCAGCACCCGCGCGCACCCGCGCGCCCGTTCCGCGCGCACCCGCGCACTCGCGCGCACGCGCCCGCGCGCGCCTGCGCGCCCGACTGCGCCCGCCTGCGCCCAACTCCGGGCGCGCCCAGCTCGCGCCCAAGCCATTCTAAGCTCATTCCAACCTTTCCCAACCCCCCCCCCCCCCCCACACACCCAAACACACATGCATACCATGCATATCCATGCACACACCCTAGGCAAGCATCTAAGCAAGGTAAGGGAGGAGAAGGACTCACACAAGGGAGGAATTCGGGTGCCCTTCGCGCACCGAAACGCCTCCAACGAGACCACCACCACCACCACCACATCACAACCCTCCTCAGCCTCTCCTCAGCTGAAAAACAGGGGGGGGGGGACATGCAATGGGAGCTTGAGAGAGGGGAGAACAAAGCAACAACAACACATGAACACAACCCTTCTTCCTTCACCACCTCCTCCTCTTCTTCTCATTGAGGCAAACACACAAACACAAGGGGTGCAAATGAAAGAGAGAAGGGGAACCAGAAATTCTGGTCGGAAGTGAGAGGGGAAGGGAGAGAGAGAGAGAGATATTTATCACAAATATCAAGGAAAATTACTAAGACACCCTTCACTCGAAATTCTGCGCAAGCTTCACTGGAACAGCCATAACTTCCTCGATATAGCTCCGAATGGCTCAATTCCAAAACTGATGGAAAGCTAAGAAGATTATCTACAACTTTCATGTTTATGACATGATCAAATAATCTCCCCAGCTATTCCGAATTTAGAGTCAAACATGGAACAGGGCTGCAGCCAGAATTTCCATCCCCGGGGTACACTTGGAAGAATACCCATAACTTTTACTACAAGAATCCAGTTGATCTAATTCCACTTCCAAACGAAAGCTAACTCAAAACTGGACGTCTCATAATAAAATCAGAATTTTACCTCTTCATCTTGGATTTTTACAAAATCAAATCCAAACGGCAAATTGGAAATACATAACTTACGAAGAAAATTTATGTACCCAAAATTTTCAAACAGAGCGCTCCAAAATGACACAGGCACAACATCATTCCCCCCTTAGGAAATTTAGTCCTCGAAATTTAAGGAAACCCAAAAGGGAAGACCGCAAGTATCATGCTTAGACCTTTGCTCCCAAGTGGCCTTCGCACCGCACTGGCGCTACCAACACACTAAAATCAAAGGAACGGTCTTAGCGTGGAGCCTCTTCTCATGCTGGTCTCTGACCTCGATCCACTGCTCCACGAACGACAAATCCACCTCCAGAATGAGGCGGTCGAACAGAAAGACATGAGCAGGATCTTGGACATAACGCCTCAGTCAAGAGACAAAGACGACGTCGTGGGCATAAGCCAGCGGTGGGGGAAAGGCTACTTGACAAGCCACCTCCCCAATCCACTCAATGACGAGAACAGTCCCATTAAAGAGCCAACCTAGCTAGCCCCGAACGTCAAAACGGAGGATGCCCTTAAACCAGGACACTTCCTTGCAATTATGGTCGCCAAACCCGAAGGTAAGCTTCTGGCGACGATGACCCGGGTAGCCCTCCTGTCGGTTCTGGGAGGTGCAGATGTACACCCTAACCAACCCGGCCACCGCGAGGTCAAACAACTAACTTATGGCCCCTCCAACTGGCGCTCCTCAACCGTCTCAACACAAGGGAGGTATAAAACTACGCCTGTAGAGTGCCTTCTACAAATCCATCTGGGTGCTCGAACGGCAGTCGCTTGCAGGCATACCCCAACAAACGGGTGGTGCCTCACCCAACTGCCCTCACCATCGAGCACGCAGGCAATTAGCATGTCCTCCAAGGTCCGAATCGTCCTCTTTGACTGGCTGTCCATCGGCGAAGAAACGCTGTACTTAAATGGAGGCTCGCGCCAAAGCCTGCGCCACAACCTCAAAGTAGCCCTCGCGTCTCAACCGAAAATAGCGCCGACTGGAGTGCCATGAAGACGAACAATCGCGAAGGTGGAAACCCACGTCAAGACGTCCAGAGACTCAATCAGTCTGATAGGGAGGGAATCGCGAACTTAGTCAGTCGGTCAATGATCACCCAGACGGCGTCGTGACCCGAACGTGACATTAACGAGTCTGCAACAATCCCTGACAACCCACTCTCACATCCACTGAGGAATCTTGATGGACTGACGCTTTTCACGCGATGATGAATCTCGAACTTGCCTGAGGGCATGCCAACCTGGGGAAACAAGGTCACCCACATCATCTTATCATCACACCACAGCAACTCAACAAAGACTACCCCAAAGTAGTCCTCGGAAACCCAATAAAACTTTCGAGATCCACGAAGGCATCCGGCGCATTCGTCCACCCCGACGGCAGTACTTAAAACTCGTAGTGCCTGAACAGTCACGAAAGGCCATCTACGGGATGTCCAACTCTCGGATCTCCAATTTGCGGTACCCTTGTGCGAAGATCGATCTAACAGCGACACTCGCTCCAGAGCTGGTCAAATAGATCATCGATTCGCGGCAAAGGTAATTGATCTTCTACCTCCACGGGGAGATCAAAACAACACCATGAACAATTAAGTTCAGAATCTGCTCCTCGAGCATGGCTGGCGCTCATGATAACACTTACACGCTCGGTAAGCCGCTCAACCGCACTTAATCCACAAGACATGCAATAAGGGGTCGTCGGACCTCGACAATGCCTATGCAACGTCATCTATCTGATATGGCGGTCAAGTCCCATCACGAACGCTAGCATCGCGTCTCCTTATTTGCGACCAATGTGGGGCAAAACGCGACAGTATCTACAACTGTGCTTACATGCCGCCAGAGATAGGCCGCTCATCACAACCATTGGAACTCCGGCATCCTGCACTCCATGGGCAGATTCATCACGGGGAGTCCATGCTTTCGTCATCATTTAGCAGCACTCTCCCGGTGTGGCCTCTACCTGGTAGCCTCCCAAGCCCGCTATCTCTGCCATATGGGCGCACCAACAAGCATAGCATCTGGGAGCACCTCATAGGGCTCTGGCCTCAACCGGGCAGCTACAACACATAATGATTTATCGAAGCGACTCCAGATGCCACTATGGAACCCTGTCCACTAGCGATCGCCCACTGAGCTGCAATAGGACGCACCTGATTCCGATCGAACGCATCACCACACCCAATGCGATGCGTCGGAGCAAACTGCGAACCCACCCCTCCCAGACGGAAGGTAAGAATTGGCGCTGAGGTGAGCCTCCGATAAAACTCCAGGAAGCTCTCCTCGCAAGAAGGGGACCACTCGAACCGGACATCCTTCCAAGTAAGGCGGTTAAGAGGAACAGCTATCTTCGAGAGACCCTCGTCAAGCTTCCTGCAAT
Organism: Acorus gramineus; assembly: GCA_030737835.1. Classification (NCBI taxonomy): domain Eukaryota; kingdom Viridiplantae; phylum Streptophyta; class Magnoliopsida; order Acorales; family Acoraceae; genus Acorus; species Acorus gramineus. Next base: position 411,670 of record JAUJYN010000023.1, read on the forward strand.
AACCCGCCAACTCGGGAAGCTCCGAATCCTTGCGGGGTTCGACGGCCTACGCCAATTCGACATAGCAAGCGTCTTACCCTGGTCCACAAATATGCCTTTACCAGAAATCACTCAGCCCAAAAGGCCTTAACCTCTAACCAAACTCGCACTTGATCTCTCATCTATCTGATGCTTCCATGGCATCCCTTACCTGGGAAAAGAAACCTCGGGAGGGCACCATGAAATCCCGATATAGGATACCCCGACAACCAAACAAGGAACACGAAGTACCCTAGCCCGGGTTCCAACGCCGACCTCACAAGGCCCCTTAATCCAGAAAGGAACACTGGAAGAAGACATCATTTAAAAGAACACCACTAACCCCTCCGGATCATCTACCTCTAGATGATCACTCAACGATGTCATTCAACATCCTTCTCAAGACCGGACCCAACCTCCGTGGGAATGGTCGAACAGCAATTTGGGTCACGAGGTGACGCGTCTTTGTCTCATCCACACCCTCACTCCCATCAGGAGACATATTGGGACTTTGGGAGAGACTTAGACTGCTCTCTACCCCTGGTCCACCGGTAGCCTCTCCCCGCTCCGTAGCTCACCTAGTCCTCTGACCGGGAGCCTGTCTAACGCCGGGGCTGTACACGGATCCAACGAAGGGGAGAGCGATTCCACGCTCGCGACATCATCCATTAATCCATTTCCGGGTTAGCCCCTACCTGACACAATCCCACGATCAGTACCCCTCCGACTGCATCGGTGGTACCTACGGATGAGAGCCTCCTGCCAGGACGGCTACAACTCGGCCTCTTTAACTCGAACAACCACACTCATTACCGCTCTGCAGCCTCTAGCTCCACCTCCCTCACTAGGGGATCCTGAACTCTCACCGCTGGGAACACCACGGGGACTGGGGGTACTTCGGGTACCACAGACGGATCTGCTACCAAGGGGACCTGTGGAACTGCATCACGGGCCGCCCTCAGCTCCCGGATCTCCCGCGCTAGCTCTACCAACACTCTGGTCTGCGCCTCCAGTGCCTTGATCCGAGTCTCCACCGAATCCGCTATCCGAGCGAACGCACGTTCCCGTGCGGGAGGCTCCTGCGCCGATCCTGGCCTCACAGCCGTGGACTCTCCAGTAGCATCCTCGCCTCTAGCAGGTCCGAAAACCTCCAAAGGTCGAGAGGGACCATGTCCGCGCCGTCCTCCACGAGGAGACATATCAGCAATCCTAAGAAAACCAGACTCTAGGATCAGAATACCATATCAAAATCCTAGGACTCATCTCTACGAAAGAAGACCATTGGCTCTGACAGGACCAGGCTCTGATACCACCTTTTTGTCACGCCCCGGGCGTCCCCGAGACGCGGCAAGTGTATATAAAATATCAGAATCTACACAGGAGGTCAATAATACATCATACAAATGACACACAGACAACAAAAGCAGGGCTGACATGATATATACACCAAATGCGGATAACTAAAGACTGAATCTGTAATCAAAACACACTACAGACTCCATACATAATCACATGTCCTGTGAGAGCCAATATACATACAAAGACGTCCAAATACAACACAAACGCGTGCCCAAGCACGGAAAATAATACATACTGGTACAAGGGATGCTGATAGTCTCTGCAACTCGCGGGACGTGGCGCTACTCCGCTACTGATGAAGTCCCTCGGGGAGCTCCTCCTCTGGATCCGACTCAGATGACACTGAAGAAAATATTATGCGAGGGGTGAGCCACACGCTCAGTGAACGGCACAACCCATGCATCACAGACAATATTGACCACAACCAGATCCTTATAATCCACAATTCATATTACTTAATCCACAAATGATAGCACAACTCAAAGCCGTGGGTTGCTCAATCGCCAACCCACTACACCCTCACCCTCACCCTTCAATGGGCGACAAAGGATATTGGGACTGGCTACACATAACCAGCGGGTCGCTTCCGCCAACCCCCCACACCCTCACCCTCACCCTTCAATGGGTGACATAGGATATTGGGACTAACTGCACCAAAAACCAACGGGTCGCTTCCGCCAACCCGCTACACCCTCACCCTCACCCTTCAATGGGTGACATAGGATTTTGGGACTTACAAGCATCCAATCACAACTCCAGTGGGTCGTTCATCGCCAACCCACTACACCCTCACCCTCACCCTTCAATGGGTGACATAGGATTTTGGGACTGACTAGGCTGTTGGTCACCCTTGGTCCACCGATAGTCTCTCCTCCACTCCGTAGGCCGCCTGGTCTACTCCCACATTCAGCACAGTCCGTCCTAAATCAGGAGGTGCCTACTGATGGGAGCCCTCTGTCAGGAAGGCCTGTCTAACGCTGGGGTAGTCTCTACCGGATCCAACGAAGGGAACAGAACAGCCTACCCATCGCATATGATCCACTTGGATCCGCAGACGGCACATTATAACAACACTAATGTTCTGAATTCCTCAGAACCCACTAGGGCGCATAACTACGATGCGGGGAACATGCATAAGGTTATAACAAGGTGGAATATCGTTGGGGAAAGAAACTCGGGAGGGCAGCGTGAGTTCCCGTTATAGGACACCCCGACAACCAAACAAGGAACACGGTGTACCCTAACCCGGGTCTCACCGCTGTCCTCGCAAGGCCCCTCCCCTATAATATTCACTATAACATGCAATTTAACATTTACTAGCATTTAATTTAATAAATAAACTAGTAGGGCACATGCATCGGTCGGGCTTCCTAACAAGGAACCAGGGGACATGCTGCATGGCTCATATACATATCCTAAGGGTGCAAGTCCCTAACATGCAAGGTCTAGGGTAACATGCATTCTACAATTAAATCATGCTCGCATGATATACAATTTATAACATGCCAATATTCATCCATGGTGCCCCAGGAGAGGTCGGTATACGCCCAAGTGCGTATAACACCTCTCTACTGGGTTGGATTGTCCCACTCGGACACAAGCGGGGGTTGCCTTTGCTCTCACGCAGAAATAATCCCAAGGCACATAACCCAACAGGCGGTTCATATACACGCCTAGCATGGGTAGGCCTAGCTTAATGCCACAACTACCGGCTTAACAAAACCGATAAGATAATGAATTCTCCTGAATTCCAAACGAGTGCATCGCCCGGATGCACGGGGCGATTACATCGCTAGCGCTCTCACTAATAAGGTACAACCTGACAACCGGTCATACCCACGCCTATTTCAGATAGGCCTAATCAGTTTTAACATGCGCATGTATATCCAGGAGAATTATATCTTAGTTATGTACATGAACTACATGCACGATAACCTATCAAATAATTATAGGGATACTCCCTAACATGGATTTACATCATAAACAAAATATCATACAACATGCATACATGGTATGGCCCACTTAAACATGCATACGTGGCCATTAATCATATAAGCACACAAGGCCTAACCTATGCATGCGTTGGATATCACCAACTTAAAAGGTAAGGGTCAAGCGCGATCTCGCACACTAATAGGGGAATGCCAATATTCCAAACGAACCGGAGTCGAGTAGGAAATCGCCTCTACTTACTCAGTTCATGCAGAGGGAGAGGGCGAGAGAGATCATCATCTCATGAAGTTGGTCATAGCTTTGCCCCATTAGCATGGGCGCAACAACTACACCACGCCCTCGAGTCTTATCGCAAGGGAATATTAGGCAGGTGCCTGTTATTAACCCAGACTTAATCATGCTGGATATTCCAATTAAAATGGTGGGAGTAGTATTACAATACTACCTAAGGCATGCCTATTCTATACATCCATACACATTACAGAATACATACCCATACTAGAGGGGCGCATGCGATACAATCATTCATACATAGATACAATACATGTATATAAGCCTAGCATGCAAGATATCTAACATATTATAGATTAAGCATGGCCATACTACTTATCTACACAAGTAGTATAACTAGGGTGCCCCATCGATGCGCGACGCACGACTACGCGCGTCGAGCGCATCTCGAGGGGGGGGGGGTTTGGATCAAACCACTCACCGTAACCCGGGTTGTCGCGCATCGCGAGGCAGCACTCGAGCAGGGCAAGCGGGGCAGCACGCATGCAGGGGGAGGCACGCACACGCGGGGCAGCACTCGGGTTGCACAGGCAGGGCAAGGCGCGCTGGGCACAGTCGCAGGGAACGTCGCAAGACGCACTGGGCACAGTCGCTGGGCGCGCTGGGCACAGTCGCAGGGAACGTCGCAGGACGCACTGGGCACAGTCGCTGGGCGCGCTGGGCACAGTCACAAGGAACGCCGCAGGGCACGCTGGGCACAGGCGCAGGGCACGCCGCTGGACGCGCTGGGCACAGGGGCAGGGAACGTCGCAGGACGCACTGGGCACAGTCACTGGGCGCGCTGGGCACAGTCGCAGGGAACATCGCAGGACGCGCTGGGCACAGACGCAGGGCGCGCTGGCAGGGCAGCAGGCAGGTCATGCTGGGCACAGCCACTGGGCACGCTGGGCACAGCTGCTGGGCATGAGTGCTGGTGCTGGCAGGGCAGCTGACAGAGCGTGCTGGGCACAGGCAGCACACACCGGACTGCAGACACACGGGCACGCCGACACGCCTACTCCCTAGCAACCAAGCACACACAAACCAAAACACAAACACTTAGCATGCACCACCTCCCAACACACCCAATGAGCTGAAAACCAGAAAAAAAAAGAAGAGGGGAAAGCTTACCAAGAGAAGGGGAAAGGGAAGGGGGAGGTGTGGGAGCTTGCAAGCACGCCCATGACCACCTCGACCACCACCACGACTACCACCCCTTCAGCCTTCATTCCTTTTCTTCTTGCTGAACCAGAGGGGAGGGGGGATCCATGGGTAACATTAGGGGGGAGCAATAGGAGGAGGAGAGGGAAGAGAAAACAACAATGGCACACACCTTCTCTTCTTTGCTCTTCCAAGCACTTCTTCCTCATCTTCCCCTTCTAAAACTCTACCAAACACACTCAAGAGGCTGGACCAAAGAGGGTGAGAGAGGAGACATTTGGGGGGAGGACATTATATAGACAAAGTGGGGTTCAAAAAACAAAAATCGTCCATGACCCGAAATTCTGTACATGCTTCACTAGAACAGCCATAACTTCCTCAATATAGCTCCAAATTGCACAATTCAAAGTCCACTGGAAAGCCAAGAAGATTATCTACAACTTTCATGTTTATGCTCAGATTAAATAACCCCTCCAGCTATTCCGAAATGAGAGCTAAACATTGAACAGGGCTGCTGCCAGAATTTTCTCATCCCCGGGGTATACTTGGAAAAATACCCATAACTTTTACTACATGAATCCAGTTGATCTAATTCCACTTTTGTATGATAGCTAACTCAAAACTGAGCATCTCATGATAAAATCATATTTAAACCTCTTCATCTTGGATTTTAACAAAATTAAATCCAAATACCAAATTGGAAATGCATAACTTCTAGGAGAAAAATTATGTAGCCAAATTTTCAATCAGAGCACTCCAACTCCTGTAGGTGGCTAAAACCCAAAATTTTAGCGACTCCGATCGAAAAATAAGGCTCCAAATGTCACGCCCCAGGGCGGCCAACCCAGGGACGCGGCAAGTGTATGTATCATATCAGAAGCCTACACAGGAGGTCATTAATATATATCATACACAGACAACTAGAATGACACACATGCAACAAAAGGGGCTGACATGATATATACACCAAATGCGGAAGCAAAAGACTGAATCTGTGAATAAACATTCTACAGACTCGATACTCAATCATCTGTCCTGTGAGAGCCAATATACACAAATACAACTGAACATATACAAACACGTGCCAAGCACGGAAATCAAATACATACAGTCAAGAAGGGATGCTGATAACCTCTGGCACTCGTGGAACATGGCGCTGCTCCGCTACTGAAGAAATCCCTCGGAAAGCTCCAACTGCTGCTCCGGCTCTAGCTCAGGCTCAGTGACCACTGGGGAAAAACATGTGCGAGGGGTGAGCCACACGCTCAGTGAACAGCACAACCCATGCAACACAGACAATATTTACCACAATATTCCATTATTTTATCCAGCCATCAATACATAACAACATAATCCAGTGGTTCGTACTTCGCCGAACCACCACACCCTCACCCTCACCCATCCATGGGTGACATAGGCTATTGGGACTGATAATCATCTATTCACAAATCCAGTAGGTCGCTCATCGCCAACCCACTACACCCTCACCCTCACCCTACCACGGGTGACATAGGATTTTGGGACTGACTAGGCTGTTGGTCACCCTTGGTCCACCGATAGTCTCTCCCTCCACTCCGTAGGCCGCTTGGTCTTCACCCACAACTTCAGCACAGTCCGAAACCAAATCAGGAGGCGCCTACTGATGTGGGTCCTCCGAAGGACGGCCTTTCTAACGCTGGGGGTAGCCTCTACCGGATCCAACGCAAGGAACAGAACAGTCTATCCATACGCATATGATCCATTCGGATCCGCCGACTACATATCATCACAACTCAAATGTCATGAATTCCTCTGAATTCAACCAGGTGCATCATCAAGATGCGGGAAACATGTACAAAATCAGCAAGGCTGGAATATCATTGGGGGAAAGAAACTCGGAAGGGCGGCGTGAGTTCCCGTTATAGGATACCCCGACAACCAAACAAGGAACACGGAGTACCCTAACCCGGGTCTCACCGCTGTCCTTGCAAGGCCCCTCCCCTATAATATCTACCAACTATTCTAATAATTATACCAATCATACAATCATTACATATAATATTATTGGGACTAGAACCTTGGGAGGGCAGCCCGAGGTCCCGATACAGGACATCCCGACAACCAAACAAGGAACACGGAGTACCCTAACACGGGTCTCAGCGTTGACCTCGCAAGGCTCCTCCCTATAATATTATCCTAAGGCATGCGATCTAACAGATACCAGCATTTAATTTAATAAATAAACTAGTAGGACGCATGCATAGGCCGGGGTTTCCTAGCATGAAAACCAGGGGACATGCTGCATGGCTCATACGCATATCCTAAGGGTGCAAGTCCCTAACATGCAAGGACTAGGGTAGCATGCATTCTACACATATTTTACACAAGCATGGATTACATATTATTGCAGGTTAATATTTATCCAATGGCGCCTCAGGAGAGGTCGGTATACGCCCCAAGTGCGTACAACGCCTCTCTACTGGGTTGGATTGTCCCACTCACCAGAATCGGGGTCGTCGCGCGACCGCCCGTCTAGATCTGCAAGATAGACATTCAATATGGTGAGTTAAAATCCACTAATACTACAAAATACACAAGAACTTACATAAACCCACAACTAAACTCCCAACACTCGGGCAAACGTGCATACGACCCGCACGCACGCTAGCCCGAGCACTCCGGCTACCACCCGCACGGCCACCCGCCCTCGGATGCGCCGCCGCGCCTCAGCCCGCGCGCCCCGACGCGCTGCCGCATGCACGCGCACGCTCGCGCGCGCCCGCGCGCACCGCGCGTCCGGCCCAGCGCTCCCCCGCGCGCACTGCACGCACGCCCCAGCACGCGCGCGCACTGATCCCCAGCACCGCGTGCACTGGTCCCCAGCACAGCGCCCAGGCGCATGCCCAGGCGCCCTGCCCAGCACCCAGGCACAGTGCCCAGGCGCCCTGCCCGCGCGCGCGCACTCGCGCGCACGCCCGCGCGCACCCGCGCGCACTCTCGCGCACACCCCCGCTCACGCCAGCACCCGCGCGCACGCCCGCGACCACTCCGCGCGCACCCGCGCAGCCGCGCGCGACTGCGCGCCCGACTGCGCCCGCCATCGCCCAGCTCCACCCGCGCGCACGCCTGCGCGCACGTCCGCGCGCACGCGCGCGCGCGCCCCTGCCAGCTGCTGCGCCTGCTGCCTGTGCTGCTGCCTGTGCTGCTGCCACCAGACACCTCAACCACCACTCCTCCGGCCACCAATGGCCTCCGACCACCACCACAGCCCTCCGACGACCACCCACCGCCGCCAACCACCTCCCAACCCCAAATCCCACCTCCTAACATCCATCTAAGCATGAAAAAGAGAGGAAAGAGACTTACCAAGGGGAGAAAGCGAAGTCCGGACGCTCTCCGCGCGCCGAAACCTTTCTCAAAGGCTTTCTTTCTCCCCGATCTACCACGGCCCTCGAAATGGCCCGAATCAGAGGACAAAGAGAGGGGGACGGAGTGGCTAGAGTCGTCGAAAATCGGATTTGAAGACACCGGGGCGTAGATCGGGACCCGATCTACACTTCCCGTGCTTTGGGTTTTAAGCTTTGAGGGCTCTAGGGGGCTTGAAAGTGAGAAAAAGAGAGAGGGGAGAGAGAAAAGCAAGGTCGTAGGGATGATGAATAGTGTAGGGGTGATTTTAGATTCCATTTAAATAGAGTGCGACTTAAAAACCCGGATACGCCCCGGAACTGCGAAATTTTTGGAAACGATGCCGGAATTCGATGAAATTTTCGTGAGAGGTCTAAAATGGCACCAGGACACCAAATATGCAGTCAGATTCCCAATCAGAGTCCTCTAGCTCAGGAAGATAGCTAACAGTCCAAAAATTAGCGGTTCCGATCGAAAACCCTAAAATTTTTAAAAACTGCCAGGACGCTCCAACGGTTACCAGCAGGTTAAAAGTGACACATATATAACACCAAATGACATAGGCATAACAAATGGCCTTGTATGCATGTTTAATTAGGCCATACCTTGTATGTGTGTTGCAAGATGTGTTGTTTATGCCATATATTCGTGTTAGAGAGAACCCTATAGTTAATCATATGTTATTATGCATGTGGATCATGTAGCCTAATTGTGATAGAAATTCTCCTGTTATAATTATGAGCATGTTAGACTAATTGTGCCTACCCGTGCTAGGCATGGGTATGACCCTTAGTCGGGTTGTGCCTTATTAGTTAGAGCGCAAGCGATGTAATCGCCCTTGCATCCGTGTGATGCACTCATATAGAATTCAGGAAAATTCATTGTTGTATCAGTTTTGTTAAACCGGTTGTTATGGCATTAAGCTAAGCCTACCTGTGCTAGGTGCGTGTATGAACCGCCAGTTGGGTTATGCCATTGGCTTATTTCTGTGCGAGAGTAGAGAAAACTCCTCGCGTCCGATGCCACGCATCTGTGTGGGAGTTCCAGTGTATTCGATATCATCGGTATGTGAGTATCGAGTGTAGTTGATATATGAGGTTCACATTGCAAGTATGGGACCGTTCTCCTCTTTATCGGATCCGTGTTGAAGCTGTCCGACGTTGAAGCTATACTGATAGAGGGCTCCCACCTGTAGGTACTACCGATGCGTTCAACAGATGTATTGATCATGGGAGTATACCAGGTAGAGGCTACCCGGGCGAGGGCTACCGGATGATGAAGGGTGTAGAGCCGTCAGATTTTCCCCCAACAGTCTGGTGTCCCACTTTGGGGTGAGGATGAGGGTGAGTTGAAGTCACGTAGTCACGTGACCCTTTTTCCTGTCTAGAATACTCTGAGTAAGTTATGCCTAACGCTTTGAGGTATCGTAGTTACATCTCTACCTCGTAGCTGAGGAATTGGTTGTATTATGTTATCCAGTAACACCAGGTGTTATGGTTAACCTTTGTTTCTCCCCGGCTGTCCCAGGAGTTTCCCTTCGGTGGCGGGGGTGGGGGTGAGGTGAAGTCACGTCGCTACGTGACCCTTTCGTTTGTTCATTCGTTCCCATAGTTGTTGGGTTGGTTATGTATCGATGTTGAGAGGCATCGGTGGGTAGTTATCTCGACGTAGATAATCCAATAGTGTTGTGCGGACCAGTAATTCCGCGTCTCTTTGACAAACGGTATGGTCTCTTACCCAAGAGTCCCAAGAGTCTCCCTTTGGGAGTGAGGGTGAGAGTGAAGTTGGTTGGGCCACCGCGTGACCTTGTTTATTGGGTTTCCACCCATGTTTTCATTGAAAGGAAATTGCATTAACATTAAATTGTTATAATGGTGTTTGGTTTTCAGCCACTCACTGAGCGTGTAGCTCACCCCCTCGCACACTATTTCTTTTATAGGGGCGGTGTTGGGCGTGAAGCTGGAGCTTCCATGTGGCGTGGTCTTGCATGCGTGGAGCGTTCCGTCTAGCGGTTGGCGAGTGCGAGGCTGTCAGCAGTCCTAGAGTCATATATTTGTTAATCGTGCGTGTTGCACTGGTTGTATTTTATTTGGACTAGACTTGGCTCTCACAGAAGAGTGATTGTGTATTCGAGTCTGTAATAATATTTTGGTTTACAGACTTATTAGTATTTTTATGCTTCCACATTTTCAGTTGAGCTATCAATTATTATCGCTTTGCCAACCTTGTATGTTTTATATATTGGCGTCAATGCTAACCTCTTGTATTGATTACTGATATTATTTATATTGCCATGTCTTGGGGACGGCCGCCCTGGGGTGTGACATAAGAGATAGTCTGGATCTCTCTCTTGGTCAAGGGTTGATGGATTGTTAGGAGTGTATTTGGTTTCTTCCATCCATTCCACATCCGTTCCATTTACAAAGTGTTCATATAACTATCCAATCATACTTAGTTTTCAAGTTTTTATGTTGTTGGGTGAATGAGCCGATACCCTTCTTATTTGACCAGATTGGGAGTTTAATGGGTTCTAAGATCCCATTTCCCCTTAACCCTAGTTTTTTTTTCCTAGGATATGGCTCATGACTTTCATCGTGTGCCAACCCTGGTTCCTAGGTTTAGGGTGATTTGTTCCTATTGTGTTGGTATGTGTGTCTCGAAGGTTCATCCAATTAGTTGGGAAGTCTAAGATATGGATGGTAGTTTCTTTTGGTTTTGAGTTTATGGTTTTTATGGCAATAGCTTCATCGTTAGTGAGCCCTGGTTTGGGTTCTTTGATTGCGTCTTCTCGTATCTTGATTATCTGATTTCACAAAGGAAATTTCAAGCACTGGTGGAGCGGAGAAGAGACCCCTTTGATTGAGGCCAGCCATTTTCGCCCTCAGATCATGTTATAGTCAGAGTCCATTTCCAATACGTATGCTTCGAAGACTGTTTATAAGGATCCTATTTTCAATATGAAGTCTTTGAAACCAAGAACTGGGCGGGCTGTTTTATCATAGGCGAATATCCGGGTATCCGTTTCTAGGAGTGTAGTGATATGCCCACCAATTTGCTCGAAAGTGCATAATGACATGAGGTTGCCTCCCGCACCAGTATCGACCAATACTTTATCTACCTAATGTCCCTCGTTATCAACTGTTGTACACAGGGTTGAGGTGTTCATAATTTTATCGCAAATTTCTTCTTTGGGCCTAAATGTTATCATGGGAGCTAAGCCTACAGATACTAAGGCTACCGGCAGGGTGGAGATTTGAGGGTCAACTTGGACTCTCTCTAGAAACATCCTCAATGCCTGTTGGTGATGTTCTAAAGTCTCAATCATCTCTAGAATGGAAATTTCTGCTGAGATTCTATGGAGCTAGTCGAGGATGTCAATTCTATCTCCAACATTGGCTTCTTCAGTTCCCATCTCAGGCATGGGACGACTATAGGTGGGAACAGCATTAAAGATCCTTCCGGCCCGAGTTGTGTGATGGTTTAATGTGTCAACTATGGTTTGAGAAAACTGGCTCTTTGGTAGGCTTAGGCTTCTATTTATGGGAAGGATGGGGCCAAGCTTTGGTGTTAGCCCTACGTGAGAGGGAAGAGGCCTTATAGGGCTTGGGTGTGTGGGGAAAGGTGCTGGAAGGATTAAACCACCTAGAATGATCCTAGGTAATTCTTCGTGGTTCGTAGCTCCTACTGCGTAGATGCTATCGAAGCTCAAGCTTTCTGGTTCTTCTATCAAGGTCGATATGGTAGGTTTTGGGCCTTGTATTTCAGTGTTTGTCACAGGGCTCGGGCATACCCGGACCTGATCTTGTTCAGGTGATGAATTTAGCTGGGTTTATAGTGGCTTTATGGGTGGGCAACTCTTGAGTCCCTTGATGGTTGCCCAATCTAGACGTCTTTCTTTGTCAAGGTCATAAACAATATCTTTGAATGAGAAACACTGTTCAATGGTGTGACCATGATGTTGATGGTATGGGCAGCAATGGGCAGTGCTTGCACCGGGGGTTGAAGGTCTGGCCATGGGCAAACAGATACTATTGGCTTCATTAAGGTCTTGAAAATGTTTGCCAAAGTTTTCAAGAGTGGTGGATAGCAGTCGATCTCTTGCCTAACCACCTCGGACCATAGGAAGACGAAGGGGAGATCTTGTTGTGAGGGCTTTGTATGGGCTGCCTGGGAGTTGGATTTTGTGCTCTTTGGGGAGCAGAGTAGGTAGGGATAGTTCTAGTTTGTCCCTGGTTTTGGTTTTGGACTGGAAGATTTTGGGTTATGGGGTTTTGTCATGTCGGCACGGGGGCGGGTACTGGTCGAGGAGTGAAATTATAAGAAGCTTGCTGAGGCAGCACATATCCGGATGAATAAGGTGTATACTGTCTCGGAGCTGGTCCTCAATTAGGGACTCGCGCTCTGTTAAGGTAGAGTGCAAAAACTTGTGGTGTGATCCCCTCTATTGTGGGGGTTTGCGCCTTTCGCGGCATTTGTCCAACCCTATGGCTGATAGGTGGGGACATGGGATGGACTACACAATAGGTTATCCTGTTGTGGCGGTCTATCAAGAGCTGGTAGGTGGTGCAGTCTCCGTACAGAAGACTTGTGCAGAGTTCAGGGTTTAGGTTCTATAACATCATGTCAATCTCTTGACATTCCGTTAACTGCATACCAATCTTGTGGACCAGGGTGTGCCACCGAAATACGTATTTCTCAAACTCCTCTCGAGGCCTCATTTGTTCTAACTAGGTCTGAGATGGAGGGGGTTCTAACTTGCTGCTAAGCATAGCGACCTAAAAATTTCTCGCTTACAGCCCAGAAGTTTGACAGGTGGTCTAAGGGCAGTGTGAAGAACCATTGCAGTGCCTCTCCTTCCAGTGACTTCTGGAATAGGAAGACTAGGAGGGGCTGGTTGTCTAGGAATGGCCGGGAGTCTAGGTAAAAAGTGGTTAGGCGGACATCAGGGTCCCCACGACCGTTATATCGATGAAATTTTGGGATTTTGAATCCCTCCGGTAGGCTGATTGATGGGATTTGTCATAAATTATGTAGAGACGTGTATGGGAGCAGAAGGGCTGGATGTGGCTTGGAGATGATCCTCCGAATGGTTTCATCCAACGTTTCTGCCGTGGGGGGCAGTTTAGTGGTCTTGGGCTGGATGTGGTGTTGTGCCTGTGTCATTTTGGAGCGCTCTGTTTGAAAATTTTGAGTACATAATTTTTTTTTCCTGAGTTATGTATTCCTGATTTGGTATTTGGATTTGATTTTGTAAAAATCCAAGATGAAGAGGTTTAATTATGATTTTATTATGAGATGTCCAGTTTTGAGTTAGCTTTCGCACAGAAGTGAAATTAGATCAACTGGATTCTTGTAGTAAAAGTTATGGGTATTTTTCCGAGTATACCCCGGGGATGGAAATTCTGGCAGCAGCCCTGTTCCATGTTCGGCTCTAATTTCGGATTAGCTGGAGAGATTATCTGATCATGGCATAAACATGAAAGTTGTAGATAATCTTCTTAGCTTTCCATCGGTCTTGGAATCAAGCAATTCGGAGCTGTATCGGGGAAGTTATGGCTGTTCCAGTGAAGCTTGCGCAGAATTTCTAGTCGGAGGGCGACTTAGTAATTTTCCTTAGATATTTGTGATAAATATCTCCTCTCTCTCTCCCTTCCCCTCTCACTTCCGACCAGAACTTCTGGTCCCTCTCTTTCTCTCTTTTTAATTGCCCCCCCATGTGTTTGTGTGTTTGCTTCAATGAGAAGAAGAGGAGGAGGTGGTGAAGGAAGAAGGGTTGTGTTCATGTGTTGTTGTTGCTTTGTTCTCCCCTCTCTCAAGCTCCCATTGCATGTCCCCCCCCCCCTGTTTTTCAGCTGAGGAGAGGCTGAGGAGGGTTGTGATGTGGTGGTGGTGGTGGTGGTCTCGTTCGAGGCGTTTCGGTGCGCGAAGGGCACCCGAATTCCTCCCTTGGGTGAGTCCTTCTCCTCCCTTCCTTGCTTAGATGCTTGCCTAGGGTGTGTGCATGGTTATGCAAGGTATGCATGTGTGTTTGGGTGTGTGGGGGGGGGGGGGTTGGGAAAGGTTAAAATGAGCTTGGAGTGGGCTGGGCGCGGTCTGCGCGCTTGCGCGCGCAGGCGCGCGCGCAGTCGGGCGCTGGCGGGCGCGCAGACGCGCGCGGGCGCGGGCGCGCGAGTGCGCGGGTGCGCGCGGAGCGGGCGCGCGGGTGCGCGCGGGTTCTGGCGCGAGCGGGGGTGCGCGCGGGGGCGCGCGGGCGTGCGCGCACGCGGCCAGTGCGCCTGGGCAGTGCGCCTGGGCGCTGGGCAGGGAACCAGTGCGCGCGCGCGCGTGCATGCGCGTGCGTGCGCGTGCTGGGGCGTGCTGGGGCAGTGCGCGGGGTGCTGCGCGAGGGGCGCAGGCTGGATGCGCGGTGCGCGTGGGCGCGCGCGAGCGTGCGCGTGCGTGCGGGTGCGCATCTGGGCGCGCGGGCAAGCGCGCGGCAGTGCGCCGATGGTGCCGGGGTGTGTGCGTGTGTGCGCATTCGTGCGTGCGCATGCGGGGGGGCCATGCGTATGGCTGCCCGAGGGTTCGGGTAGGTGTCGGGGCACTCGGACTCGCGTGCGTACGCGCGTGCTCGCATGCGTGCGAGCCCGTATGCATGCTTATCCGAGTTTTGGGTATTTCTGTTCATTTCTATGTATAAATTGTGTGGTTTCTCACCCAGTTGATTACCCTATCTTGCAGATCTCGACGGACGGTCGCGCGTCGACCCGAGTTCTGGTGAGTGGGACAATCCAACCCAGTAGAGAGGTGTTATACGCACTTGGGCGTATACCGACCTCTCCTGGGGCACCATGGATAAATATTGACATATTGTAATGTGTATATCATGCGAGCATGATTAAATTGTAGAATGCATGTTACCCTAGACCTTGCATGTTAGGGACTTGCACCCTTAGGATATGTATATGAGCCATGCAGCATGTCCCCTGGTTCCATGTTAGGAAGCCCGGCCGATGCATGTGCCCTACTAGTTTATTTATTAAATTAAATGCTAGTATTTGTTAAATTGCATGTTATAGTGAATATTATAGGGGAGGGGCCTTGCGAGGACAGCGGTGAGACCCGGGTTAGGGTACACCGTGTTCCTTGTTTGGTTGTCGGGGTGTCCTATAGCGGGAACTCACGCTGCCCTCCCGAGTTTCTTTCCCCAACAATATTTCACCTTGTTATAACCTTATGCATGTTCCCCGCATCGTAGTTATGCGCCCTGGTGGGTTCTGAGGAATTCAGAACATTAGTGTTGTTATGATGTGTTGTCTGCGGATCCGAGTGGATCATATGCGATGGTTAGGCTGTTCTGTTGCCCTGCGTTGGATCCTTTAGAGACTACCTCAGCGTTAGACAGGCCGTCCTGGAGGGCTCACATAGTAGGCACCTCCTGATTTGGTCGGACTGTGCTGAATGTGGGTGGAGACCAAGCGGCCTACGGAGTGGAGGAGAGACTATCGGTGGACCAAGGGTGACCAACAGCCTAGTCAGTCCCAAGAGCCTATGTCACCCTTGAGGGTGAGGGTGAGGGTGTAGTGGGTTGGCGATGAGCGACCCGCTGAATTTGTTTATGGATGCTAATCAGTCCCAAAATCCTATGTCACCCGTTGAGGGTGAGGGTGAGGGTGTGGTGGGTTGGCGATGAGCGACCTGCTGGATTGGTGTAGTAAGTCCCAATATCCTATGTCACCCCTTGAGGGTGAGGGTGAGGGTGTAGCGGGTTGGCGGAAGCGACCCGCTGGTTATGTGTTGTTAGTCCCAATATCCTATGTCACCCCTTGAGGGTGAGGGTGAGGGTGTAGTGGGTTGGCGGAAGCGACCCACTAGTTTGAGGAATGTTGATTATTGTGGCTATGGTAAATGTGGTTGTAGATGTTAAGATTATCTGGTTGTGGTCAATATTGTCTGTGATGCATGGGTTGTGCCGTTCACTGAACGTGTGGCTCACCCCTCGCATAATATTTTCTTCAGTGTCATCTGAGTCGGATTCAGAGGAGGAGCTCCCCGAGGGACTTCATCAGTAGCGGAGTAGCGCCACGTCCCGCGAGTTGCAGAGACTATCAGCATCCCTTGTACCAGTATGTATTTTCCGTGCTTGGGCACGCGTTTGTGTTGTATTTGGATGTCTTTGTATGTATATTGGCTCTCACAGGACATGTGATTATGTATGGAGTCTGTAGTGTGTTTTGATTACAGATTCAGTCTTTAGTTATCCGCATTTGGTGTATATATCATGTCAGCCCTGCTTTTGTTGTCTGTATGTCATTCTAGTAGCTTGTGTATGATATATTATTGACCTCCTGTGTAGATTCTGATATGTATATACACTTGCCGCGTCTCGGGGACGCCCGGGGCGTGACAAAAAGGTGGTATCAGAGCCTGGTCCTGTCAGAGCCAATGGTCTTCTTTCGTAGAGATGAGTCCTAGGATTTTGATATGGTATTCTGATCCTAGAGTCTGGTTTTCTTAGGATTGCTGATATGTCTCCTCGTGGAGGACGGCGCGGACATGGTCCCTCTCGACCTTTGGAGGTTTCCGGACCTGCTAGAGGCGAGGATGCTACTGGAGAGTCCACGGCTGTGAGGCCAGGATCGGCGCAGGAGCCTCCCGCACGGGAACGTGCGTTCGCTCGGATAGCGGATTCGGTGGAGACTCGGATCAAGGCACTGGAGGGCAGACCAGAGCGTTGGTAGAGCAAGCGCGGGAGATCCGGGAGCTGAGGGCGGCCCGTGATGCAGTTCCACAGGTCCCCTTGGTAGCAGATCCGCTGTGGTACCCGAAGTACCCCCAGTCCCCGTGGTGTTTCCAGCGGTGAGAGTTCAGGATCCCCTAGTGAGGGAGGTGGAGCTAGAGGCTGCAGAGCGGGTAATGAGTGTGGTTGTTCGAGTTAAAGAGGCCGGGTTGTAGCCGTCCTGGCAGGAGGCTCTCATCCGTAGGTACCACCGATGCAGTCGGAGGGGTACTGATCGTGGGAGTGTGTCAGGTAGGGGCTAACCCGGAAATGGATTAATGGATGGTGTCGCGAGCGTGGAAATCGCTCTCCCCTTCGTTGGATCCGCGTAGTACAGCCCCGGCGTTAGACAGGCTCCCAGTCAGAGGACCAGGCGAGCTACGGAGCGGGGAGAGGCTACCGGTGGACCAGGGGTAGAGAGCAGTCTAAGTCTCTCCCAAAGTCCCAAAATGTCTCCTGATGGGAGTGAGGGTGTGGATGAGACAAAGACGCGTCAACTCGTGACCCAAATTGCTGTTCGACCATTCCCACGGAGGTTGGGTCCGGTCTTGAGAAGGATGTTGAATGACATCGTTGGGTGATCATCTAGAGGTAGATGATCCGGAGGGGTTAGTGGTGTTCTTTTAAATGATGTCTTCTTCCAGTGTTCCTTTCTGGATTAAGGGGCCTTGTGAGGTCGGCGTTGAAACCCGGGCTAGGGTACTTCGTGTTCCTTGTTTGGTTGTCGGGGTATCCTATATCGGGATTTCATGGTGCCCTCCCGAGGTTTCTTTTCCCAGGTAAGGGATGCCATGGAAGCATCAGATAGATGAGAGATCAAGTGCGAGTTTGGTTATAGGTTAAGGCCTTTTGGGCTGAGTGGTTTCTGGTGAAGGCATATCTGTGGACCCGGGTAAGACGCTTGCTATGTCGAATTGGCGTAGGCCGTCGAACCCTGCTAGGATTCGGAGCTTCCTGAGTTTGGCGGGTTATTGCAGGAAGCTTGACGAGGGTCTCTCGAAGATAGTTGTTCCTCTTAACCGCCTTACTCGGAAGGATGTCCGGTTCGAGTGGTCCCCGTCTTGCGAGGGGAGCTTCCTGGAGTTTACTCGGAGGCTCACCTCAGCGCCAATTCTTACCCTTCCGTCTTGGAGGGGTGGGTTCGCAGTTTGCTCCGATGCATCGCGGTTGGATGTGGTGATGCGTTCGATCGGGATCGGGTGCGTCCTATTGCAGCTAAGTGGGCGATCGCTAGTGGACTGAGTTCCATAGTGGCATTTGGAGTCGCTTCGATATGTCATTGTGCGTTGTAGCTGCCCGGTTGAGGCCAGAGCCCTGTGAGGTGCTCCCCGCTGTTGTGCTTGTTGGTGCGCCCATATGGCAGTTATAGCGGGCTTGGGAGGCTACCAGGTAGAGGCCACACCGGGAGAGTGCTGCTAAATGATGTCGAGAGTATGGACTCCTTGTGATGAATCTGCCCATGGAGTGCAGGATGCCGGAGTCCCAATGGTTATAAATGAGCGGCCTATCTCTGGTGGCATGTAAGCACAGTTTTGGATACTGTCGCGTTTTGCCCCACATTGGTCGCAAATAAGGAGGCGCGATGCTAGCGTTCGTGATGGGACTCAACCGCCATATCAGATTGATGACGTCGCATAGGCATTGTCGAGATTCGACGACCCCTTATTGCGTGTCTTGTGGATTAAGTGCGGTTGAGCGGCTTACCTAGCGTGTAAGTGTTATCATGAGCGCCAGCCATGCTCGAGGAGCAGAATCTGAACTTAATTGTTCGTGGTGTTGTTTTGATCTCCCCGTGGAGGTTGAAGATCAATTACCTTTGCCGCGAATCGATGATCTATTTGACCAGCTCTGGGAGCGAGTGTCTGCTGTTAGATCGATCTTCGCACAAGGGTACCACAAGTTAGAGATCCGAGAGTTGGACATCCCGTAGATGGTTGTTCGTGACTGTTCAGGCACTACGAGTTTTAAGTACTGCCGTCGGGGCTGACGAATGCGCCGGATGCCTTCGTGGATCTCAAAAGTTTTATTGGGTTTCCGAGGACTACTTTGGGGTAGTCTTTGTTGAGTTTGCTGTGGTGTGATGATAAGGTGATGTGGGTGACCTTTTTCCCCAGGTTGGCATGCCCTCAGGCAAGTTCGAGATCATCATCGCGTGAAAAGCGTCAGTCCATCGAGATTCCTCAGTGGACGTGGGAGTGGGTTGTCAGGGATTGTTGCAGACTCGTTAATGTCACGTTCGGGTCACGACGCCGTCTGGGTGATCATTGACCGACTGACTAAGTCCGCGATTCCCTCCCTATCAGACTGATTGAGTCTCTGGACGTCTTGACGTGGGTTTCCACCTTCGCGATTGTTCGTCTTCATGGCACTCCAGTCGGCGCTATTTTCGGTTGAGACGCGAGGGTTACTTGAGGTTGTGGCGCAGCTTTAGGCGCGAGCCTCCATTTAAGTACAGCGTTTCTTCGCCGATGGACAACCAGTCAAAGAGGACGATTCGGACCTTGGAGGACATGCTAATTGCCTGCGTGCTCGATGGTGAGGGCAGTTGGGTGAGGCACCACCCGTTTGTTGGGGTATGCCTGCAAGCGACTGCCATTCGAGCACCCGGATGGATCGGTGAAGGGCACTCTACAGACGCAGTTTCATACCTCCCTTGTGTTGGGACGGTTGAGGAGCGCCAGTTGGAGGGGCCATAAGTTAGTTGTTTGACCTCGCGGTGGCCGGGTTGGTTAGGGTGTACATCTGCACCTCCCAGAACCGACAGGAGGGCTACCCGGGTCATCGTCGCCAGAAGCTTACCTTCGGGTTTGGCGACCATAATTGCAAGGAAGTGTCCTGGTTTAAGGGCATCCTCCGTTTTGACGTTCGGGGCTAGCTAAGTTGGCTCTTTAATGGGACTGTTTCTCGTCATTGAGTGGATTGGGGAGGTGGCTTGTCATGTAGCCTTTCCCCCACCGCTGGCTTATGCCCACGACGTCGTCCTTGTCTCTTGACTGAGGCGTTATGTCCAAGATCCTGCTCATGTCTTTCTGTTCGACCGCCTCATTCTGGAGGTGGATTTGTCGTTCGTGGAGCAGTGGATCGAGGTCAGAGACCAGCATGAGAAGAGGCTCCACGCTAAGACCGTTCCTTTGATTTTGTGTGTGGTAGCGCCAGTCGGTGCGAAGACCACTTGGGAGCAAAGGTCTAAGCATGATACTTGCGGTCTTCCCTTTGGGTTTCCTTAAATTTCGAGGACTAAATTTCCTAAGGGGGGAAGAATGTTGTGCCTTTGTCAATTGGGGTGCTCTGTTTGAAAATTTTGGTACATAATTTTTTTTCCTAAGTTATGTATTCCTGATTTGGTATTTGGATTTGATTTTGTAAAAATCCAAGATGAAGAGGTTTAATTATGATTTTATTATGAGATGTCCAGTTTTGAGTTAGCTTTCGCACAGAAGTGGAATTAGATCAACTGGATTCTTGTAGTAAAAGTTATGGGTATTTTCCAAGTATACCCCGGGGATGGAAATTCTGGCAGCAGCCCTGTTCCATGTTCGGCTCTAATTCGGATTAGCTAGAGGATTATTTGATCATGGCATAAACATAAAAGTTGTAGATAATATTCTTAGCTTTCCGTCGGTCTTGGAATCAAGCAATTCGGAGCTGTATCAGGGAAGTTATGGCTGTTCCAGTGAAGCTTGCGCAGAATTTCTAGTCGGAGGGCGACTTAGTAATTTTCCTTAGATATTTGTGATAAATATCTCCTCTCTCTCTCCCTTCCCCTCTCACTTCCGACCAGAATTTCTGGTTCCCCTTCTCTCTTTTCATTTGCACCCCTTGTGTTTGTGTGTTTGCCTCAATGAGAAAAGAGGAGGAGGTGGTGAAGGAAGAAGGGTTGTGTTCATGTGTTGTTGTTGCTTTGTTCTCCCCTCTCTCAAGCTCCCATTGCATGTCCCCCCCCCCCTGTTTTTCAGCTGAGGAGAGGCTGAGGAGGGTTGTGATGTGGTGGTGGCGGTGGTGGTCTCGTTGGAGGCGTTTCGGTGCGCGAAGGGCACCCGAATTCCTCCCTTGGGTGAGTCCTTCTCCTCCCTTCCTTGCTTAGATGCTTGCCTAGGGTGTGTGCATGGTTATGCAAGGTATGCATGTGTGTTTGGGTGTGTGGGGGGGGGGGGGGGGGGTTGGGAAAGGTTCAAATGAGCTTGGAGTGGGCTGGGCGCGAGCTGGGCGCGGTCTGCGCGCGTGCGAGTGGGCGCGGGCGCGCGAGTGCGCGGGTGCGCGCGGAGCGGGCGCGCGGGTGCGCGCGGGTTCTGGCGCGATCGGGGGTGCGCGCGGGAGTGCGCGCGGGCGTGCGCGCACGCGGCCAGTGCGCCTGGGCAGTGCGCCTGGGCGCTGGGCAGGGAACCAGTGCGCGCGCGCGCGTGCATGCGCGTGCGTGCGCGTGCTGGGGCGTTCTGGGGCATGCTGGGGCGTGCTGGGGCAGTGCGCGGGGTGCTGCGCGAGGGGCGCAGGCTGGACGCGCGGTGCGCGTGGGCGCGCGCGAGCGTGCGCGTGCGTGCGGGTGCGCGTCTGGGTGCGCGGGCAGGCGCGCGGCAGTGCGCCGGTGGTGCCGGGGTGTGTGCGTGCGTGCGCATTCGTGCGTGCGCATGCGGGGGGGCCATGCGAATGGCTGCCCGGGGGTTCGGGTAGGTGTCGGGGCACTCGGACTCGCGTGCGTACGCGCGTGCTCGCATGCGTGCGAGCCCGTATGCATGCTTATCCGAGTTTTGGGTATTTCTGTTCATTTCTATGTATAAATTGTGTGGTTTCTCACCCAGTTGATTACCCTATCTTGCAGATCTTGACGGACGGTCGCGCGACGACCCGGATTTCGGTGAGTGGGACAATCCAACCCAGTAGAGAGGTGTTGTACGCACTTGGGCGTATACCGACCTCTCCTGGGGCACCATGGATAAATATTGACATATTGTAATGTGTATATCATGCGAGCATGATTAAATTGTAGAATGCATGTTACCCTAGACTTTGCATGTTAGGGACTTGCACCCTTAGGATATGTATATGAGCCATGCAGCATGTCCCCTGGTTCCATGTTAGGAAGCCCGGCCGATGCATGTGCCCTACTAGTTTATTTATTTAATTAAATGCTAGTATTTGTTAAATTGCATGTTATAAGTGAATATTATAGGGGAGGGGCCTTGCGAGGACAGCGGTGAGACCCGGGTTAGGGTACACCGTGTTCCTTGTTTGGTTGTCGGGGTGTCCTATAACGGGAACTCACGCTGCCCTCCCGAGTTTCTTTCCCCAACGATATTCCACCTTGTTATAACCTTATGCATGTTCCCCGCATCGTAGTTATGCGCCCTGGTGGGTTCTGAGGAATTCAGAACATTAGTGTTGTTATGATGTGTTGTCTGCGGATCCGAGTGGATCATATGCGATGGTTAGGCTGTTCTGTTCCCTTCGTTGAATCCGTGTAGAGACTACCCCAGCGTTAGAAAGGCCGTCCTTCGGAGGACCCACATGAGTAGGCACCTCCTGATTTGGTTTCGGACTGTGCTGAAGTTGTGGGTGGAGACCAAGCGGCCTACGGAGTGGAGGAGAGACTATCGGTGGACCAAGGGTGACCAACAGCCTAGTCAGTCCCAAGAGCCTATGTCACCCGTTGTAGGGTGAGGGTGAGGGTGTAGTGGGTTGGCGATGAGCGACCCGCTGGATTTGTCAATGGATGATTGTCAGTCCCAATATCCTATGTCACTCCTGTTGAGGGGTGAGGGTGAGGGTGTAGTAGGTTGGCGATAGCGACCTGCTGGATTGGTGTAGTAAGTCCCAATATCCTTGGTCACCCATTGAGGGCGAGGGTGAGGGTGTAGCGGGTTGGCGGAAGCGACCCGTTGGTTTTGTGTTGATGAGTCCCAATATCCTTGGTCACCCATTGAGGGTGAGGGTGAGGGTGTAGTGGGTTGGCGGTAGCGACCCACTAGTTTGAGGAATGGTTGATTATTGGTGGCTATGGTAAATGTGGTTGTGGATGTTAAGAATTATCTGGTTGTGGTCAATATTGTCTGTGATGCATGGGTTGTGCCGTTCACTGAGCGTGTGGCTCACCCCTCGCATAATATTTTCTTCAGTGTCATCTGAGTCGGATCCAGAGGAGGAGCTCCCCGAGGGACTTCATCAGTAGCGGAGTAGCGCCACGTCCCGCGAGTTGCAGAGACTATCAGCATCCCTTGTACCAGTATGTATTATTTTCCATGCTTGGGCACGCGTTTGTGTTGTATTTGGACGTCTTTGTATGTATATTGGCTCTCACAGGACATGTGATTATGTATGGAGTCTGTAGTGTGTTTTGATTACAGATTCAATCTTTAGTTATCCGCATTTGGTGTATATATCATGTCAGCCCTGCTTTGTTGTCTGTATGTCATTCTAGTAGCTTGTGTATGATATTATTGACCTCCTGTGTAGATTCTGATATTTTATATACACTTGCCGCGTCTCGGGGACTTTGGGAGAGACTTAGACTGCTCTCTACCCCTGGTCCACCGGTAGCCTCTCCCCGCTCCGTAGCTCGCCTGGTCCTCTGACTGGGAGCCTGTCTAACGCCGGAGCTGTACTACGCGAATCCAACGAAGGGGTTTCTCCAGAGATTCGGATCTAGTCCGCCTTGCGGGCTCTTGGTCAAATTGCTACTCGAGGAAAGGGGAGGGGTGTGGTTGGTTTGATTCCTTGCTGAGGTGCCCGACAGCACCTCAAGAGGATTCAGGGCTGGATATGATCGCCACCTGCTTTCTCAAAAAGCAGGAAAAGTTGGTGTTGTTGTTGATCACCTTCGCAGGGATAGATTGTGGATTATCCGCTCTGAGACACGACCAGCCGTACACAGAGGTGAAAATGGGGAATCCTTTTCTGCTTCGGGGACTTGATGTCACGCCCCAGGGCGGCCGTCCCCGATACGTGACAAATATATATAATATCAGCAGTCCATACACAAGATCAATAAAAGACTCTAAACAACATCGAAGGTAATAACACAATTAACAACGTAGCTGACATAATATATAACGGAAACTTAAACGACTAAGTTTGTAATTCAAAGACATATTACAGACCAGAATACATAATCAACTGTTCTGTGAAAGCCAATATAAAACAAAGATATCCACATACAAGTACTGTGCCCAAGCACGAGTAACAATACATACAAGGAAAAAGGGGGATGTTGATGGCCTCTCACTCGCAAGACCCAAAACGCGAACGCTGCTCCGCTACTGGTGCGATGCCTCGGGGAGCTCCTCCAGATCCGACTCAGTGTTAACTGGAAGAAAAAGATATGTGAGGGGTGAGCCACACGCTCAGTGAATGGTACAATCCATGCAACACAACTCATATTAACCTTAAAAATCATTAAAGTCCCTAAGATGGGAGTAACTGTACGAATTGGTGTGTCGTAGCGACGCCGACCCACCACATCCTCACCCTCACCCTTTAGAGGTGACATAGGACTTTTGGGAGAGATTAGACTGCTCTACACCCTTGGTCCACCGGTAGCCCTTTCCCCGGGTAGCCTCTACCTGGTATACTCCCATGATCAGTACGTTCCTGAATGCATCGGTAGTACCTACGGATGGGAGCCCTCTGTCAGGACAGCTTTTCCCAACGCCGGGGAGTTCCTACATCGGATCCAACGAAGGGGAGAAAACAATCTAACTCGCGGATACGATCCTCTTGAATCCGTCGACACCGGTTACTAAACATCGATACGGTAAAGAATTCTCAAGAATTCCCTCCAGGGCGCATAACTCAGATGCAGGGAAATCATATTATTCATAGTGACAATTGCCAAGTATGACCCCCATAAGTGGTCATACACTCGCCTAAACTCATTAGGCAAGATTTGAGGCTCAACTTAAGCATATAACATGGATAATAAATATACAAGGAATTCATCATGGAAGCATTTAAATAATATAATAACAAGGTCATAATATTTTCTAAGGCATGCTTACACTTATGCTTTTCATAAATAGCTAAGGGTATACTTAGGCAAGGTCGGGGTGCATGTAGGAATCAAATGTTATCCTAACATGGGACATGATGCATGAACAAGCATTGGTCCCTACACATGATACTAGGATGTATAACCCTAACATGTTAGATCTAACATGACATGGATGCAACCTAGCAAGCCCAATAATAACATATACATGCAAATATGGTTAATATGCAGTTATGATGCCCCAGGGGAGGGCAATGCACGTCTACGTGCATCGAACGCCTCCCAACTGGGTTGGATCGACCCACTCACCGCAACTCGGGTCGTTGCGTGACCGTTCGCCAAGATCTGCAAGACAAGGGCATTCAATATGGTGAGTATAACTACATAAATATACATGGAATTTACTAGAAATGCCAATGACTCGAACAAGCACGCATACGGGCTCGCACTCATGCGAGCACGCACGCACTTACGCAAGTCCGAGTGCCCCGACACCTACCCGAACCCTCGGGCAGCCACACGCATGGCCCCCGCACGCATAAGCACGCACGCGCCCCCGCACCCCCTAGCGCACTGCCGCGCGCCCATCCGCGGGTCCACCGCGGGCACTACGCGTCCCGCCCGCGCGCACTCGCGCGCACTGCGCGCCCGCCCCAGCTCCTCGTGCGCACGCTCGCGCGCTTGTGCGTACGTGCGTGCGCCCACCAGCGCGTTCGACTGCGCGCGCCAGCACTTCTCTACGCGCACAGACGCGCGCGCGCCCAGACCTCTCCCATCCCCTCCACAGCCCTCACACACACCCTACCACACATGCATGGCATGCATGATCACCCTAACAGCCCTAACAACCATTAAAACAAAGATAAGGGAGGAGGAGAGCTTACCAAAGGAGGGGAAAGAAAAGGGGAGCTATTCGGGTGCCCTTGGCGCACCAAAACCACCGCAACTGCCACCACCAACACCACCACCTCCTCAGCCTTACTTGGCTGAAAATCAGGGGCAAAAAGGGAGCATGAGAGGGAACCTAAGAGAAGGGAATCAACAATCACTAGAATCAACACAAATACACACCTTTGTGTGTCCCTTCTCTTTCACTTCTCTTTGTGCTTGCTTCTTCTCCTTCTTTTTCTTCAAAACACACACATTAACACACACAATCAAGAGGGAGAGGGAGGCGTGAGAGGTGGTGAAAGAGAGAGAGAGAAATCACTTTTTCTCAAATGGGGGGGTGGGGTTGATGAGAAGGGAAAAAGGGGGTGGTGAACCTAAGTTAAACTCACCCACACACATCAAAAATAACCAAAGTTTTCTTACCCATTAAGCAAGAGGGGGGTGAGGTTACCCAAGGTTACCATAACCACCAAAATATCCCAACACTATTCCACCAAATAAACCCGAAATGACCGAAACCCGCATACGATTCGGAACTACATAATTTTTAAAACGTTACTGGAATTCGATGAAATTTTATGAGTAGTATAAAATGGTACCAGGACTCATAATATGCAGTTAGATTTTCAATCGGAGTACTCGAACTCACGCAGATAGCTAAAAGTCTAAAATTTTAGCGGCTCCGATCAAAAAAAGAAAAATTGGAAAATAGCCAGAAATGACTAAAATGTGACCAATAGGCTAAAAAGTGACACATATATAACACTTGACAAAGGGAGGTTTAAAAGACAGGGTGAAAGTGGGGGGGGGGGGGTTGGCTAGTCAGATTTAGCCGACTAGAAGGGAACGGCTAGTTAGGGTTAGCCGCCTGTGACCTGGCTCTATTTGGGCAGAGCTTGGGTAGGGTTTGGTTTGCGTTTTGGCTGAAGTTAAACTAGGTTTAACCAGGGTTTTGGAGAGGGTTATTGGATAGTGGAATTTGGTGGGAAATGGCTTTCCTTCTCTCTCTCTCTCTCTCTCTCTCTCTCTCTCTCTCTCTCTCAAGGGTGTGGGTATGGAATTGGTGAGTGTGTGATTGCAAGTGTGGATTTGGAGTAGTTGATTGAATGAGTGATGAGTTGAAGAACTGCTTGGACCCCCTATTTATAGTAAAAATGGGGCAGGGTAGTGTCCACTGAACAATAGATCAAATTGGATACAAGGGTGTGTGATTTGACCCTTAGATCTTTGTATTTCTGACAATGTCCAGTGAGAGGCAGCTACTTCCGAGATGCCGCCCTTATGATGATTTGTCAAACGTTCAATCTCTGACAAGCGGTGGTTTGGGACGGTTACCAGGAGTAAGCCATCAGAGAAGGGGCGGCTAATAGTAAGAAACCACCAAAATCATCAGCATTAAATGCTAACTTTATGTCCCATCTCTGGGAAGCGGTTGAGGGGCGACTAGTGCAAACTAGCTGCCCAAGGAGGAGCGGCTACTTTTAACTAGCCGCCCTATTCCCGCCCTTCTGATTTTTCTAAATGTTGGGGCCAGGGTTTCTCCTTCCGGTTTCTTTTCTAAAGGTGTTTTCTTTTAGGTTCCAAAATGTGGTTACTTCTAAATATTACTTAAAGTATTTTCATTTCTATGGATGATCAAAATTCGGGTATCTACAGTCCCGTCTGGCGGTTGGCGAGTGCGAGGCTGTCAGCAGTCCTAATGTCATATGTATTTGTTAATCGTGCGTGTTACACTGGTTGTATTTTATTTGGACTAGACTTGACTCTCACAGGACAGTGATTGTGTATGCGAGTCTGTAATAATGTTTTGATTTACAGACTTATTGGTATTTTTATGCTTCCGCATTTCAGTTGAGCTATCAGTTATCATTGCCTTGCCAGTCTTATATGTTATATATTGGCATCATTGTTAACCTCTTGTATTAATTACTGATATTATATATATTGTCACGTCTCGGGGACAGCCGTTCTAGGATGTGACATTTAATTTCGTGATTATAAAGTTTATGTATAAAGGAGAGAATCCCAAAAGAATTAGATATTATCAAATCTCCTAAAATCTTCTAGAATCACTTTGAAGAGATTTCTAATCATGTAACTCTTGAAACCCCCACCTCTCGGTTGTCCTCCACAGAACCTATATATTGTGGAGGTATGAAATATATTTTACACTAGCAATTAAGAATAGAAAATCTATACATTATATGTCTATCTTTATTGTGTGCATACTTATATTGTTTGTGTATTTTTCTTATCCAAGTAATTTTTTAATAATTAATTGCAGCTTCCTATCTTTTTTAGCATATCCTAACTCCTCCATGTTAGCAGTTATATTTTCTAGATCTTTCTGTCTAATGTTGTCTATATGTGTAGATTAATTAATAATGTATAGGGGATGATAACCAGTATACTAGATTTAATAGTGTACATATAATGTATAGTAATGTACATGACATAACAACAGGAAATGAATAACATTGTGTGAGTTAAAAATGTACAAATATTACATTGTTATCAGGACATTTCACGGGGGTAAGCAACTTAAAAAAGAGACGGAATGATATGAAAAAATATAACACTAACATAGGGGTATTATTATATACCAAGTCTCATTTGAGTAACGACATATGCTATTTTAAAATTGATAATGATAATTCTGGGATAGATGAGGAATAATTCCATTTTTGTTTGGTTGTGTTTTTGTAGTTATTCTCTCATTGAAAAACATAATAATAAAGTTTTCTTTGTTTGGTTGACCATGGATAAGTTGTTAATAAAATGTGAATAATACGTGGATAATAATTTATAAAATAGAAAAAAATGATTTGACATGTGAGTTCACTTATTTATGAGAGGCGATAACATATAATTTGACATATGAGCCCATTTATACCAGTAGAATAGATTGAGTGTAATGCCACAATTATATTGGGAATCTAGAATACCAATACTAACATATTTGATTTCTTATGGTATAGTTTTATCTATCCATTCCTTACAGACACACATGTTTTTTGAGCTTATTCTCCCCTATTACATTTTATCCCCCCCCCCCCCATCTATTTTCTTCTACTCAAATGAGCTAGGCGTAAAAGAGCCCAGGAGGAAGTTGAAAAAATACTAGTAATTAACCCACCCTAAACCTAAAAAATAAAATAAAATAAATGTTGAAATGAATTTTGAAATGACAAAAAAGAGGAGATCAGAGGGCGGCACGGAGAGAGGGTGAAAGAAAGAGGAGGGGGGAGGGGGAGGCAGAGGGCGGTCGAGGTGGCGGTGACAGGAGAAGAAGCGGTGGAGGGGGAGGGAGAGAGAGGGCGGCGGTGGTGGGTTAGGAGGAGAGAGAAAGAGAAAGAAAAGGAGAGAAAAAATGGAGAAAGAGAAAGAGAGACGACTGATCGTCATCCACCAACCGTCAACCGCCAACCACTACCCTCCCCCTCTGATATACCATGCTACATCACCGTCTCTCTCTCTCCACCTTCCCTTCCGCCGTTTCCTTCTCACGTTGCTGCCACTACTCCTGCCGCCTTCTCCACCAGACTCCGAAAGCTTACATTTATTTTTTTGTCTTTTTTTTGGTGTGGGTTCCATCCCAATGGGGTTGCTTTATTTGCTCTCCACCCACACGCACAAGACACACGTAGCATGTGTTTTTCTATGTAGCCTAACATGCTGCACGCATTCACTGTGAGAAAAATGTGAATAAGAACTAACGGAGACACGAAGATGGAAATTTGATTTTAGAGCGAGAAAACAACAGTGTCTTGCTCTTTCAAAAACAAAACAAAAAAAGGTTCATCAGAACCTTCTCAAAAGAAAACAACATGTTGGAGCATCAGCTACCATTGTGACAAAGACATCACAGAGGATTACATCATTATTATTAAGAAAAACATTACACACATATCCACTTGCTCATATCTACAAACATAGATGAGCTTATCAAAACAGCAAACCATTTCTGATGAACACGTTTATAGTTATAAACAACACACAAAAAAAAGCTGAAACAAAAGCACAGATATCCTGGAATTAAGATCCAGACAACGGACCCCTGCTCTAATCACTGGCAAGCATAACCCTGACGGGAGGCATCTCCATCTCCTCCTCCTTGTTTTCTCCTGACAACTCCTCTAGCGACTTCCCCTTTGGCTCCGGCACCAAGAACGTGAGCAGCAACCCCAAGAAGTTCGTGGCGACCAGCACAAACAGCGAGTTCCTCACCCCTATCCCTGCCGGGTACCCTTTCTCTGCCAGAGCCTTGTCCTTATTCTGCGACGCGTACAGGAACCCAAACGCCCCCACAATCGCCCCCGCCTTTCCGGCCGCCGCCGATATTCCATGGCATGTAGACCTCAGCCTCGCCGGGAATATCTCCGCTGGCACCACGAAGGTGGTCGCGTTGGGCCCGAAGTTGGCGAAGAAGAAGGTCAGCCCGTACATGAAAATGAACCCAATGCGGTTCTCCCTTTGCGTCCAGTGGTTGTAGGGGACTGCAAGCGCGATCATGAACACTGTCATGAAAAAGAAGCCCATGATTTGTATGGTGAACCTCCCGATGACGTCTATGAGGGCGACGGTGAACCAGTACCCTGGAACGGTCCCGCAGAGGGCGATGAGCGTCTGGGCTCTGGAGATGCGGTAGACCTCCTCGATTGCGCTCATTGTCTTGGCCTTGGGGATCCACCCGATGGCGCTGAAGATGTCCTTCTGGAAGAGGTTCTGGCTGTAGAAGGCGACGTCGAGCAGGAGCCAAGTGGAGGACGTCCCGAGCAGGTGGAGCCCATGCCTCCGCATGAACTCCCTGGAGAAGAGGCCAAACGTGTTTGCGGGGTTCGTGGTGAGGTTCTCCACCTTCTCCTGCTCTGCTTCAATGTCTATGTTCAATACCCTCCCCATGTCCGTCGCTGCCTGCTTGGCGTTCTTCGCTACCAGGGCAGTGTATCGGGCAGTCTCTGGCATCTTCATCCGCCAGTAGTAAGTAAGCGCTGCGGGGAGCGCCCCAAACATCAGGATGATCCTCCAGATGTAGTCTGCCTCATGGACTGTCGACGCGATGGGGTCCTGCTCGTAGGACGGGGCAGGGTAGTGGCGCTTGAACCCCGCGGATACGATGATCCCGAGGATCCCCGCAGCGAGGATGCCGAACCCCTGCATGGCGAAGACGGCCGCGATGAAGGCCCCACGGGTCTTCTTATTGGCGTACTCGGACATTATGGTTGCGGAGAGAGGGTAGTCACCTCCGATGCCGAAGCCGAGCCAGAAGCGGAAGAAGCAGAGGGTGGCCATGACTCCATTTGCGGACTGTCCAAAGGAGAGCCCCGAAGCGACGGAGCAGCCTACCATCAGCATGAGAGTGAGGCCATAGACACGCTTGCGACCCATCTTATCGCCAAGCCACCCGAAGAACAGTTGACCCGCTAGGGTCCCACAGAGAGCGACGCCGTTGACGGCGGCAGCCACATTGGGAGGGAGCGTCCCAGGTTTGGCGTCCCCTTCAACATGGTAGTAGAGGCGGCCGAGGAGCTTGGTGACGATGGAGATGGAGAAAAGATCATAGGCGTCTGTGAAGAAGCCCATGCCGGCTATCACTATGGCCGTGAAGTGGTACAATTGCGTCTTCGCTATGTCGAGCGCGTTCAGTACTTGGAGCTGATCTCCGGCCATGGCGATTGTTTGTTCGAATGCTGTGAATTACAGGAAGAAAAAAAAATGGAGTTTCAAAATCAGATAATGAACTGTCACGATTATTTATCAAGTAGCTAGTCCAAACAAGAATAACAAAGCATACCAAAAAAAAAAAAAAAAAGCATACCGAAAGATTATAAAATATTCTTTTTATATTTTGTACACTACAACAGATTAACAAACGGTTGAGAAAGAAATTCAGTTCAGTCCAATTACTTCGAAAAAAACTTAGTCACGCTAATAGGTATGATCATACCAAGAGATTTAAACACGAAACAGAGAAAACAAACAAATTTTGACAAAAAAAAAAATTTGAAATGATATTCTTTCATGAGAAATACGGGCTTTCGGGGTAAAAAAATAAAGCAAATGTTACAAAATTAACAACAAAGACAAATTGGACTTCCTTATTTGGAGTTCACAAGACACAAGAAGTTGCAGAACAGGAGCATTAGAGAGTGAGAAAGCTCACCTGCGCTACCTCCAAGAGCTGAAGAAGTTGAATTATGTGTACGGTTTGAGAGAGAGGCTCTTATATACATCTGAATTCAAAAAGTCGTCGGTGACACGATAGCATAACAGAATATACACGAGGCATAAAGCATATGCTTTCATAGTCAAACGTACATCTCACATTAAAAATATTTTGTATTGCGTAATACATAAAAGGATCTAAATCATGTGCAGCTTTCCTTAATTATGAAAAGTCAAATCTTTGGGGCCGGAAATCAATTAATATTTTGTAAAAAATCCATACAACCCCTTAAAATTTGGCCGATATCCATCTAACCCTCTGATTTTTCTTAAAATCTAGATAACCCTCTGAAAATATCTAGTAAATCTAAATAACTCCCTGAATAAAATTGTCGTTAATAGATAATTAATATTTCATTTGCTTAACCCTGACTGAAAAGACAATATACAAAAAAACTCACTACAATGTGTTAAAAATGTCAAAAATAATATGAAAATAACAATTTTACCCTCTTTTGATAAATTATAAAACCCTATTCGAATGGGTAAAATCGTTATTTATAGAAGATTTTTTAAATTTTTAGCACATTGTAAGATTTTTTTAGTATATTGTATTTTCTATCAGGGTTAACTAAACATAATATTCACAAAATAATCATCATCTGTAAACGTAAAATTTATTTAGGGGGTTATTTGAATTGACTAAATGTTTTAAGGTGGTTATATGAATTTTAAGAAATATCAAAGGTTATATGGATTTCAGTCAGTTTAGATGGAGTTATATGGGTTTTTCATGACGTTTTCTAGTTTTAAAATAAGAACGTGTGTTTAGGGTGGTTGGATATCTTTTGGGTAATCCTGCTTTGGACTTTTATCTAAAATAGCCAAAAACATTTAACCGAAATCTTTCGTTGGGTTATGATTAGGCCCGGGACTCTCCTTTATTACATGCATTATCAACAAAGTCCTAGCTACGTCCTGTTCACATGCATGCAGCATAGGCCATACTTTTCACGTGGAGAAAAAAAATTTAATGGTATGTTTTTTCTCATGTTACCAAATAGATTTCAGTGCTGCTATCTAAGTCTTAGAAATTAAACTTCATTTGTGAGTCTCTATAGATAGCACTCTCCTATTGGTTATCTATTTGACTTTTTCTAACCACCAAAATGACAATGACAAGACCACTCTTCTTATAATTTTAAAAATTGACTCCAACTAACTAATATTCTCATTAAACCTCGTAACTGAATCCCACAAAGGGCGACACCATTAAATCCTCTCCCCGACGTAACATATTTCCAAAAAAATTGAATTTAAGGGTTCTGATTTGGGCGAAACCATACGAACGAAAAAAAGGAAAAAAATTAGGCTATCAAGAGTTCATTTCATCTGATTCTCTTCCCCAACAAATCGTCAACAATGGCGAAGAAAAAAGGACAGATTTCTTCCCACAATCGACACTTCACCATCGTGTATTTTTTTGGCGAAATAAACAGGTTAATTGTATTTGATAAACAGGTCGCGTTTTTTTTTTTTTTTTTGCACTTCTTATTAAACGAAATCTCTGATTTTCAAAATCATATATGAAACGATTTCCTTCAGTTATCTAGACTCATGTTAATTTGATTGTATCTAATATCCATTTGAAGAATCTTTGTTTCAGATACTTGCATCTAGAATCCAAAAAAAAAAAATTGATTTGAAATTAGTGATTTAGATACATATCTGAATCCAAAAAAAAATTGCGTATTTGAATTGTTTTTTTTATTTTTGTTTGGAAGCATGTCATTAATCTCTAATATATTATAAATTATTTCTGATACATTATCTTCGTCTACCAGTGAATCTAGATTAAAGGAAAAACGAATTTACATTAGGGTTTTCTCGTGTGCATATTTCACTTCTGAGGAAACAAGAGCATTAATTTTTCCTTTAGAGGAAAAATTATTTTACATCAAATAATAAACTCCTTTTGTATAAATGAGATTTCAAAATGTGAAAAGGTCAAATGTTCCAATTGTAAAGGAACAGCACCTGAATGCGTTTGCCAGAGATAAGGACACAAATTATGAAGAACTTTTGTCACGCCCCAGGGCGGCCATCCCCGAGACGTGACAATAATGAAATATCAGCTATCAATACCTAAGCTCAACAAAGACTCCAACAACAACACACAAGGTGGCAAAGCAATGATAATGATAACTGACTGAAAAGCGGAAGCATAAGATATCAACAATGTCTGTAAACCAAAAACATTATTACAGACTCGAATACACAATCACTGTCCTGTGAGAGCCAAGCCTAGTCCAAATAAAATACAACCTGTGCCACATGCACGATTTACAATACATAAAATGACTCTAGGACTGCTGACAGCCTCACACTCGCCACCCACCGGAAGAACGCTCCACGCCCATAAGACCATGCCATAGGAAAGCTCCAACTCCACGCCCAACACTGCCCCTGAAAAGAAACAGTATGCGAGGGGTGAGCTACAAGCTCAGTGAGTGGCTGGAAACCAATCACCAAACAACAGTTCAATACTAAAGCAATTTCTTTTCAAGGAAAACATGGGTGGAAACCCATGGATAACAAGGTCACGCGGCGGCGCGACCAACCTCACCCTCACCCTCACCCTCACTCTCGGAGGAAGACTCTTGGGACTTTTGGGGAGAGACCATACCGTTGGTCGAAGAGACGCGGAATTACTGGTCCACACAACACTACTGAATCACCAACCTCACCCTCACCCTCACTCCCGGAGGGAGACTCTTGGGTCTCTTGGGGAGAGACCATACCGTTGGTCGAAGAGACCGAATTACTGGTCTACACAACGCTACTGGATCATCTACATCGGGATAACTGCCCAACGATGTCTTTGAACATCGATACGCAACCAGACCCAACAACTATGGGAACGGACGAACCACGAATGGGTCACGCGGCGACGTGTCTTCACCTCATCCTCACCCTCACCCTTTACAGGTGACATAGGAATTTTGGAGAGATTAGACTCCTCTACACCCTTGGTCCACCGGTAGCCCTTTCCCCGGGTAGTCACTACCTTGTATACTCCCATGATCAGTACGCTTCCGAATGCCTTGGTGGTACCTACGGATGGGAGCCCTCTGTCAGGACAGCTTTTCCAACGCCGGGAAGTTCCTACATCGGATCCAACGAAGGGGAGAATGATTCCACGCTCGCAATATCATTCGTTAGCCCTCTCCCGGGTAGCCTCTACCTGGTATACCCCCACAATCAGTACATCTTGCCGCATGCATCGATAGTACCTACAGGTGGGGGCCCTCTGTCAGGACAGCTACAACCTGGGCCGCTTCAACACAGACGACATTGGGAGGAAACACTCCATGTTCGCAAAGTGAACCCAATGGAAAAATAACTACTCTCGATAATCACATATCGATGATAGCGAATACTATTGTACTCCCACACGGTTGCGTCGCTCGGACACAAGGGGGGTTGCCTCTGCTCTCACGCAAAAATAATTCCAAGGCACATAACCCAACAGACGGTTCATATACACGCCTAGCACGGGTAGGCCTAGCTTAATGCCACAACTACCGGCTTAACAAAACCGATAAGATAATGAATTCTCCTGAATTCCAAACGAGTGCATCGCTCGGATGCACGGGGGCGATTACATCGCTAGTGCTCTAACTAATAAGGTACAACCCGACAACGGGTCATACCCACGCCTATTTCAGATAGGCCTAATTAGTTTTAACATGCGCAAATATATATATCCAGGAGAATTATATCTAGCTATGTGCATGAACCATATGCACAATCATCTAATAATTGACCATAAGGGTGACCCCTAACATGGATTTACATCATAAACAATAAAGCCTACAATATGCATCCACTTAAACATGCATACGTGGCCATTAATCATATAAGCACACAAGGCATAACTTAAGCATGCGTTGGATATCACCAACTTAAAAGGAAAGGGTCAAGCACGATCTCGCGCACTAACAGGTACATGCCAATATTCCAAACGAACCTGAGTCGAGTAGGAAATCGCATCTACTTACTCAATTTGTTCAGAGGGAGAGGGCGAGAGAGATCATCATCTCATGAAGCTGGTCATAGCTTTGCCCCATTAGCATGGGCGCAACAACTACACCACACCCTCGAGTCTTATCGCAAGGGAATATTAGGCAGGTGCCCGTTATTAACCCAGACTTAATCATGCTGGATATTCCAATTAATATGGTGGGAGTAGTATTATAATACTACCTAAGGCATGCCATATTCTATACATCTATACACATTACATAATACATGCCCATACTAGAGGGGCGCATGCGATACAGTCATTCATACATGGATACAATACATGCAATATAAGCCTAGCATGCAAGATATCTAACATATTATGAGTTAGACATGACCATACTACTTATCTAATTAAGTAGTATAGTCAGTGTTATGCCTGTGTCATTTGGAGCCATTTCGGTTAATCCTTGGTCACATCTGGGTCATTCAGGGCCTTTTCTTTTTTTCGATTGGAGTCGCTAAAATTTTGGCTTTTAGCCACCTGCGGGAGTTAGAACACTCTGATTGGAAATCTAACTGCATATTATGGGTCCTGGTACCGTTTAGTACTACCCATAAAAATTTCATCGAATTCCGGTAACGTTTTGAAAAATATGCAGTTCCGAATCGCATCCGGGTTTTGAGAGTTCCTGGTTGGTCGAATAGTGTGAGATATTTTAGGGATGTGGTGACCCTTGGTAACCTTACCCCCACCTTGCTTTGGGATGAAGAAACCATTGGTTATTTGATATGTGAGTGGGTGAGCCTAACCCTAACCTCACCCCCCCTTAAGGTCACCCCTAGGCACTATTTGGGCATGAAAATGACTTTTTTTACCCTCTCTCTCTCTCCCCCTCTCTCCCATTTCGTGGAACACCTTCTCTCCCTCTCTTGGTCTCTTTTTTTCTCCTCTTTGTGTGTGAAGAAGGAGGAGGAAGAAGCAATTGAAGGAAAAGATGAAGAAGAAGCACAGGAAAGAGTGAGAAAGGGTGAGTATGTGTTGTTGTTGTTGTTGTTGTTTCTCTTCTCTCTATCCCCTTCTCATGCCCCTTTGCACCCCTGTTTTCTGCCATGAAGGGCTTGAGGAGATGCTGATGAGGTGGTGGTAGTGGTGGTGGTGGTTGAGGTGGTCGTGGGTGTGTCGAGAACCCCGCATCTCCCCATTTCCCTCCCCCTGTTTTGGTAAGGCAGCACTCTATATTTTAAAGATCTCAGTGAATCTAGTATTTAGAGGCACATTTTTAGGATTAGGTCTTCATATGATATGATCATCTATGTGTTTAGTTGTTATATATGAAATTTGGGGTCATTATGATATCTGTGGTGTAAGTTAGAACCAGTTTTGCATGGCCTGTCCAGATTCGCGTAGGAATTGACCTGCTTCTGGAAATAATTTGTTTCGGGCTTGTAGAGGCAAAATTAGGTTCTAATGTCTTCATAGATTATGATCCCAGAATATCAGAGAATGTGCATGATTTATTTCATAATATTTGGAAGTGTATTGGGTGATGGGGAGACCAATTAGTAGGGCTGGTTGCAGCAGGTTTGGCAATTTTGCTTGGTTGAGTGTCAAGGAGTTGTTTGCATGTGTCTTGGGTGATAATATGGAAGTATCAGGGGTTAGGGCCTTCATGAAGTAGGCTTATATGTGTGATAGGAGGTTCCATATTTTAATTGTGGATCATTGGTTTTGTTTTGCAGATCTCATAGACTGGACGTGCAATGATACGGGTATCTGTGAGTGGTTTGATCCAATCCCCCCCCCCTCGAGATGCGCTCGACGCGCGAAGTCGTGTGTCGCGCATCGATGGGGCACCTTAGCTATACTACTTGTGTAGATAAGTAGTATGGCCATGCTTAAGCTATAATATGTTAGATATCTTGCATGCTAGGCTTATATACATGTATTGTATTCATGTATGAATGATTGTGCTGCATACGCCCCTCTAGTATGGGCATGTATTTTTGTAATGTGTAGTGATGTATAGAATATGGCATGCCTTTGGTAGTATTGTAATACTACTCCCACCATATTAATTGGAATATCCAGCATGATTAAGTCTGGGTTAATAACGGGCACCTGCCTAATATTCCCTTGCGATAAGACTCGAGGGCGTGGTGTAGTTGTTGTGCCCATGCTAATGGGGCAAAGCTATGACCAACTGTCACGCCCCGGGCGTCCCCGAGACGCGGCAAGTGTATATATAATATCAGAATCTACACAGGAGGTCAATAATATCATACACAAGCAGCCAGAATGACACACAGACAACAAAAGCAGGGCTGACATGATATATACACCAAATGCGGATAACTAAAGACTGAATCTGTAATCAAAACACACTACAGATTCCATACATAATCACATGTCCTGTGAGAGCCAATATACATACAAAGACGTCCAAATACAACACAAACGCGTGCCCAAGCACGGAAAATAATACATACTGGTACAAGGGATGCTGATAGTCTCTGCAACTCGCGGGACGTGGCGCTACTCCGCTACTGATGAAGTCCCTCGGGGAGCTCCTCCTCCGGATCCGACTCAGATGGCACTGAAGAAAAATATTGTGCGAGGGGTGAGCCACACGCTCAGTGAACGGCACAACCCATGCATCACAGACAATATTAACCACAACCAGATATCCTTATAATCCACCATTCATATTGCTTAATCCACAAATGATGGCACAACTCAAAGTCGTGGGTTGCTCAATCGCCAACCCACTACACCCTCACCCTCACCCTTCAATGGGCGACAAAGGATATTGGGACTGGCTACACATAACCGGCGGGTCGCTTCCGCCAACCCGCCACACCCTCACCCTCACCCTTCAATGGGTGACATAGGATATTGGGACTAACTGCACCAAAACCCAACGGGTCGCTTCCGCCAACCCGCTACACCCTCACCCTCACCCTTCAATGGGTGACATAGGATTTTGGGACTTACAAGCATCCAATCACAACTCCAGTGGGTCGTTCATCGCCAACCCACTACACCCTCACCCTCACCCTTCAATGGGTGACATAGGATTTTGGGACTGACTAGGCTGTTGGTCACCCTTGGTCCACCGATAGTCTCTCCTCCACTCCGTAGGCCGCCTGGTCTACTCCCACATTCAGCACAGTCCGTCCTAAATCAGGAGGTGCCTACTGATGGGAGCCCTCTGTCAGGAAGGCCTGTCTAACGCTGGGGTAGTCTCTACCGGATCCAACGAAGGGAACAGAACAGCCTACCCATCGCATATGATCCACTTGGATCCGCAGACGGCACATTATAACAACACTAATGTTCTGAATTCCTCATAACCCACCAGGGCGCATAACTACGATGCGGGGAACATGCATAAGGTTATAACAATGTGGAATATCATTAGGGGAAAGAAACTCGGGAGGGCAGCGTGAGTTCCCGTTATAGGACACCCCGACAACCCAACAAGGAACACGGTGTACCCTAACCCGGGTCTCACCGCTGTCCTCGCAAGGCCCCTCCCCTATAATATTCACTATAACATGTATTTTAACATTTACTAGCATTTAATTTAATAAATAAACTAGTAGGGCACATGCATCGGCCGGGCTTCCTAACATGGAACCAGGGGACATGCTGCATGGCTCATACACATATCCTAAGGGTGCAAGTCCCTAACATGCAAAGTCTAGGGTAACATGCATTCTACAATTAAATCATGCTCGCATGATGTACATATCATTGCAGGTTAATATTTATCCATGACGCCCCAGGAGAGGTCGGTATACGCCCAAATGCGTATGACCCCTCTCTACTGGGTTGGATTGTCCCACTCACCGGTATCTGGGTCGTCGCGCGACCGTCCGTCCAGATCTGCAAGACAGACATTCAATATGGTGAGAACAATGCATAAAAATACCCACAAATACATCTAAAATAACCAACACTCGGATAAACGTACATACGGCCCGTACGCACGTGTATCCGAGCATCCCGAGCGCACAGCCGAGCCTCGGCCCGCGCGCCAAGGCGCACTGCCGAGCCCAGCCCGCATACCCGGACACCCCCGGCGCACTGCCGCGCGCTTGCCCGCGAACCCAGACGCGCACCCGCACGCATGCGCACGCTCGCGCGCGCCCACGTGCACCGCGCGTCCAGCCCGCGCCCCTCGCGCAGCGCCCCGCGCACTGCCCCAGCACGCCCCAGCGCGCACGCACGCGCATGCACGCGCGCGCGCGCACTGGTACCCTGCCCAGCGCCCAGGCGCACTGGCCGCGCGCGCGCACGCCCGCGCGCCCCCGCGCGCACCCGCGCGCACACCCCCGCTCGCGCCAGAACCCGCGCGCACCCGCGCGCCCGCTCCTCGCGAACCCGCGCACCCGCGCGCGACTGCGCCCGCCAGCGCCCCTGCCCTGCTCGCCTGCGCGCCCAGCCAGCTCGCCCGGCCTGCCAGCGCGCACAGCCACTGCCCGCAGCCAGCCAGCACCGCACACCTCCCTCTGCACCCCCCGAGCGCACGCCCGCGCGCGCACCCGCGCGCACGCGCTCGCGCGCCCAGCAAACTGGTGCCCTGCTCCCAGCCTACCCAGCTAGCCCTGCCAGCCTAGCACCCGACTAGCCCTGCACGCCCAGCACCAGGCACGCCCAGCGCACGCCCGCGTGCACGCCCGCGCGCACGCACGCGCGCGCCCTGCCAGCGGCCCTGCCTGCTGTGCCTGCTGCTGCTGCCCTGCCATCCTGCCCGAGCCCGAGCTCTTCTACCACCCAACTCCGACCACCACCACAGCCTCCGACCGCCTCCCACAGCCCTCCGACGGCCACCCACCGCCGCCAACCGCCTCCCAACCACAAAACCACCCCCCTAGCATTCATCTATGCAAGAAAAAGAGGGAAAGGGGGCTTACCAAGGGGAGGAGGGAAAGTCCAGTGGCTCTCCGCGCGCCAAAACCTTTCCCAAAGGCTCTCCTACGCCCCGATCTACCTCCACCGCCGAGATGGCTCAAATCAGGGACGAAGAGAGGGCGGACGGACGGGCAAAACTCGCCGGAATTGGGATTTGAAAACACCGGAGTGTAGATCGGGACCCGATCTACACTTCCCGTGCTTTAGGTTTTTGGTTTTGAGGGGTGTAGGGGGCTCAAACGGAAGAAAAACGGAGGAGAGGAGAGAGAGAGCAAGTCGTAGGGATGATGAATAGTAAAATATTTTTGATTCCTTTTAAGTAGAGCGCGACTTAAAAACCCGGATACGCCCCGGAACTGCGAAATTTTTGCAAACGATGCCAGAATTCGATGAAATTTTCATGAGTGGCTAAAATGGCACCAGGACACCAAATATGCAGTTAGATTTTCAATCGGAGTCCTCTAGCTCAGACGATAGCTAACAGTCTGAAATTATGCGGTTCCGATCGAAAAACCCTAAAAATTTTAAAACTGCCAGAAATGCTCCAACGGTTACCAGCAGGCTAAAAAGTGACACATATATAACATTCTTCCCCCCTTAGGAAATTTTGTCCACAAAATATGCAAAAACATCTAGGAGGGGAAAAGATGCGTCACACCTGGCATCCATGAGCTTCCATGTGTCCTTGACACCGGAACGGTGCTGCCATCGCACCTCGACCAGCTGGACGGTCTTGGTGCAGAGCCTCCTCACGCGGCGGTCCATGATCTCAATCGACTGCTCCACGAATGACTGTCCGGCTCAGAGACAAGCGGCTCGAACGGGATGACGTGAGCAGGATCGTGGACATAACGCCTTGGCCATGGGACAAGGACGACGTCGTGGGCATGAACCAGCTGTGGGGGAAAGGCTACATGATAAGCCACCTCCCCAATCCACTCAATGACGAGAAAAGGTCCCATTAAAGAGCAACTCGGCTTGCCCCGAACGTCGAAACAGAGGATGCCCTTAAACCAGGACACTTCCTTGCAATTATGGTCGCCAAACCCGAAGGTAAGCTTCTGGCGACGATGACCCGGGTAGCCCTTCTGTCGGTTCTGGGAGGTGCAGATGTACACCCTAACCAACCCGGCCACCGCGAGGTCAAACAACTAACTTATGGCCCCTCCAACTGGCGCTCCACTACCGTCCCAACACAAGGGAGGTATGGAACTGCGCCTGTAGAGTGCCCATCACCGATCCATCCGGGTGCTCGAATGGCAGTCGCTTACAGGCATACCCCAACAATTGGTGGTGCCTCACCCAACTGCCCTCAACATCGAGCACGCAGGCACATAGCATGTCCTCCAAGGTTCGAATCGCCCTCATTGACTGGCTGTCCATTGGCGATGAAACGCTATACTTAAATGGAGGCTCGCGCCAAAGGCTGCGCCACAACCTCAAAGTAACCCTCGCGTCTCAACCGAAAATAGCGCCGACTGGAGTGCCATGAAGACGAACAATTGCGAAGGTGGAAACCCACGTCAAGACGTCCAGAGACTCAATCAGTCTGATAGGGAGGGAATCGCGGACTTAGTCAGTCGGTCAATGATCACCCAGACGGCGTCGTGACCCGAACGTGACATTAACGAGTCTGCAACAATCCCTGACAACCCATTCTCACGTCCACTGAGGAATCTTGATGGACTGACGCTTTTCACGCGATGATGAATCTCGAACTTTGCCTGAGGGCATGCCAACCTGGGGAAACAAGGTCACCCACATCATCTTATCATCACACCACAGCAACTCAACAAAGACTACCCCAAAGTAGTCCTCGGAAACCCAATAAAACTTTCGAGATCCACGAAGGCATCCGGCGCATTCGTCCACCCCGACGGCAGTACTTAAAACTCGTAGTGCCTGAACGGTCACGAAAGGCCATCTACGGGATGTCCAACTCTCGGATCTCCAGCTTGTGGTACCCTTGTGCGAAGATCGATCTAACAACAGACACTCGCTCCTAGAGCTGGTCAAATAGATCATCCATTCGCGGCAAGGTAATTGATCTTCAACCTCCACGGGGAGATCAAAACAACATCATGAACAATCAAGTTCGGATTCTGCTCCTCGAGCAAGGCTGGCGCTCATGATAACACTTACACGCTCGGTAAGCCGCTTAACCGCACTTAATCCACGAGACATGCAATAAGGGGTCGTCGGACCTCGACAATGCCTATGCAACGTCATCTATCTGATATGGCGGTTGAGTCCCATCACGAACGCTAGCATCGCGCCTCCTTAATTGCGACCGATGTGGGGCAAAACGCGACAGTATCCAAAACTGTGCTTACATGCCGCCAGAGATAGGCCGCTCATCTACTACCATCGGAACTCCGG
Organism: Acorus gramineus; assembly: GCA_030737835.1. Taxonomy (NCBI): domain Eukaryota; kingdom Viridiplantae; phylum Streptophyta; class Magnoliopsida; order Acorales; family Acoraceae; genus Acorus; species Acorus gramineus. The sequence continues at coordinate 454,927 of JAUJYN010000023.1, forward strand.
CATCCTGCACTCCATGGGCAAATTCATCACGGGGAGTCCACGCTTTCGTCATCATTTAGCAGCACTCTCCCGGTGTGGCCTCTACCTGGTAGCCTCCCAAGCCCGCTATATCTGCCATATGGGCGCACCAACAAGCATAGGATCTGGGAGCACCTCACAGGGCTCTGGCCTCAACCGGGCAGCTACAACACACAATGATTTATCGAAGCGACTCCAGATGCCACTATGGAACCCTGTCCACTAGCGATCGCCCACTGAGCTGCAATAGGACGCACCTGATTCCGATCGAACGCATCACCACACCCAATCGCGATGCGTCGGAGCAAACTGCGAACCCACCCCTCCCAGACGGAAGGTAAGAACTGGCGCTGAGGTGAGCCTCCGATAAAACTCCAGGAAGCTCTCCTCGCAAGAAGGGGACCACTCGAACCGGCATCCTTCCAAGTAAGGCGGTTAAGAGGAACAGCTATCTTCGAGAGTCCCTCGTCAAGCTTCCTACAATAACCCTCCAACTCGGGAAGCTCCGAATCCTTGCGGGGTTCGACGGCCTACGCCAATTCGACATAGCAAGCGTCTTACCCGGGTCCACAGATATGCCTTCACCAGAAATCACTCAGCCCAAAAGGCCTTAACCTCTAACCAAACTCGCACTTGATCTCTCATCTTCTGATGCTTCCATGGCATCCCTTACCTGGGAAAAGAAACCTCGGGAGGGCACCATGAAATCCCGATATAGGATACCCCGACAACCAAACAAGGAACACGAAGTACCCTAGCCCGGGTTCCAACGCCGACCTCACAAGGCCCCTTAATCCAGAAAGGAACACTGGAAGAAGACATCATTTAAAAGAACACCACTAACCCCTCCGGATCATCTACCTCTAGATGATCACCCAACGATGTCATTCAACATCCTTCTCAAGACCGGACCCAACCTCCGTGGGAATGGTCGAACAGCAATTTGGGTCACGAGTTGACGCGTCATTGTCTCATCCACACCCTCACTCCCATCAGGAGACATATTGGGACTTTGGGAGAGACTTAGACTGCTCTCTACCCCTGGTCCACCGGTAGCCTCTCCCCGCTCCGTAGCTCGCCTGGTCCTCTGACCGGGAGCCTGTCTAACGCCGGGGCTGTACTACGCGAATCCAACGAAGGGGAGAGCGATTTCCACGCTCGCGACACCATCCATTAATCCATTTCCGGGTTAGCCCCTACCTGACACACTCCCACGATCAGTACCCCTCCGACTGCATCGGCGGTACCTACGGATGAGAGCCTCCTGCCAGGACGGCTACAACCCAGCCTCTTTAATTCGAACAACCACACTCAATACTCGCGCTGCAGCCTCTAGCTCCACCTCCCTCACTAGGGGATCCTGAACTCTCACCGCTGGAATCACCACGGGGACTGGGGGTACTTCGGGTACCACAGACGGATCTGCTACCAAGGGGACCTGTGGAACTGCATCACGGGCCGCCCTCAGCTCCCGGATCTCCCGCGCTTGCTCTACCAACGCTCTGGTCTGCGCCTCCAGTGCCTTGATCCGAGTCTCCACCGAATCCGCTATCCGAGCGAACGCACGTTCCCGTGCGGGAGGCTCCTGCGCCGATCCTGGCCTCACAGCCGTGGACTCTCCAGTAGCATCCTCGCCTCTAGCAGGTCCGAAAACCTCCAAAGGTCGAGAGGGACCATGTCCGCGCCGTCCTCCACGAGGAGACATATCAGCAATCCTAAGAAAACCAGACTCTAGGATCAGAATACCCATATCAAAATCCTAGGACTCATCTCTACGAAAGAAGACTATTGGCTCTGACAGGACCAGGCTCTGATACCACCTTTTTGTCACGCCCCGGGCGTCCCCGAGACGCGGCAAGTGTATATATAATATCAGAATCTACACAGGAGGTCAATAATATCATACACAAGCAGCCAGAATGACACACAGACAACAAAAGCAGGGCTGACATGATATATACACCAAATGCGGATAACTAAGACTGAATCTGTAATCAAAACACACTACAGACTCCATACATAATCACATGTCCTGTGAGAGCCAATATACATACAAAGACATCCAAATACAACACAAACGCGTGCCCAAGCACGGAAAATACATACTGGTACAAGGGATGCTGATAGTCTCTGCAACTCGCGGGACGTGGCGCTACTCCGCTACTGATGAAGTCCCTCGGGGAGCTCCTCCTCCAGATCCGACTCAGATGACACTGAAGAAAAATATTATGCGAGGGGTGAGCCACACGCTCAGTGAACGGCACAACCCATGCATCACAGACAATATTGACCACAACCAGATATCTTTATCATCCACAATTATATCTTAATCCACAATGATCACAACTCAAAGTGTGGTTGCTCAATCGCCAACCCACTACACCCTCACCCTCACCCTCAATGGGTGACAAGGATATTGGGACTGGCTACACAAAACCAGCGGGTCGCTTCCGCCAACCCGCTACACCCTCACCCTCACCCTCAATGGGTGACATAGGATATTGGGACTAACTGCACCAAACCAACGGGTCGCTTCCGCCAACCCGCTACACCCTCACCCTCACCCTTCAATGGGTGACATAGGATTTGGGACTTACAAGCATCCAATCACAACTCCAGTGGGTCGTTCATCGCCAACCCACTACACCCTCACCCTCACCCTTCAATGGGTGACATAGGATTTGGGACTGACTAGGCTGTTGGTCACCCTTGGTCCACCGATAGTCTCTCCTCCACTCCGTAGGCCGCCTGGTCTACTCCCACATTCAGCACAGTCCGTCCTAAATCAGGAGGTGCCTACTATGGGAGCCCTGTCAGGAAGGCCTGTCTAACGCTGGGGTAGTCTCTACCGGATCCAACGAAGGGAACAGAACAGCCTACCATCGCATATGATCCACTTGGATCCGCAGACGGCACATTATAACAACACTAATGTTCTGAATTCCTCAGAACCCACCAGGGCGCATAACTACGATGCGGGGAACATGCATAAGGTTATAACAAGGTGGAATATCGTTGGGGAAAGAAACTCGGGAGGGCAGCGTGAGTTCCCGTTATAGGACACCCCGACAACCAACAAGGAACACGGTGTACCCTAACCCGGGTCTCACCGCTGTCCTCGCAAGGCCCCTCCCCTATAATATTCACTATAACATGCATTTAACAAATACTAGCATTTAATTTAATAAATAAACTAGTAGGGCACATGCATCGGCCGGGCTTCCTAACATGGAACCAGGGGACATGCTGCATGGCTCATACACATATCCTAAGGGTGCAAGTCCCTAACATGCAAAGTCTAGGGTAACATGCATTCTATAATTAAATCATGCTCGCATGATATACATATCATTGCAGGTTAATATTTATCCATGACGCCCCAGGAGAGGTCGGTATACGCCCAAATGCGTATGACCCCTCTCTACTGGGTTGGATTGTCCCACTCACCGGTATCTGGGTCGTCGCGCGACCGTCCGTCTAGATCTGCAAGACAGACATTCAATATGGTGAGAACAATGCATAAAATACCCACAAATACATCTAAAATACCCAACACTCGGATAAACGTACATACGGCCCGTACGCACGTGTATCCGAGCATCCCGAGCGCACAGCCGAGCCTCGGCCCGCGCGCCAAGGCGCACTGCCGAGCCCAGCCCGCATACCCGGACACCCCCGGCGCACTGCCGCGCGCTTGCCCGCGAACCCAGACGCGCACCCGCACGCATGCGCACGCCCCTGCACCCCCCGAGCGCACGCCCGCGCGCACGCGCTCGCGCGCCCAGCAAACTGGTGCCCTGCTCCCAGCCTACCCAGCTAGCCCTGCCAGCCTAGCACCCGACTAGCCCTGCACGCCCAGCACCAGGCACGCCCAGCGCCAGCCCGAGCGCACGTCCGCGCGCACGCCCGCGCGCACGCACGCGCGCGCCCTGCCAGCGGCCCTGCCTGCTGCGCCTGCGGCTGCTGCGCCTGCTGCTGCTCCCCTGCCATCCTGCCCGAGCCCGAGCTCCTCTACCACCCACCTCTGACCACCACCACAGCCTCTGACCGCCTCCCACAGCCCTCCGACGGCCACCCACCGCCGCCAACCGCCTCCCAACCACAAAACCACCCCCCTAGCATTCATCTATGCAAGAAAAAGAGGGAAAGGGGGCTTACCAAGGGGAGGAGGGAAAGTCCGGTGGCTCTCCGCGCGCCGAAACCTTTCCCAAAGGCTTTCCTACGCCCCGATCTACCTCCACCGCCGAGATGGCTCAAATCAGGGACGAAGAGAGGGCGGACGGACGGGCAAAACTCGCCGGAATTGGGATTTGAAAACACCGGAGTGTAGATCGGGACCCGATCTACACTTCCCGTGCTTTAGGTTTTTGGTTTTGAGGGGTGTAGGGGGCTCAAACGGAAGAAAAACGGAGGAGAGGAGAGAGAGAGAGCAAGTCGTAGGGATGATGAATAGTAAAAAGATATTTTTGATTCCTTTTAAGTAGAGCGCGACTTAAAAACCCGGATACGCCCCGGAACTGTGAAATTTTTGCAAACGATGCCAGAATTCGATGAAATTTTCATGAGTGGCTTAAAATGGCACCAGGACACCAAATATGCAGTTAGATTTTCAATCGGAGTCCTCTAGCTCAGACGATAGCTAACAGTCTGAAATTATGCGGTTCCGATCGAAAAACCGGTAAAAACCGAAAACTGCCAGAAATGCTCCAACGGTTACCAGCAGGCTAAAAAGTGACACATATATAACACCAACTTCATGAGATGATGATCTCTCTCGCCCTCTCCCTATGCACGAACAGAGTAAGTAGAGGCGATTTCCTACTCGACTCGGGTTCGTTTGGAATATTAGCATTCACCTGTTAGTGCGCGAGATCGCGCTTGACCCTTCCCTTTTAAGTTGGCGATATCCAACGCATGTTAGTGTATATTTTGGATTTTTATATGATTAGTGCCCTCATATGCATGTGTAGTTAGGCCTTGCCTTGTATGTATGTTGCATGATGTGTTGTTTATGCCATATACTAATGTTAGGGAGAAACCCTATAGTCAAGCATATGTTATTGTGCATGTGGATCAAGTTCCTTCAGTGATAGAATTCTCTTGTAATAATTATGCGCATGTTAAAACTGATTAGGCCTATCTGAAATAGGCGTGGGTATGACCCGTTGTCGGGTTGTACCTTATTAGTTAGAGCGCTAGCGATGTAATCGCCCCGTGCATCCGAGCGATGCACTCGTTTGGAATTCAGGAGAATTCATTATCTTATCGGTTTTGTTAAGCCGGTAGTTGTGGCATTAAGCTGGGCCTACCCGTGCGAGGCGTGTATATGAACCGCCTGTTGGGTTATGTGCCTTGGGATTATTTCTGCGTGAGAGCAGAGGCAACCCCCCCTTGTGTCTGAGCGACGCAACCGTGTGGGAGTGCAATAGTATTCGATATCACCGATATGTGATTATCGAGAGTAGTTGTTTTTCCATTGGGTTCACTTTGCGAACATGGAATGTTTACTCCCAATGTCGTCCGTGATGAAGAGGCCCGGGTTGTAGCTGTCCTAACAGAGGGCTCCCATCCGTAGGTACCACCGATGCGTTCGGGAGCGTACTGATCGTGGGAGTGTACCAGGTAGAGGCTACCCGGGAGAGGGCTAACGAATGATATTGCGAGCGTGGAATCGTTCTCCCCTTCGTTGGATCCGATGTAGGAACTTCCCGGTGTTGGAAAAGCTGTCCTGACAGAGGGCTCCCATCCGTAGGTACTTGAAACTGGCGCTGCACGCGAACTCAATGGTTACCAGCAATACCAATGCATGAGAAAGAAGCTCCATTATCAAGACACAATTCATACCTTAGAAATTGCAACCAATTCATCACTATCATACTACTAGGCTAGAAACTCCTACCAACTCTAATGGAAACTCATGCTCCGCAATCGCCACGGTACACCCCTGGTGAACAGAACGGAGGACAATACGGTCTCCGACGGGCAATGATATCTCCAGCATAACGTCAAGAGGGACGGACACCACGCCCATCCGTCTCACGAAAGCGGGAGATACGAACGAGTGCGTGGCTCTGGAATCAAATAGCACATATGCAGGGAGCTGGGAGATCAAAACAATACCTCGGACAACGCTACCCGAAGCCTGCGCCTCCTCGGCTATAAGTGCTGCAACACAACCCTGAACAAGCTGCGGCTGAGGAGCAGGGGCACGGCTCGTAGGCTGCACTGGCTGCCTCCTCTGGTCAACTCGGCCACCCTGTGGCTGCTGCTGCTGTCGAGGCACACGGGGTCGGCCAGCATCAGGGCAATCATATAAAATATGCCCGATCCGCTGGCAATGGTAACAGCGCCGCGTCTCCGGTCGCCTAGCCTAGACTGGTACTGCAGCATGGGTGCTGGACCTCGCACTGGCACCACATCGACTGGAGTAGCGGCGGTCGCTGACTGATCAAAGCTGGGCCGCTTGCCCTTGCGATGTCTCTGGTCCTGGCTCCTGGGGGGCCTCTGGTCTGCAGGAGGGGTTGGAACCCCCAAAGGGACCCCAAGGTCTCGCTCAACTGTCCTCGCACGAGACACCAAGTCTAAGTACCTCGTCAATGCCTGTGAGGTGACATGCACCCTGATGGTGCTAATGAGACCCATCTCAAAACGACGGCATCGCGTCTCCTCATCCATCACCAAGGCGGGGGCGAACCGGGAAAGCCTCGTGAATCGTGTAGAGTAATCAGCGACTGACATGGAGCCCTGCGTCAGCTGCTCGAACTTTCGCATCACGATTTGGCGTGTCGAAAATGAAAAGTACTCCTCCAGAAAGTAACTCCAGAATCCAGCCCATAGAAGTCGCCCCACACCCTCGGGGATGTCCACCGATCGGGTAGCCCACCAGTCGGCGACGCTACCCTTCAACATGAAGGTGGCCAATGAGACACGCTAGCGGTCGGTGCAGTGCATGGTCGAGAAGATCTTGTCTACCTCCATCAACCAACGCTCAGGGGCAAGGGGGTCCGCCGTCTGGCCATGGAACTCGGGAGGGTGAAGCTTCAGAAAGGCAGTGAGGCTGCTCTGATGCACTCGTGCTGCAGCCTCTAGGTCCACCTCCCTCTCCAGGGGATCCTGAACTCCCACTATCGGAATCTCCACTGGGACAAGGGGTACCTCGGGCACCACCGGTGGATCTGCCACCAAGGGGACCCGTGGAACTGCCTCGCTGGCCGCCCGCAGCTCCTGGATCTCTCGCGCCTGATCAGCCAACTCCCTAGTCTCGACCTCTATTGCCCTAGTATGAGTCTCCAACAGATCTGCGATACGAGCGTAAGCACGCTCCCAGGCAGGAGGCTCCTACGCTAGTCCTGGCCCAATAACCGAGGACCCTCCAATAGACTCCTCGCCTCTGGTAGGTTCGGAAACCTCCAAGGCCTGAGGGGGACCACGTCCACGCATCCCTCTGCGAGGAGGCATATCAGCAACCTAAGAAACAGACACTAGGATCATAATACTCATATACAAATCCTAGGACTCATCTCTAAGAAAAACAATTGGCTCTAACAGGACCAGGCTCTGATACCAACTTTTGTCACGCCCCAGGGCGGCCGTCCCCAATACGTGGCAAATATATATAATATCAGCAGTCCATACAGGAGATCAATAAAAGACTCTAAACAACATCGAAAATGACAACACAATCAATAATGTAGCTGACATAATATATATACATATAGCGGAAGCTTAAACGACTGAGTCTGTAATTCAAAGACATATTACAGACCCGAATACATAATCAACTGTCCTGTGAGAGCCAATATAAACAAAGACATCCATATACAAGTGCTGTGCCCAATCACGGATAATAATACATGCAAACTAAGAAGGGGATGCTGATGGCCTCTCACTCGCAGAACCCAAAATGTGAACGCTGCTTCGCTACTGATGTGATGCCTCGGGGAGCTCCTCCTTCAGATCCGACTCAGTAACAACTGGAGGAAAAGAATATGCGAGGGGTGAGCCACACGCTCAGTGAATGGCACAATCTATGCAACACAACTCATATTAACCTTATAATAATTAAAGTCCCTAAACGGGAGGAACTGTACAAGCTAGTGGGTCGTAACATCGCCGACCCACCCCACCCTCACCCTTTAGGGGTGACATGGGCCTTTTGGGACAGACTAGACTGCTCTCCACCCTTGTCCACCAGTAGCCTCTCCCTCGCGTAGCCTCTACCTAGTATACTCCCACGATCAGTACCTTCCGAACGCATCGGTGGTACCTACAGATGGGAGCCCTGTATCAAGACAGCTTTCCCAACGCCGGGGAGTCCCTACTCGGATCCAACGAAGGGGAGAAAACAGCCTACTCACACGGATACGATCCTCTTGGATCCGTCGACAACGATTTCTAACACTACTAATGTCATGAATTCTCAAGAATTCCTCCAGGGCGCATAACTGAGATGCGGGGAAACATATATTATAATAAGGTTATAATATTTTCTAAGGCATGCTTATACCAACATAATCTCATTTTGATTTAATTAAATTAAACTAAATGGGAAACATGCATAAATCAAGGCTTCTAGACATGTATGGGAAATGATACATGAATGTATATCCCTAGCATACAATGTCTAAAATGGCATGGTTACATCATAGTAAAACATGCATTAACATAGTTTTCATTGATACAAGTTAATATGCAATTATGGTGCCCCAGGGGAGGGCAATGCACGCCTACATGCATCAAACGCCTCCCTACTAGGTTGGATTGACCCACTCACCACAACCCGAGTCATTGCGTGACCGTTCGCCAAGATCTGCAAGACAAGGGCATTCAATATGGTGAGTAAACTACACAAATATACATGAAATTTACAAGAAATCGAGTCCGAGTGCCCCGACACCCACCCGAACCCTCGGGCAGCCACACGCATGCCCCCCCGCACTCGCATGCACGCGCGCGCGCGCACTGGTGCCTAGCCGCGCGCCCAGGCACATGCCCAGGCGCACTCCCCGCCCGCCAGCGCCTGCCAGCGCCCACCTGTGCACGCACGAGCGCAGACTGCCCCCAACGCGCGCCCAACCAACCCTTACCCCTTTTTAACCCTCCCCAACCCCTCACACACACTCTAACCCATAGGTTCGGGGGCCCTCGACGCACCCGCGACCACCTCAACCACCACCACCACTACCACCACCTCCTCAGCCCTCCTTTGGCTGCAAGTCAAAGAGAGAGAGAGAGAGAGAGATATTTCTTTGGGCACATAAATATCTAAAAGAGGATACAAATGACCAATTCATCCTTGACTAGAAATTCTGTACATGCTTCACTATAACAGCCATAACTTCCTCAATATAGCTCCGAATTGCACAATTCAAAGTCCGTTGGAAAGCCAAGAAGATTATCTACAACTTTCATGTTTATGCCACGATCAAATAATCCCTCAAGCTATTCCGAAATTAGAGCTAAACATAGAACAGGGCTGCTGCCAGAATTTTTCATCCCCGGGGTATACTTGGAAAAATACCCATAACTTTTACTACATGAATCCAGTTGATCTAATTCCACTTTTGTATGAAAGCTAACTCGAAACTGAGCATCTCATAATAAACTCATATTTAAACCTCTTCATCTTGGATTTTAACAAAATCAAATCCAAATACCAAATTGGAAATACATAACTTCGAGGAGAAAAATTATGTAGCCAAATTTTCAATCAGAGCGCTCCAAATGACACAGGCATAACATTCTTCCCCCCTTAGGAAATTTAGTCCTCGAAATTTAAGGAAACCCAAAGGGAAGACCGAAAGTATCATGCATAGACCTTTTGCTCCCAAGTGGTCTTTGCACCGGACTGGCGCTACCAACACACTATAATCAAAGGAACGGTCTTAGCGTGGAGCCTCTTCTCATGCTGGTCTCTGACCTCGATCCACTGCTCCACAAACGACAAATCCAGCTCGAGAATGAGACGGTCGAACGGAGTGACATGAGCAGGATCTTGGACATAACGCCTCGGCCATGAGACAAGGACGACGTCGTGGGCATGAGCCAGCTGTGGGGGGAAAGGCTACATGATAAGCCACCTCCCCAATCCACTCAATGACGAGAAACAGTCCCATTAAAGAGCCAACTCAGCTTGCCCCGAACGTCGAAACAGAGGGTGCCCTTAAACCAGGACACCTTCTCGAAAATATGATCGCCAAACCCAAAGGTAAGCTCCTGGCGACGATGACCTGCGTAGCCCTTCTGTCGATTCTGGGAGGTGCAGATGCACACACGAACCAACCTGGCCACCGCAAGGTCAAATAACTGACTTATGGCCCCTCCAACTGGCGCTCCTCAACCGTCCCAACACAAGGGAGGTATAAACTGCGCCCGTAGAGTGCCTTTCACAGATCCATCTGGATGCTCGAATGGCAGTCGTCTTGCAGGCATACCCCAACAAATGGGTGGTGCCTCACTCAACTACCCTCATCATCGAGCACGCAGGCACTTAGCATGTCCTCCAAGGTCTGAATCGTCCTCTTTGCCGGCTGTCCATCGGCGATGAAACGCTATACTTAAATGGAGGCTCGCGCCAAAGCCCGCCAAGGCTGCGCCACAACCTCAAAGTAACCCTCGCGTCTCAACCGAAAATAGCGCCGACTGGAGTGCCATGAAGACGAACAATCGCGAAGGTGGAAACCCACGTCAAGGCGTCCAGAGACTCAATCAGTCGGATTAGGGAGGGAAGCGCGGACTTAGTCAGTCGGTCAATGATCACCTAGACGGCATCGTGACCCGAACATGACATTAGCGAGTCCGCAACAATTCCTGATAACCCACTCCCACGTCCACTGAGGAATCTCGATGGATTGACGCTTTCCACTCAATGATGATTCTTGAACTTTGCCTGAGGCATGCCAACCTGGGGAAACAAGGTCACCCACATCACCTTTTCATCGCACTACTAGCAATCTCAATGAAGACTACCCCAAAGTAGTCCACGGAAGCCCAATAAAATTTTTGAGATCCACGAAGGCATCCGGCGCATTCGTCAACCCCGACAGCAGTACTTAAAACTCGTAGTGCCTGAACGGTCACGAAAGGCCATCTACGGGATGTCAAACTCCCGGATCTCCGACTTGTGGTACCCTTGTGCGAAGATCGATCTAACAGAAGACACTCGCTCCCAGAGCTGGTCAAATAGATCATCAATTCGCGGCAAAGGTAATTGATCTTCAACCTCCACAGGGAGATCAAAACAACACCACGAACAATTAAGTCCCGATTCTGCTCCTCGAGCATGGCTGGCGCTCATGATGACACTTACACGCTTGGTAAGCCGCTCAACCGCACTTAATCCACAAGACACGCAATAAGGGGTCGTCGGACCTCGACAACGCCTATGCGACGTCATCTATCTGATAGGGCGGTTGAGTCCCATCACGAACGCTAGCATCGCGTCTCCTTATTTGCGACCAATGTGGGGCAAAACGCGACAGTATCGCGAACTGTGCTTCACATGCCGCCACCGACAGGTCGCCCTACCATAACCATTGGAACTCCAGCATCCTGCACTCCATGGGCAGATTCATCACGGGGAGTCCACGCTCTCGACATCATCCAGTAGCACTCTCCCGGTGTGGCCTCTACCTAGTAGCCTCCCAAGCCCACTATCTCTACCATATGGGCGCACCAACAAGCATAGTATCTGGGAGCACCTCACAGGGCTCTGGCCTCAACCGGGCAGCTACAACGCACAATGATATATCGAAGTGACTCCAGATGCCACTATGGAACCCAGTCCACAAGCAATCACCCACCAAGCTGCAATAGGATGCACCCAATCCCGATCGTACGCATCACCACTCGCTACAGCACCTTCCAAGTGAGAGGAAAAATCCATCATCAATTTGATGCTTCAAAGGTATTCCTTGACTGGGAAAAGAACCTTGGCAGGGCACCATGAGGTCCTGATATAGGATATCCCGACAACCAAACAAGGAACACGGAGTACCCTAGCCCGGGTCTCAACGCTGACCCTGCAAGGCCCCTTAATCCTGAGTAGGAAGGCTAGAAGAAGACATCACCCCTTAATGAGCAATACGCCACACCCTCAAAACTTGAAACTGGCGCTGCACGCGAACTCCATGGTTACCAGCAATACCGATGCACGGGAAAGAAGCTCCATTATCGAGACGCAATTCATACCTTAGAAATTGCAACCAATTCATCACTATCATACTACTAGGCTAGAAACTCCTACCAACTCTAATGGAAACTCATGCTCCGCAATTGCCACGGTACACCCCCGATAAATAGAACGGAGGAGAATACGGTCTCCGACGGGCAATGATATCTCCAGCATAACATCAAGAGGGGCGGACACCACGCCCATCCGTCTCGCGAAAGCGGGAGACACGAACGAGTGCGTGGCTCCGGAATCAAATAGCACATATGAGGAAGCTGGGAGATCAGAACAATACCTCGGACAACGCTACCCGAAGCCTGCGCCTCCTCGGCTGTAAGTGCTGCAACACGACCCTGAACAAGCTGCGGCTGAGGAGCAGGGGCACGCCTCGCAGGCTGCACTGGCTGCCTCCTCTGGTCAACTCGGCCACCCTGTGGCTGCTGCTGCTGACGCTGTGGCTGCTGCTGCTGTTGCTGTCGAGGTACACGGGGTCGGCCGACATCAAGGCAATCATATAAAATATGCCCGATCCGCTGGCAATGGTAACAGCGTCGCATCTTCGGTCACCTAGCCTGGACTGGTACTGCAGCAATGGGTGCTGGACCTCGCACTGGCACCACATTGACTGGAGTAGCGACTGATCAAAGCGGGGCCGCTTGCCCTTGCGATGACTCTGGTCCTGGCTCCTGGGGGGCCTCTGGTCTGCAGGAGGGGTTGGAACCCCCAAAGGGACCCCAAGGTCTCGCTCAACTGTCCTCGCATGAGACACCAAGTCTGAGTACCTCGTGAACGCCTGTGAGGTGACATGCACCCTGATGGTGCTAATGAGACCCATCTCGAAACGACGGCATCGCGTCTCCTCATCCATCACCAAGGCGGGGGCGAACGGGAAAGCCTCGTGAATCGTGTAGAGTAATCAGTGACTGACATGGAGCCCTGCGTCAGCTGCTCGAACTCTCGCATCACGATCTGGCGTGTCAAAAATGGAAAGTACTCCAAAAAGTAACTCCGGAATCCGGCCCATAGAAGTCGCCCCACGCCCTCGGGGATGTCCACCGATCAGGTAGCCCACCAGTCGGCGGCGCTACCCTTCAACATGAAGGTGGCCAGTGAGACACGCTGGCGGTCGGTGCAGTGCATGGTCGAGAAGATCTTGTCTACCTCCATCAACCAACGCTCAGGGGCAAGGGGGTCCGCCGTCTGGCCATGGAACTCGGGAGGGTGAAGCTTTAGAAAGGCAGTGAAGCCGCTTTGATGCACTCATGCCGCAGCCTCTAGCTCCACCTCCCTCTTCAGGGGATCCTGAACTCCCACTACCGGAATCTCCACTGGGACAGGGGGTACCTCGGGCACCACCGGTGGATCTGCCACCAAGGGGACCTGTGGAACTGCCTCGCTGGCCGCCCGCAGCTCCTGGATCTCTCGCGCCTGATCAGCCAACACCCTAGTCTGGGCCTTCAGTGCCCTAGTCTGAGTATCCACTAGATCTGCGATACAAGCGTAAGCACGCTCCCATGCAGGAGGCTCCTGCGCTGGTCCTGGCCCAATAGCCGAGGACCCTCCAGTAGACTCCTCGCCTCTGGTAGGTTCGGAAACCTCCAAGGCCTGAGGGGGACCACGTCCACGCATCCCTCTGCGAGGAGGCATATCAGCAACCTAAGAAACAGACACTAGGATCAGAATACTCATATAGAAATCCTAGGACTCATCTCTAAGAAAAAATTGGCACTGACAGGACCAGGCTCTGATACCAACTTTTGTCACGCCCCAGGGCGGCCATCCCCGATACGTGGCAAATATATATAATATCAGCAGTCCATACAAGAGATCAGCAAAAGACTCTAAACAACATCGAAAATGACAACACAATCAATAATGTAGCTGACATAATATATATACATATAGCGGAAGCTTAAACGACTGAGTCTGTAATTCAAAGACGTATTACAGACCCGAATACATAATCAACTGTCATGTGAGAGCCAATATAAACAAAGACATCCATATACAAGTGCTGTGCCAAAGCACGGATAACAATACATACAAGCAAAGAAGGGGATGCTAATGGCCTCTCACTCGCAGAACCCAAAACGTGAACGCTGCTCCGCTACTGATGTGATGCCTCGGGGAGCTCCTCCTTCAGATCCGACTCAGTAACAACTGGAGGAAAAGAATATGCGAGGGGTGAGCCACACGCTCAGTGAATGGCACAATCTATGCAACACAACTCATATTAACCTTATAATAATTAAAGTCCCTAAACGGGAGGAACTGTACAAGCTAGTGGGTCGTAACACCGCCGACCCACCCTCACCCTCACCCTTTAGGGGTGACATGGGCCTTTTGGGACAGACTAGACTGCTCTCCACCCTTGTCCACCAGTAGCCTCTCCCTCGCGTAGCCTCTACCTGGTATACTCTCACGATCAATACCCTCCGAACGCATCGGTGGTACCTACAGATGGGAGCCCTCTGTCAGGACAGCTTTCCCAACGCCGGGGAGTCCCTACTCGGATCCAACAAATGGGAGAAAATAGCCTACTCACACGAATACGATCCTCTTGGATCCGTCGACAACGATTTCTAACACTGCTAATGTCATGAATTCTCAAGAATTCCTCCAGGGCGCATAACTGAGATGCGGGGAAACATATATTATAATAACAAGGTTATAATATTTTCTAAGGCATGCTTATACCAATATAATCTCATTTTGATTTAATTAAATTAAACTAAATGGGAAACATGCAAAGATCAAGGCTTCTAGACATGTATGGGGCTCTATAGATGATACATGAATGTATATCTCTAGCATACAATGTCTAAAATGGCATGGTTACATCATAGTAAAACATTCATTAACATAGTTTTTCATTGACACAAGTTAATATGCAATTATGGTGCCCCCAATGCACGCCTACGTGGAGGTTCGGGGGCCCTCGACGCACCGGCGACCACCTCAACCACCACCTCAACCACCACCACCTCCTCAGCCCTCCTTTGACTGCAAATCAGGGGGGGAAAGTTCATGAAAAGGTGTTTGAGAGAGAGGAGATCAACAACAACAACAACACTCACCAAAACTTTTCTCTTCCTCCTTCACCTTCTCCAACTTTTCTCTTTGAGGAAATAAAACAAACACTTGGAGGGGGGTTGAAAGAGAGGAAGAGAGAGCCAAGAATGTTGACGTGGGGAATGGGAGGGGAAGAGAGAGAGAGAGAGAGAGAGAGATTTCTTTGGGCACATAAATATCTAAAAGAGGATACAAATGACCAATTCATCATTGACTAGAAATTCTGTACATGCTTCACTAGAACAGCCATAACTTCCTTATTCTAGCTCCGAATAGCACAATTCAAAGTCCGTTGGAAAGCCACTAAGATTATCTACAATTTTCATGTTTATGCCCAGATCAAATAATCCCTCCAGCTATTCCGAAATGTGAGCTAAACAGTGCTGCTGCCATAATTTTTTCATCCCCGGGGTATACTTGGAAAAGTACCCATAACTTTTACTACAGGAATCCAGTTGATCTAATTCTACTTTTGTATGAAAGCTAACTCGAAACTGAGCATCTCATAATAAACTCATATTTAAACCTCTTCATCTTGGATTTTAACAAAATGAAATCCAAAATACCAAATTGGAAATACATAACTTCGAGGAAAAAAATTATTTAGCCAAATTTTCAATCAGAGCACTTCAAATGACACAGGCATAACACTCCTCAAGCCCTTCATGGCAGAAAACAAGGGTGCAAAGGGGCATGAGAAGGGGATAGAGAGAAGAGAAACAATAACAACACATACTCACCTTTTCTCACTCTTTCTTGTGCTTCTTCTTCATCTTTTCCTTCAATTGCTTCTTCCTCCTCCTTCTTCACACACAAAGAGGAAAAAAAAAAGAGACCAAGAGAGGGAGAGAAGGTGTTCCACGAAATGGGAGAGAGGGGGAGAGAGAGAGAGGGCAAAAAAGTCATTTTCATGCCCAAATAGTGCCTAGGGGTGACCTTAAGGGGGGGTGAGATTAGGGTTAGGCTCACCCACTCACATATCAAATAACCAATGGTTTCTTCATCCCCAAGCAAGGTGGGGGTAAGGTTACCAAGGGTCACCACATCCCCAAAATATCTCACACTATTCGACCAACCAGGAACTCTCAAAACCCAGATACGGTTCAGAACTGCATATTTTTCAAAACGTTATCAGAATTCGATGAAATTTTTATGGGTAGTACGAAACAGTACCAGAACCCATAATATGCAGTTAGATTTTCAATCAGAGTACTCCAACTCCCACAGGTGGCTAAAAGCCAAAATTTTAGAGACTCCGATCGAAAAAGAAAAAGGCCCTGAATGACCCAGATGCGACCAAGGCTTAACCAAAATGGCTCCAAATGACACAGGTATAACACTGCGCAAGATTGGTCTTATAAGCAGTTCTATATGCCAACAATGCATCAACTTCTCTATCCATGTGATATCCTATGCCAGTAGGACATTGAATGATGCACAACTTCTCTATTCCACCACTGAGAAAGAATTCCTAGCTGTAGTCTTTGCCTTAGAGAAATTTTGATCATATTTGATAGGTTCTAAGGTCAATGTCTATTCTGATCATGCGGCTCTTAGGTACCTTCTATCCAAGAAAGATGCTAAGGCTCGTCTCCTCCGTTGGATTCTATTGCTACAAGAATTTGATTTAGAAATCCATGATAAAAAAGGCTCTAAAAATGTTGTAGCTGACCATCTCTCTCGGTTGACCCTAGACCCTATTGAAGACCTTCCTGTGACTGAAATTTTTCCTGATGAGCAGTTAATGGAAGTGTCTACATTACCTTGGTTTGCTGATATTGTGAACTACCTTGTTACTGGCGAAATGCCTTCTCATTGGCCCAAATAAGATAGATTTAGATTTTTATCCAAAGTCAAGCACTTTTATTGGGATGATCCTTACTTGTTCAAACACTGTCCTGATCATATCATTAGGAGATGTATTCCAAATTCTGAGTGTCGAAATGTCCTGTCATTTTGTCATGACCAGGCATGTGGGGGCCATTTTAGTGCTAGAAAGACTACTGCTAAGATTTTGCAGTGTGGTTTTTATTGGCCCACCATTTTTAAGGATACAGCTGAATATACTGTGCAAGTTGTGAGAGATGCCAACAATTGGGAAAGATTACAAAAAGAAACATGATGCCACTCAATCCTATTCTAATCATTGAAATTTTTGATGTTCGGGGCATTGATTTTGTGGGACCCTTTCCTAATTCATATGGAAATCTATACATTCTTCTAGCAGTCGACTATGTCTCTAAGTGGGTGGAAGCAATACCATGTAAAACGAATGATAACAAGGTTGTTATAAGATTTATTAAAGAAAATATTTTGTTTCGTTTTGGAATCCCTCGTGCCATTATAAGTAATAGAGGAACTCATTTTTGCAACCGTTTTTTTGAGAGTCTCATGAGGAGGTACTCTATCACTCATAAAGTTTCTACACCCTATCATCCCCAGACTAGTGGTCAAGTTGAGGTGTCCAATAGGCAAATTAAGCAAATTTTAGAGAAAACAGTAAATTCAACTCGAAAAGACTGGTCCTTGAAATTAAATGATGCATTGTGGGCATATAGGACTGCTTATAAGACCAATCTTGGTATGTCTCCCTATAGGATTGTCTTTGGAAAAGCCTGCCATTTGCCTGTTGAATTAGAACATCGTGCATTTTGGGCCATTAAGCAATTGAATTTTGAATTTCCCAAAGCTGGAGCCCAGAGGAAACTCCAACTTGCTGAATTAGAGGAGATCCGCAATGAGGCCTATGAGAATGAAAAGATATATAAGGAGAAAATGAAAGTGTTCCATGACAAGTCCATTCATCGAAAGTCATTTGAAGTGGGCCAGAAAGTCCTCCTTTACAATTCGAGATTGCATATTTTTCCGGGCACGCTAAGATCCCGTTGGACTGGCCCATATTTAGTGAGAACGGTCTATTCCCATGGTGCCATTGAGGTTGAGAATCCAAAGAATGGCAATGTTTTAAAAGTGAATGGTCATAGACTTAAACCATTTTTGGAGTTACCATTGGAGAAAGTGGAGGTCATGCACCTCCATGATTCCATCTATCAAGATTAAGCTCTCTTGATAATTGTTTTGTACAATATTTTTTTGGGGTTGCCTTTCCTTCCGAATCATCATTTCCTTATTCAAGCTATATAAATTAGGTTTAGGGGCGTTAGGGTAATTTTTCATTTTCAGTCTAGGTTTTGTGTTTGTTTGCATCCACTATCATCGAGTCATTGGATGTAATCTTTATTTTGAAATATGATGAACTAATGAAATTGTTTTGATGTCATCATATAGCAACAGTTCAATGGTGATCACTTGATATGGTAAAATTTCTTCCTTTTTCATTCTCCTTTCTTGATATTTGATGTGTCCTATGACATGAACATTGAGGACAATGTATGGATTATGTTTGGGGGCAGGGGGGGGGGGCGGTTTTGACATTTGATTCATCATTCTCAGTATTGATAAACTATCTTGAAAAAAAAAAGCCTAAACCCTATGATGGTAGCATGAGCTCTTATGTTAACTTCTATTTTAGTAGGTCTTAAATGCTTGATCTTGGAAAATTCACTACACATCTGGATGCATTTTTGAGTTAAGATGATTTTGTGAAGTTGACTTAATAATTGCCTATAATGTTAAGAACTTCCTCCTGTTGAACCTAAAAGTCTAGTTCATTGGTTTGCTTGATAAGGAGTTAGGGTTTACATCAATTGAAAAACAACAATTGAATCACAAGTACAGTGGAAAAGGGATACTTATCATTAGGTCTTGAAAAAAAAATGTCGATATAGTACTTCTTAAAAAAAAAAAAAAAGAAGGAAAAGAAAAATATCTATGATGCTCTGAACAAAGAGCTTAGCAATCATTATGTGAAGTTTAAAGACTGATTCAATAGTGATAGAGTGAAAACCTCCTTGTAAAAGATAGTAAGTAAGCTGGAATATCACATATAAAGCCCATGAGGTAATAAAGTGAAAATCCAAATCTCTTGCTGGCTTAGTAGACTATTTTGGTTTTGACTCAGTGTCTAAGGGAGAACCGACCATTCGACAGCAATTAGAAGGAAAATTCTTACTTAGTGTTGTCCAGATTTTCACGAGCACACCATGTCATTACATTAAGGATTTTTCTAAAAGGAATTTAATATCTTGAGCTCTACAATATTATCATGGGATTATGGAAGAAAAAAAAAGGTGTGAATCATAAATTTTGTGGGTAGATTCGTTGCAAACCCTCACGAGTCAAACTCGTCCACTAGGGGTGACCTAGGGGTTTAAGGGCTTGTTGCATACGCTAAATGCAATCGTGAGAGCCTGCGAAAGTGGCCCTATCCTTATTTTTAATTACTTTCATTGCTAGAGGACTAGAAAAAACTAGGTTTGGGGGTGTTTGATAAGGATATTAATTATACATTTAAACCCCTTAATCTAATTTTCTATATCCTTATTTTATGTATAATAATAACTAATATTAAGAATTCATGTGTTATTGCAGGTAATTGACTTAAATGATGATTATCAATACAAGATACGCTATAAATCAGTTAAAGATATGAAGGAGAATCAAGAGTTACTAGAAGATCCTTATGGAAAAAGATTTGGTTAAGATTGAATAAAAATCAATCCAATCAAATATATTCTTCCTATCATGTCCCACTGTTTTGATCATAACTTTTGCCTCAAGTATCGGATTTATGCTCATGATATGGCATTGGAAATATAATGTCAAGATCTACAAATCACTATTTCATGAAGATTTCGTAATTATATCATATTATGGGTCAAAAATCCATCCGAAGATTCTGCAGAAAATCAATGACGGGAATTAAATCTAAACTTCATATGAGTAAGGTGGAGGCCAATCTTAATTGCCCAATCTTAACCATCCTGCAAATAAATAATTGAGATTCAAGAGTTGGAGGCTATAAAAGGAGTACTTGTGAAAGAATAAAAAAAAAAACAAAGGAGGAGGCACAAAGACAATCAAAGGAGAAGAAGGATTCAAGAGTTTTGCTTTGTTTTTGTTTTTCTTTTCATCTCATATATTTTGATTCTTGTATTCTATTAGATCTGAATTTTAATATTAATTTTGTGTTTATATTTTCAAGAATTTTTTAATAATATGATGTCTTTTATTTTTCTTTTGTTTCATTTGATCATGTCTTCTAGTAGCTAAATCTTCAACTCGGGTTGAATATGAAACCATGCAATGCTACTTTAGGATTTTATATTTAGATCTGAATTTTCTATATTGTTTGCTTTATTGCATATCAATCTCTCCTTCAATTCTCTTTTGAAACCTTTTATGTGAATTTCTTATTACCTTCTTCAAAAATCTCTTGTATGTGATTTGATAAAATATGCTTTGATTGAGTTCTATGATATTTTATGCTCTTCTTAACATGTTGAATATTGAGTTGGTAGATTTTATAAAGGGAAGGGAGATAGATCATTCTATTGGGTTTTCATAAATCAAGGTTTTTAATAGTAGAATCATCTTCAAGGATCTCTTGGTTAGGGTTTGATAGGGTATGCTTGGTTAACTATTTGATATCTTATTCTCTTCCTAATATGTGAATATTGAGATGATTGTTTTGATTTCAAATATGATTTTATGAAATAATTAATATGATTTTAAATATTTATTTTTCGATTGGTATTTGATTAACGTCAATATTGATTGAGTTATATGGTGGAGTTTCATATTTGAATATAATCCCTAAATTGGTATTGCATGGTGGATTCTAAAACCCTAGTTATCTTTTCATATTAATATTCTCTTTTTAATAATAATAATAATAATAAAAACTTCATCAATCTTTCTTTCTAGTTTGATTAGTTAAATTGATTAATAATCTGATTTGAACAATTCTCTGTGGGTTCGACCTGTATTTGCTAGATCTATACTTCTGTAACGATCCGTGCACTTGCGGTAATTAATAACAACTTAAAAATTCAATCACCTCCGTGGACTACTTTGAGGCAGTCTTTGTTGAGATTGCTAGTGGCGCGATGAAAAGGTGATATGGGTAACTTTGTTTCCCTAGATTGACATGCTCTCAGGCAAAGTTCAAGAATCATCGTGATGAAAAGCGTCAGTCTATCGAGATTCCTTAGTGGACGTGGGAGTGGGTTCTCGTGGATTGTTGCGGGCTCACTAAAGTCACGTTCCGGTCCCGACGCCGTCTAGGTGATCATTGATCGACTGATTGAGTCTGCACTTCCCTCCCTATCCAACTGATTGAGTCTCTCGACGCCTTGATGCGGGTATTCGCCTTCATGATTATTCGTCTTCATGGCACTTCGGTCGGCGCTATTTCGGGTTGAGACGCGAGGGTTACTTCGGGGTGCTGGCATAGCCTTCAGCAGGCTTGGGCGCGAGCCTCCATTTAAGTATAGTGTTTCACCGCCGACGGATGGCCAAGCAAAGAGGACGATTCAGACCTTAGAGGACATGCTAAGTGCCTGCGTGCTCGACTGGGGGCAGTTGGGTGAGGCACCACCCATTTGTTGGTATGCCTGTGAGACGACTGCCATTTGAGCATCCAGATGGAACTGAAAAAGACACTCTACGGGCGCAGCTTTATACCTCCCTTATGATCGGATGGTTGGGAACGGTTGGGGAGCACCAGTTGGAGGGGCCATAAGTTAATTATTTGACCTTACGGTGGCCAGGATGGTTCGTGTGTGCAACCGCACCTCTCGGAACCGATAGAAGGGCTACGCAGGTCATCGTAACCAGAAGCTTACCTTCGGGTTTGGCGACCATGTTTTTCCTGAAGGTGTCCCGGTTTAAGGGCATCATCCGTTTCGATGTTCGGGGCAAGCTGAGTTGGCCCTTCATTGGACCGGTTCTCGTACTTGAGTGGATTGGGGAGATGGCTTGTCATGTAGCCTTTCCCCCACAGCTGACTCATGCCCACGATGTCGTCCTTGTCTCATAGCCGAGGCGTTATGTCCACGATCCTGCTCATGTCATTCTGTTCGACCGCCTCATCCACGAGCTGGATTTGTCGTTCGTGGAGCAGTGGATCGAGATCATAGACCAACATGAGAAGAGGCTCCACGCCAAGACCGTTCATTTGATTAAAGTGTGTTGGTAGAACCAGTCTGGTGCATAGATCACTTTGGAGCAAAAGGTCAATGTGTGATACTGGCTATGTTTGATCTTCCCTTTGGGTTTCCTTAAATTTCGAGGACTAAATTTCCTAAGGGGGGAGAATGTTATGCCTGTGTCATTGGGAGCCTTATTTTTCAATCGGAGTCGCTAAAATTTTGGCTTTTAGCTACCTGCGGGAGTTGGAGTGCTCTGATTGAAAATTTGGCTGCATAATTTTTCTCCTAGAAGTTATGCATTTCCGATTTTGTATTCGGATTTAATTTTGTTAATATCCAAGATGAAGAGGTTTAAATATGATTTTATCATTAAATGTTCAGTTTTGAGTTAACTTTCATACAAAAGTGGAATTAGATCAACTGGATTCATGTAGTAAAAGTTATGGGTATTTTTCCAAGTACACCCCGGGATGAGAAAATCCTGGCAGCAGCCCTGTTCAATGTTTAGCTCAAATTTTGGAATAGCTGGAAGGATTATTTGATCTTGGAATAAACATGAAAGTTGTAGATATTCTTCTTGGCTTTCCAATGGATTTTGAATTGTACAATTCGGAGCTATATTGTACGAGTTATGGCTGTTCTAGTGGGCCTGTCCAAAAATTTCTGGTCAGGAACGATTTGGTCATTTGAATCCCTCTTCGGGCTATTTAATGGCCTCAAATGTCTCTCTCGCCTAGCACTTTCGACCAGCACTGCTTGTATGGAAATGAAGAAGAGCAAGTGGAGGTGGTGAGGAGGTCCCCTCTTCTGATGTCATGGTATGTATGTTGTTTGAGGGAGGTGCGGGGCGTTGATGGTGATAGCGGTGGAGCTGTGGCGTGTGGGCGGGCCGGAGCCGCGTATGGACCTCTCGCTCTCCTGTTTGGGTTCAGCCATGTCTTTTGTAGCTGTTGGGGGAGAAGTGGAAGCTCCATTGCCTTGTGTTGTTGTGTGTGCATGGAATTGAAGAGGGCAAGGGAGAGAAGCTCATGGTTGTTTGTTGGGTGTTGTGTGTGTTTGCACGCCACCCATTTGTGGGTATGTGTGAGTGAACCGTGCATGTCTCTCCTTCTTTTCCTTCCAACGGTTTTCCTCATACATTCTTGTGTTTATGTGCTAAAGGGGTGTAGGATTGGTGCATCGTATGCTCGAGATCGCATGGACGTGCTTGGCGTTTTCCGATGCGTGCAGAGTGCGTGGGTAGCATGCACGAGGTGCTCAAGGGCGTGCTTGGCGTTGTCCGATGCGTGCGGAGTGCGTGGGCAGCGTGCACGGAGGGCTCTAGGGCGTGCTTGTCGTTGTCCGATGCGTGCGGAGTGCGTGGGCAACGTGCACGAGGTGCTTGAGGGCGTGCTTGGCGTTGTCCAATACGTGCGGAGTGCGTGGGCAGTATCCACGTAGTGCTCGAGGGCGTGCTTGGCGTTCTCCGATGCGTGCCGACTGCGTGGGCAGCGTGCACGGGGTGCTCGGGGGAGTGCTTGCGGTGTTCAGACGCATTCAGAGTGTGTTTCGGGGTATCAAGTACCTTGTTATATCCCAATCCAAACCATTGGTCAATTTCGGGATTGGATGATTCTTGGCGGATTGGTATCATGCTTCAGATTAAATTTGTCGCCCTCTTGCGTTTCGCTAGCCGTGCACTTGTTAGGTGAGTGGTTCGATCCTGCTATGCCTGTGTCATTTGGAGCCTTATTTTTTCGATCGGAGTCGCTAAAATTTTGGCTTTTAGCCACCTGCAGGAGTCGGAGCGCTCTGATTGAAAATTTGGCTACATAATTTTTCTCCTAGAAGTTATGTATTTCCGAATTGGTATTTGGATTTAATTTTGTTAAAATCCAAGATGAAGAGGTTTAAATATGATTTTATTACGAGATGTTTAGTTTTGAGTTAGCTTTCGTACAAAAGTAGAATTAGATCAACTGGATTCATGTAGTAAAAGTTATGGGTATTTTTCTAAGTATACCCCGGGGATGAAAAATTCTGGCAGCAGCCCTGTTCAATGTTTAGCCCTCATTTCGGAAAAGCTAGAGGGCTTATTTGATGTTGCCATAAACATGGAAGTTGTAGATAATCTTCTTGTCTTTCCAGTGGACTTTGAATTGTGCAATTCGGAGCTATATTGAGGAAGTTATGGCTGTTCTAGTGAAGCATGTACAGAATTTCTAGTTAGGGACGAATTGGTCATTTGGATCCCACTTTTGGATATTTATTTGCCCAAAAATATCTCTCTCTCTCTCTCCCTCCCACTCCCCACGTGGGATTCTTGGGTCTTTCTTCCTCTCTTTCAAAGCCCCCCCCCCCATGTGTTTGTGTTATTTCCTCAAAGAGAAGGAGAAGGTGAAGGAGGAAGAGAAAAGTTTTGTGTAAGTGTTGTTGTAGTTGTTGATCTCCCCTCTCTCAAGCACCTTTTCATGAACTCCCCCCCCCCTGATTTTGCAGCCAAAGGAGGCATGAGGAGGGCTGTGGAGGTGGTGGTGGTGGTGGTGGTGGTTGAGGTGGTCGCGGGTGCATCGAGGGCCCCCGAGTCTCCCCCTTTCATTCCCCCTCCCAAGGTGAGCTCTTCCCCTTCTTTTCTTGGTTTTTCATGGCTTAGGGGGGGCTGTTAGGTTGTTCATGCATGCTATGCATAGGAGGTAGGGAGTGTGGGAGGGCTGAGGAGGGTGCGGGAGAGGCGAGCACGCAGGAGGGCGCCGGCAGGCGCAGGTGGGCGTGCAGATGCGCGCGGGTGCGCGCGAGAGCGCGGGTGCGTGCGGAGTGGGCGCGTGGGTGCGCGCGGGCCTTGGAGTTAGCGGGGGTGCGCGCGGGGCGTGCGTGCGAGCGGGAGCGCGCACGCGGGCGCATGCGTCTAGGCGCGGGACTTGGTGGCAGTGCGCACGCACGTGCGTGCGCCTGCGTGCGCGTGCTGGGGCATGCGTGGGGCTGCCCAGGGGCTCGGGTAGGTGCTGGGGCACCCGGGCATGCGTGCGAGCCCGTATGCGTGCATGTCTAAGTCTTTGGTAATTCTAGTGAATTCTAAGTGTTAAATTGTGATGTTACTCACCAAATTTGATGCCCCTACCTTGCAGATCTCGTCGGATGGGATGCGCGAGGTCCCGGGTTGTATGGTGAGTGGTTCGATCCAATCCCCCCCCCTAGTCGCGCGGCGCTCATCGATGGGGCCCCTAGCTATACTACTTGTGTAGATAAGTAGTATGGCCATGCTTAAGCTATAATATGTAGATATCTTGCATGCTAGGCTTATATACATGTATTGTATTCATGTATGAATTATTGTGTTGCATGAGCCCCTCTAGTATGGGCATGTATGTTGTAAATGTGTATGGATGTATAGAATATGACATGTCTTAGGTAGTATTGTAATACTACTCCCACCATATTAATGGGAATATACAGTATGATTAAGTCTGGGTTAATAACGGGCACCTGCCTGATATTCCCTTGCGATAAGACTTGAGGGCGTGGTGTAGCTGTTGCGCCCATGCTAATGGGGCAAAGCTATGACCAGCTTCATGAGATGATGATCTCTCTCGCCCTCTCCCTCTGAACGAACTGAGTAAGTAGAGGCGATTTCCCAAAAGTCCCAAGAGTCTTCCTCCGGGAGTGAGGGTGAGGGTGAGGTTGGTCGCGCCGCCGTGTGACCCAGTTATCCATGGGTTTCCACCCATGTTTACCTTGAAAGGGAATGGTTTATGTATTGAACTGTTGTATGGTGATTGGTTTCCAGCCACTCACTGAGCTTGTAGCTCACCCCTCGCATACTGTTTCTTTTCAGGGGCAGTGTTGGGCGTGGAGCTGGAGCTTTCCTGTGGCGTGGTCTTATGGGCGTGGAGCTGGAGCTTTCCTGTGGCGTGGTCTTATGGGCGTGGAGCGTTCTTCCGGCGGGTGGCGAGTGCGAGGCTGTCAGCAGTCCTAGAGTCATTGTATGTATTGTAAATCATGCATGTGGCACAAGTTGTATTTTCTTTGGTCTAGACTTGGCTCTCACAGGACAGTGATTGTGTATTCGAGTCTGTAATAATATTTTTGGTTTACAGACATTGTTTATATATTATGCTTCCACTTTTCAGTCAGTTATCATTATCCTTGCTTTGCCACCTTGTGTGTTGTTGTTGGAGTCTTTATTGACCTCAGGTATTGATAGCTGATATTTTATTATTGCCACGTCTCGGGGACGGTCACCCTGGGGCGTGACAAAAGTTGGTATCAGAGCCTGGTCCTGTCAGAGCCTAAGTCTAGTCGTATAGATGATGAGTCGTAGGATTGTCATCCGAGTACTCTTGTTTCAGAAGTTATCTTAGGTTGCTGACATGCCTCCTCGCATCCGTTGACGTGGACGTGACACCCCTGGACCCACCCTTAAGTTGTCGACTGGGTCGGCTAAAGAGGGTCAGTAGTTGGATCCCTTGTTGCGGGATTAAGGCTTGGGTAGGAGATTCTAGCCCAGTAGTATGATAGTGATGAATTGGTCACAATTTCTAAGGTATGGATTGCGTCTCGATAATGGATCTCTTTCCCGTGCATCTGTATTACTGGTAACGATTGAGTTCGCGTGCGGCGCCAGTTTCAAGTGTTGAGGATGTGGAGTATTGCTCATTAAGGGGTGATGTTTTCTCCCAGCCTTCCTACTCAGGATTAAGGGGCCTTGCGGGGTCATCGTTGAGACCCGGGCTAGGGTACTCCGTGTTCCTTGTTTGGTTGTCGGGATATCCTATATCGGGACCTCAGGGTGCCCTCCCAAGGTTTCTTTTCCCAGTCAAGGAATACCTTTGAAGCATCAAATTGATGATGGATTTTTCCTCTCACTTGGAAGATGCTGTAGCGAGTGGTGATGCATACGATCGGGATTGGGTGCATCCTATTGCAGCTTGGTGGGCGATTGCTTGTGGACTGGGTTCCATAGTGGCATCTGGAGTCGCTTCGATATATCATTGTGCGTTGTAGCTGCCCGGATGACGCCAGAGCCCTATGAGGTGCTCCCAGATGCTATGCTTGTTGGTGCGCCCATATGGCAGAGATAGCGGGCTTGGGAGGCTACCAGGTAGAGGCCACACCAGGAGAGTGCTACTGGATGATGTCGAGAGCGTGGACTCCCTGTTATGAATCTACCCATGGAGTGCAGGATGCTGGAGTTCCAATGGTTATAGATGAGCGACCTATCTCTGGCGGCATGTGAAGCACAGTTATGGATACTGTCGCGTTTTGCCCCACATTAGTCGGAAATAAGGAGACGCGAAGCTAACGTTCGTGATGGGACTCAACCGCCCTATCAGATAGATGACGTTGCATAGGCATTGTCGAAGTCCGATGACCCCTTATTGCGTGTCTTGTGGATTAAGTGCGGTTGAGCGGCTTACCAAGCGTGTAAGTGTCATCATGAGCGCCAGCCATGCTCGATGAGCAGAATCTGGACTTAATCATTCGAGTTGTTGTTTTGATCTCCCCGTGGAGGTTGAAGATCAATTACCCTTGCTGTGAATTGATGATCTATTTGACCAGCTCTGGGAGCGAGTGTCTTCTGTTAGATCGATCTTCGCACAAGGGTACCACAAGTCGGAGATCCGGGAGTTAGACATCCCGTAGATGGCCTTTCGTGACCGTTCAGGCACTACGAGTTTTAAGTACTGCTGTCGGGGTTGACGAATGCGCCGGATGCCTTCATGGATCTCAAAAGTTTTATTGGGCTTCCGTGGACTACTTTGGGGTAGTCTTCATTGAGATTGCTGTGGTGCGATAAAAAGGCGATATGGGTAACCTTGTTTCCCAGGTTGGCATGCCCTCAGGCAAAGTTCGAGAATCATCATCGCGTTGGAAAGCGTCAGTCCATGGAGATTCCTCAGTGGACGTGGGAGTGGGTTATCAGGGATTGTTGCGGACTCGCTAATGTCACGTTCGGGTCACGACGCCGTCTAGGTGATCAATGACCGACTGACTAAGTCCGCGCTTCCCTCCCTATCAGACTGATTGAGTCTCTGGACGCCTTGACGTGGGTTTTCACCTTCGCGATTGTTCGTCTTCATGGCACTCCGGTCGGCGCTATTTTCGGTTGAGACGCGAGGGTTACTTCGCGATTTTGGCGCAGCCTTGGCAGGCTTTGGCGCGAGCCTCCATTTAAGTATAGCGTTTCATCGCCGATGGACAGCCAGACAAAGAGGACGATTCAGACCTTGGAGGACGTGCTAAGTGCCTGCATGCTCGATGATGAGGGCAGTTGGGTGAGGCGCCACCCATTTGTTGGGGTATGCCTGCAAGACGACTGCCATTCGAGCATCCAGATGGATCTGTGAAAGGCACTCTACAGGCGCAGTTTATACCTCCCTTGTGTTGGGACGGTTGAGGAGCGCCAGTTGGAGAGGCCATAAGTTAGTTGTTTGACCTTGCGGTGGCCAGATTGGTTCGTGTGTGCATCTGCACCTCCCAGAACCGACAGAAGGGCTACGCAGGTCATCGTCGCCAGGAGCTTACCTTTGGGTTTGGCGACCATGTTTTGTGAAGGTGTCCCAGTTTAAGGGCATCCTCTGTTTCGACGTTCGGGGCAAGCTGAGTTGGCTCTTCAATGGGACTGTTTCTCGTCATTGAGTGGATTGGGGAGGTGGCTTGTCATGTAGCCTTTCCCCCACAGCTGGCTCATGCCCACGACGTCGTCCTTGTCTCATGGCCGAGGCGTTATGTCCACGATCCTGCTCATGTCATTCTGTTCGACTGCCTCATCCTCGAGCTGGATTTGTCATTCGTGGAGCAGTGGATCGAGGTGAAGGACCAACATGAGAAGAGCCTCCACGCTAAGACCGTTCCTTTGATTATAATGTGTTGGTAGCGCCAGTCCGGTGCAAAGACCACTTGGGAACAAAAGGTCTACGCATGATACTTGCTATATTCGGTCTTCCCTTTGGGTTTCCTTAAATTTCGAGGACTAAATTTCCTAAGGGGGGAAGAATGTTATGCCTGTGTCATTTGGAGCCTTATTTTTTCGATCGGAGTCGCTAAAATTTTGGCTTTTAGCCACCTGCAGGAGTCGGAGCGCTCTGATTGAAAATTTGGCTACATAATTTTTCTCCTAGAAGTTATGTATTTCTGAATTGGTATTTGGATTTAATTTTGTTAAAATCCAAGATGAAGAGGTTCAAATATGATTTTATTATCAGATGTTCAGTTTTGAGTTAGCTTTCGTACAAAAGTAGAATTAGATCAATTGGATTCATGTAGTAAGAGTTGTGGGTATTTTTCCAAGTATACCCCAGGGATGAAAAATTCTGGCAGCAGCCCTGTTCAATGTTTAGCCCTCATTTCTGAATAGCTGTAGGAATTATTTGAACTTGGCATAAACATGAAAGTTGTAGATAATCTTCTTGGCTTTCCAGTGGACTTTGAATTGTGCAATTCGGAGCTATATTGAGGAAGTTATGGCTGTTCTAGTGAAGCATGTACAGAATTTCTGGTCAAGGACGAATTGGTCATTTGGATCCCTCTTTTGGATATTTATTTGCCCAAAAATATCTCTCTCTCTCTCTCCCTCCCACTCCCCACGTGGGATTCTTGGGTCTCTCTTTCTCTCTTTCAAAGCCCCCCCCCCCCCCCCCCCATGTGTTTGTATTATTTCCTCAAAGTGAAGAGAAGGAGAAGGTGGAGGAAGAGAAAAGTTTTGTGTAAGTGTTGTTGTAGTTGTTGATCTCCCCTCTCTCAAGCACCTTTTCATGAACTCCCCCCCCCCCTGATTTTGCAGCCAAAGGAGGCATGAGGAGGGCTGTGGAGGTGGTGGTAGTGGTGGTGGTGGTTGAGGTGGTCGCGGGTGCATCGAGGGCCCCCGAGTCTCCCCCTTTCATTCCCCCTCCCAAGGTGAGCTCTTCCCCTTCTTTTCTTGGTTTTTCATGGCTTAGGGGGCTGTTAGGGTGTTCATGCATGCTATGCATAGGAGGTAGGGAGTGTGGGAGGGCTGAGGAGGGTGTGGGAGAGGCTGGGCGCGCGCATGGCCTTGTCTGCGCGCATGCGCGAGCAGGCGAGCGCGCAGGAGGGCGCTGGCAGGCGCGTGCGCGCGGGGAGTGCACGTGGGTGCGCGCGCGCGGGGCATGCGTCTCGCTAGCGTCTGAGCGCAGGACTGGGTGGCAGTGCGTGCGCGTGCGTGTGCGTGCTGGGGCATGCGTGGGGCTGTCCAGGGGCTCGGGTAGGTGCTGGGGCACCCTGGCATGCGTGCGTATGCGCGTGCTCGCATTCGTGCGAACCCGTATGCGTGCATGTCTAAGTCTTTGGTAATTCTAGTAAATTCTAAGTCTTAAATTGTGATGTTACTCACCAAATTTGATGCCCCTACCTTGTAGATCTCGTCGGATGGGATGCGCGAGGTCCCGGGTTGTATGGTGAGTGGTTCGATCCAATCCCCCCCCCCCCCCCCCCCCCGCCTCTCGGGATGCGCTCGACGCGCGTAGACGCGCGTCGCACATTGATGGGCCCCCCTAACTATACTACTTGTTTAGATAAGTAGTATGGCCATGCTTAAGCTATAATATGTAGATATCTTGCATGCTAGGCTTATATACATGTATTGTATTCATGTATGAATGATTGTGTTGCATGAGCCCCTCTAGTATGGGCATGTATTGTCACGCCCAGGCTTCCCTGAGACGTGGCAAATATAGATATAATATCAGCTATCAATACCTGAGGTCAATAAGGACACCAACAACAATACACAAGGCGGCAAAGCAAGATAATGATAATTGACTGAAAAGCGGAAGCATAATATATAACAATGTCTGTAAATCAAAACATTATTACAGACCCGAATACACAATCAATGTCCTATGAAAGCCAAGTCTAGACCAAAGAAAATACAACCTGTGCCACATGCACGATTTACAAAGCATAAATGACTCTAGGAATGCAGACAGCCTCGCACTTGCCACCCGCCGGCAGAACGCTCCACGCCCATAAGACCACGCCACAGGAAGCTCCAGCTCCACGCCCAACACTGCCCCTGAAAAGAAACAGTATGCGAGGGGTGAGCTACAAGCTCAGTGAGTGGCTGGAAACCAATCACCATTCTACAGTTCAATACACAATACAATTTCCTTTCAAGGAAAACATGGGTAGAAACCCAATGGATAACAGGGTCACGCGGCGGCGCGACCAACCTCACCCCCACCCTCACTCCCGGAGGGAGTCTTTTGGGGCTTATGGGGAGAGACCATACCGTCGGTCGAAGAGACCCGGATTTACTGGTCTAGAGACCATGCCGTCGGTCGAAGAGACCCGGATTTACTGGTCTACTCAACACTACTGGATCATCTACATCTAGATAATCGCCCATCGATGTCCTTCAACATCCATCACGAGATCGGACCCAACAACTATGGGAACGGTCGAACAACGAATGGGTCACGAGACGACGCGTCTTCTCCTCATCCACACCCTCACTCCTGAAACGAGACATCTTGGGACACACCCTTAGTCCACCGGCAGCCTCTCCCCGCTCCGTAGCTTACCTGGTATACTCCCACGATCAGCACTGTCCGAACACATCGGAGGTACCTACAGATGGGAGCCCTCTGTCAGGATAGCCTGTCTAACGCCGGGGATGTCACTACACGGATCTAACGAAGGGGAGAGCGATTCCACGCTCGCGACATCATTCATTAACCCTCTCCCGGGTAGTATCTACAACCCGATCTCCTCAACTCACCGCTCTACACCCTTGATCCACCGGTAGCCTCTCTCACCCTCGTGGCCTCCGCCTTGTCCTCTGACAGGTATAGCCAACGCCAGGGAGTCCCTACATCGGATCCAAACGAAGGGGAGAACGATCCCATGTTCGCAAAGCGAAACCCAAAGGAAAACAACCATTCTCGATACTCGCTTATCGAGCTATCACACACATGCATAACAACAACCAACACACTCATATCAACCTTAAAGTAGTCATAGTCCCTAAACGGGAGTAACTACACAAGCCAGTGGGTCGCTACATCGCCGACCCACCACACCCTCACCCTCACCCTCACCCTCAAAGGGGTGACATGGGCCTTTTGGGACTGACTAGACTGTTATTCACCCTTGGTCCACCGGTAGCCTCTCCCCGCTCCGTAGCTTACCTGGTATACTCCCACGATCAGCACTGTCCGAAACATCGGAGGTACCTACAGATGGGAGCCCTCTGTCAGGATAGCCTATCTAACGCCGGGGCTGTACTACACGGATCCAACGAAGGGAAGATCACAGCCTACTCACACGCATGCGATCCTCTTGGATCCGTCGACAACGCTTCCTAACATTTCTAATGTCATGAATTCTCAAGAATTCCTCCAGGGCGCATAACTAAGATGCGGGGAAACATATATTATAACAACAAGGTTATAATATTCTCTAAGGCATGCTTATCACAATATGCTCACATTTGAGTTAAATAAATTAAACTAAATGGGAACATGCATGGTTCAGGGCAAGGTGTTTAGGCATGCATAGGCCTGTATGCATGATATAAGGGTGCATATCCCTAGCATACAAAGTCTAAGGTGGCATGGACACATCATACTGATCATGCATAGATCACGGCT
Organism: Acorus gramineus; assembly: GCA_030737835.1. Classification (NCBI taxonomy): domain Eukaryota; kingdom Viridiplantae; phylum Streptophyta; class Magnoliopsida; order Acorales; family Acoraceae; genus Acorus; species Acorus gramineus. The sequence goes on from JAUJYN010000023.1 coordinate 487,821, forward strand.
TTTAAGTACAGGACATGGTGTCCAGGCACGTACGGCCTCTACACACGATACATGGATGTATATTCCCTAGGATGCAAAATATCTACATATTAGTTAGGGGGCCCATCGATGCGCGACGAGCGTCTACGCGGGTCGAGCACATCCCTAGAGAGGGGGGGGATTGGAATCAAACCACTCACCTTACAACTCGGGACCTCGCGCATCCCATCCAACGAGATCTGCAAGGTAGGGGCATCCAACTGGTGAGAAACAACACAATTTACACAAAGAAATCATTAGAAATACCCAATACTCGGACAAGCATGCATACGGGCTCGCACGCATGCGAGCACGCACGGACGCACGCGGGTCCGAGTGCCCCGACACCTACCCCAAAACTCGGGCAGCCACACGCATGGCCCCCCGCATGCGCACGCACGCACGCACCCCAGCACCATCGGCGCACTGCCGCGAGCCTGCCTGCGCGCCCAAACGCGCTGCCGCACGCTCGCGTGCGCACCACGCGTCCAGCCCTGCGCGCCCCCGCGCTCACTGCGCCCCCCGCGCAGCACCCCGCGCACGCCCCAGCACGCGCACGCGCGCGCGCGCGTGCACTGGTCCCTAGCCCCGTGCCGAGGCGCATGCCCAGGCGCACTGCCCGCGCGCGCCCGCGCGCACTCCCGCTCGCGCCAACACCCGCGCGCCTGCGCTCCCGACTACGCCTGCCTACGCGCGCGCCGCGCGCGTGGGCTCGCAGACGACCCGGAATGCGCGCCCAGCCCATCTCAACCTCATTTTAACCCTTCCCAACCCCTCACACACACCCTAACACATCTACCCAACATGCATGACCCTCCCAACCAACCCTAAGCCCTAAAAATCAAGAAAAGGAGGGGAAAGGCTCACCTTTGGAGGGGAATGAAAGGGGGAGGCTCGGGGGCCCTCGACGCACCCGCGACCACCTCAACCGCCACCACCACTACCACCACCTCCTCAGCCTCTCCTCAGCCTCCTCTTCAGCTAAAAATCAGAGGGGGAAGATCCATGCAAAGAGAGCTTGAGATAGAGGAGAACAAACAACAACAACACACTTACACAAGCTTCTCTTCTTCCTTCACCCTCTCCTTCACTTCTTCTGTTTGAGGACTTTAATCAAACACTTGGTGGGGGGGCTTTGAAAGAGAGAAGGAGAACCAAAAATAGGCGTGGAAGTGAGAGGGAGAGAGAGAGAGAGGAGATATTTATCACAAATATCTAAGGGGGAATGACTAAGTCGCCCTTTGACCAGAAATTCTGCGCATGCTTCACTGGAACAGCCATAACTTCCTCGATATAGCTCCGAATTGCACAATTCCAAGTCCGTTGGAAAGCCAAGAGGATTATATACAACTTTCATGTTTATGCAAGGATCAAATAATCCCTCTAGATTTCCGAAATTAGAGCTAAACATAGAACAGGGCTGCTGCCAGAATTTCCCTCCCCGGGGTATACATGGAAAAATACCCATAACTTTTACTACAAGAATCCAGTTGATCTAATTCCACTTCTGTACGAAAGCTAACTCAAAACTGGACATCTCATAGTAAACTCATATTTAAACCTCTTCATCTTAGATTTTAACAAAATCAAATCCAAATACCAAATTGAAAATACATAACTTCTAGGAAAAAAATTATGTACCCAAATTTTCAAACAGAGCGCTCCAAATGACACAGGCACAACATTCTTCCCCCCTTAGGAAATTTAGTCCTCGAAATTTAAGGAAACCCAAAAAGGGAAGACCGAAAGTATCATGTATCTCGCATAGACCTTTTGCTTCCAAGTGGTCTTCGCACCGGACTGGCGCTACCAACACACTATAATCAAAGGAACGGTCTTAGCGTGGAGCCTCTTCTCATGCTGGTCTCTGACCTCGATCCACTGCTCCACGAACGACAAATCCACCTCCAGGATGAGGCGGTCAAATAGACTGACATGAGTAGGATCCTAGACATAACGCCCGGTCATGAGACGAGGACGACGTCGTGGGCATGAGCCAGCTGTGGGGGAAAGGCTACATGATAAGCCACCTCCCCAACTTTTCAGTTGAGTTATCATTTATCATTGCTTTGCCAGCTTGTGTGTTATTTATTGGAGTCATTGTTGACCTCTTGTACTTGATAGTTGATACTTTATATATTGCAACGCCTCGGGGACGGCCGCCCGAGGGCGTGACATGTTCAACCTTCAAAACCTGTAAAAACATTCTTTCCATGGACCAAGTCATAAATCTGTTCGGATTACCCCCCTGCACTGACTTTCGATCCCCTCTTGCTTGAATTGTCAAAGGGCTACAAGCCATTTAAGGTAAAAATAGAGCAAGGAAAAAGGTGCGAGAAGCCATGTCTGGCATACAAAGGAGGGAGCCTAAGTGACTCTAAGTGTAAGGATATGTGAGAATGGAAAAATCTCATGTGTGTATGAGAGTGGGGTAGTTTTCCTTCCCAATGTGCGTGGAAGGGTATGAAATGAAAGTAATAGGGGCAATTTTCTTCTGGTATGGGAGTTAGTTGTGGTATTTTTAGAAAATTGAATGCCTAAATGTTTTGGAAAAGAAAAATACAATCCTATGCATAAGTGTGAGTGACATAAGGGAGCATTTTAATTCTGCAATTGATTTTATGTGGGAAGGCAATGTTTTCAATTTCTTAAAGTAAGAGATACCATCAAGTCCTTGAATAGGGGCCCTTGTGGTCACTTACGTCCAAACTAGGAATGTATTTGAATGGTTTTGGCTTCAGGTGTCAATTCCTCAAGTTCATGGTTCTCAAATGCTTGATCATATTATTCTAAACATGTTGTGAAATCCATGAATGCACCATGATTTAAGTCAAATAAGCTTCTTTTGGATATGCACATTTTTTAAGTGAACTCATGTGAGTGTGTGTTGTTTGTAAACATAGGAAAAGGTTTACCTTTGGTTGAAATTTCGCCTTTCCAAGCAGACATAGTTCAATTTCAACTCCATAGCAAAAAATAAAAGGGTGGTGGGTGAGTGGGGTAAGAGTAATATCTTCCTTTGGGACAATTTTTTGAATTGTCCCAGTCTGGCATATGTCTTACTTTCTAGGTCCCTCTGGCTTTCTTCTTTTTACCACTTCTTTATTTGGGTGGAGGGTACATCCAGCCTGGCGTATACCCATGTTTTGAATGGAGAATACAGTCCGCTTGTTCTGGATGTGTACTATTATAGCCTTTTGTTCAGCATATACTATGCGTAAAGGCGTTTGCGCATGCTAAAATAGAGAGTTTAACCCACTATTTGGGTGTTGTTTTGATTTTTGGCCTCTTATTGCCTTTCTTTTTTTTGTTTTGAGGGGAGGGGGGCTTTTCTGTTTTTCACCCCTGTTCTTTTCTACTGTCCCTCTAGAAGTGTTTATATAGTGCTAGAGCCAATTTTGGGACATATGCCAGGTCCAGGTAATTCCTTATCTTGCCTTTGGGTTGATAAAGGGAGATGCTTTGGGTTTAAAAAATTGTCCCGGTCTACAGGTTAGGCAATTTTTCCTTTTATCAGATAAACCAATTCTTAAGTCATACTAGAGTGATGAAGGTGGTATGAGTGGTGAATATATGAGCTCAATTAAAACACAAGTTATCTTTGAGAGTCTTATAATTCTATCATCATGTGCTAAACACTGGAAATCATAGGAAGGAAGAATAATATTTTTAAAGTATTGAGAGTTTTTATGCATGGAATTTCTTAAAGTGCATTCCACGAACCTAAGACTTTGACTCCTTCGGCATCCACCAAGCGGTAGGCATTCCTGGAGTAGGCATAGGTGATCACATAGGGTCTCTCCCATGTGGGCTGTAGCTTGCCTTTTGGATGGGGCTGTCTTGATGGCATGATTTGCTTAAGTACTAGCTCTCCAATTTTAAATCTTCTCTCTATTACTTTCTTTTCAAATGCCCTTGCCACCCTCCTCTACTAGGTTTGGGCATGGTCCGCGGCTCTTAACCTCTTTTCATCTTTTTTTTTTTTTGTATTTTGTGGTTCTTTTTTGTTGTAAGAAAGCATGTAAACAAATATGTACATGAGTAAGGACTGAAAGCCGATTAGCATGTTTTTTTGTTTTTCTTTCTTTTATAAAGCAGGTAAACAAATATGTACAAGAAATTGAAAGCATGAGCTGATAAACAAATGTTTTGGGCTTTTTTTTTTGAGGAAAGCATGGAAACAAATATTTACAGGAGTGAGGAATGAAAGCTGATTAGCATGTGTTTTGTTTTTCTTTCTTTTATAAAGCAAGTAAACATATATGTACAGGAATTTGAAAGCATGAGCTGATAAACAAATGTTTTGGGTTCTTTTTGTTTTTAGGAAAGCAGGGAAACAAATATTTACAGGAGTGAGGAATGAAAGCTTATTAGCATTTTTTTTTTGTTTTTCTTCCTTTTATAAAGCAGGTAAACAAATATGTACAGGAATTTGAAAGCATGAGTTGATAAACAAATGTTTTTTGGTTTTTTTTTTTGTTTTTAGGAAAGCATGGAAACAAATAGTTACAGGCGTGAGGAATGAAAGATGATAAGCATGTTTATTTATTTTTTATTTCTTTTATAAAGCAGGTAAACAAATATGTATAGGAATTTGAAAGTACAAGCTCACTTGGGTGGATCAGTCCAAGGCTTGTGGATTTGAACCACTTCTTCGAGTCGGCTAGCCTTTGTGGGCCGACTCATCTCTGGTGGAGGTTTTGCAGGTTTAGCTCCTTCTTCTTCTCTTGTCCTCTTGGGTTTCCGCCCCTGACCGAGCATATCTTTGGGCGAGTAATTCTTCATTTTGTACGAGTACATCTCCCACTTGATGTGCATGGCACAGATGGTCCAGTTGCGGACTCGTGCGCCGTTGAAGCATGCCTCTCCCAAGACAGATACCAATTCTCCGTGACATGGAAAGCGGAGGCACTGGTGCCGGGTAGATGAGACAGCTTCGATGCTGTCGAGCCACGTTCTTCCGACAATTAGGGGATGAGGGGATCGGATGCCCATGACCATGCAGTTGACGATCGTGGCTACCGAGCCGATCTTGAGTGAGAGAGTAACTAGGCCGCAGGCGTTTTTGACTGTGCTATCGAAAGCATAGATGAACTCATCCAATGGTTCCAGCCTAGGGACCTCGCCTTCAAGCTTTTGGTAAGCGGAATTGTTATGTCTGTGTCATTTGGAGCCTTATTTTTCGATCGGAGTCGCTAAAATTTTACCTTTTAGCTACCTGCGGGATTTGGAATACTCTGATTAAAAATCTAATTGTATATTATGGGTCTTGGTACTGTTTTGTACTACCCATAAAAATTTCATTGAATTCGGGTATCGTTTCTGAAAAATATGCAGTTTCAAATCGCATCCGGGTTCGGTCGTTACTGGTTTGGGAGGTGGGATTTCATGTGCACGTCTACATGGGGGTATTGACCAAGTCTTGATGTTTTGTTTTCTTTCTTGGTTAGGTTGATTTGTCAACCCACCCCACCAACCCCCTTTATTCATGATAAATGCCCCCCTTAAGTGAAAACCCCCTCTCTCTCTCTCTTCCCTCCCAACCCATCCGACCACTTCTCTTCCTTTCCCCTCTTTTGCTTCCCTTTGTGTTGGAAAAGAAGATGGTGAAGAAGGAACATGAAGGAGGTGGATCAAGTAGAGAAGATAATTAAGGTGTGTGTGTGTGTGTGTGCATTCATGTTGTTGTTGTTGTTGATTCTCCTCTCCTTAGCTCCCTCTCATAACCCCCCCCCCCCTTTATCCCCTGTTTTCAGCCATGAAAGGCTTGAGGAGATGCTGATGAGGTGGTGGTGGTGGTTGAGGTGGTCGTGGGCGTGTCGAGAGCTCCGCATCTCCCCATTTCCCTCCCCCTCTTTTGGTAAGGCAGATCTGTGTCTTGTACAGATTTATGTGAAACTAGTATTTAGAGGCATATATTTGGGATTATGTCTTCATGTGATATGATCATCTATGTGTCTAGTTGTTATATATGAATTTTGGTGTCATTATGATATTTGTGTTGTAAGTTATAACCTGATTTGCAAGGCCTGTCCAGATTCGCGGGGAATTGACCAGTTTCTGGAAATATTTTAGTTCGGGCTTGTAGAGGCAACATTAGGTTATAATTGCTTCAGGAATTATGATCCATGTCAAAGAATGTGTATGATTTATTTCAGAATTTTTGGATGTGTACTGGGTGCTGTGGAGATCAAATAGTAGGGCTAGTTGCAGCAGGTTTAGTAGTTTTGCCCGATTGTGTGTCAAGGAGTTGTTATCCATGTTGTGGAAAGTATCAGGAGTTAGTGTCTTCATGAAGTAGGCTTATATATGTGTCAGAAGGTTCCATATTTTAATTGTGGATCATTGGTTGTGTTTTACAGATCTCGTAGACCGAACGCGCGTCGATCTGGGTATCGGTGAGTGGTTTGATCCAACCCTTCGAAAAGTGTTGGATGCACGTAGTCGTGCATCGCGCATCCGTTGGGCACCCTGACTATACTACTTATTTATCATATACTAGGTATTTGCATGCTAGGTTAGTATAGCTTGTATATTGTGTAGAACCCCCTATTCTATCATATAGTTGCCTATGTATCATATTCATATGTGAATTATTATGTTTGCATGCGCCCTTCATGTATGGACATGTGTGATGTGTGTTTATATGAATGTATAGAATATGCATGCCTTAGGTAGTCCCTATTTATAGTACTACCTCCCTATGTTAGTAATATCTAGAATGATTAAACATGGGTTAATAACCGGGTGCATACTTAATATTCCTTGGTCATAAGACTGGAGGACGTGGTATGGTTGTTGCACCCATCTTGTTTAGGCAAAGCTATGACCAGCTTCCGAAGAGGATGATACTTTCCCTCTCTCTCGCCTTCCCTCTTTGCGTAAACTGAGTAAGTAGATGTGGCTCCTACTTGACTCAGGTTTGCTTGGAATTATCGGCATGCACCAGTTGGTGTGCGAGATCGCGCTTAACCCTTCCCTTTTAAGTTGGTGATACCCAACGCATATTAGGGTAATGCTTGTATGCTTGTATGCATATTATTTAGGCCATGCCTGGTATGTATGTTGTGTGTGTGTATATATATATATATATACTGTTTATGTTTTATCCATGTTAGGGAGTATCCCTATAATTAATTGTTATGTTATCGTGCATGTAAGTTCATGTACATAACTATGATATAGTTCTCCTGTAATGTATATGTGCATGTTAAAACTGATTAGGCCTATCTGAAATAGGCGTGGGTATGACCTGCTGTTGGGTTGTACCTTATTAGTTAGAGCGCTAGCGATGTAATCGCCCCGGTGCATCCGAGTGATGCACTCAATTGGAATTCATGAGAATTCATTATCTTATTGGTTTTGTTAAGCCGGTAGTTATGGCATTAAGCTAGGCCTACCCATGTTAGGCGAGTGTATAAACCGACTGTTGGCTTATGCCTTAGGGCTTATCTCTGTGCGAGGGTAGAGGTATCTCCCTGCGTCCAAGCAACGCATCTGTGTGGGAGTTCATATGTATTCGATAGCATCGGTAGGCGATTACCAAGAGTAGTTGTTTTTCCATTAGGTTTGCTTTGTGAACATGGAGTGTTTCCTCCTAATGTCGTCAATGTTGAAGCGGCTCGGGTTGTAGCTATCCTAACAGAGGGTTCCCACCTGTAGGTACTATCGATGCATGCGGCAAGATGTACTAATCATGGGGGCATACCAGGTAGAGGCTACCCGGGAGAGGGCTAACGAATGATATTGCGAGCATGGAATCGTTCTCCCCTTCATCGGATCCGTGTCGATGCTGCTCGGCGTTGTAGCTTTCCTGACAGTACTATCGATGCATGCGGCAAGATGTACTGATCATGGGAGGATACCAAGTAGAGGCTACCTGGGAGAGGGTTACCGGATGATGAAGAGTGTAGAACAAGCGGATTTATCCCAAAAGTCCCTAGGGTCACCCCTCGGAGCAGGGGCGGGGGATGAGTTGAAGTCACGTCACCGCGTGACCCATTCGTTGTTCGTCCATTCCCATAGTTATTGGGTCCGGTTATGTAACGATGTTCAAAGACATCGTTGGGCAGTTATCTCGATGTAGATAATCCAGTAGTGTTGTGTGGACCAGTAATTCCGTGTCTCTTCGACAAACGATATGGTCTCTCCCCAAAAGTCCCAAGAGTCTCCCTCCGGGAGTGAGGGTGAGGGTGAGATTTGTCGCGCTGCCGCGTGACCTTGTTATCCATTGGGTTTCTACCCATGTTGTTCTTTGAAAGGAATTTGCCTTAGTATTGAATTGTTGTATTGGTGTTTGGTTTCCAGCCACTCATTGAGCTTGTAGCTCTCCCCTCGCATACTGTTTCTTTTTCAGGGGCAGTGTTGGGCGTGGAGCTGGAGCTTCCTTGTGGCGGGGTTCGAGTGCGTGGAGTGTCCCGTCCGACGGTTGGCGAGTGCGAGGATGTCCGCAGTCCTAGTGTCATTCATGTATTTGAAATCGTGCGTGTTGCACTGGTTGTACTTTATTTGGACAAGATTTGGCTCTCACAAGATAGTGATTGTGTATTCGAGTCTGTAATAATGTTTTTGGTTTACAGACTTATTGATATTTTTATGCTTCCGCATTTTAGTTGAACTATCAGTTATCATTGTTTTGCCAGCTTTGTGTGTTATTTATTGGAGTCATTGTTGACCTCTTGAAATTGATAGCTGATACTTTATATATTGCCACGTCTCGGGGACGGCCGCCCTAGGGCGTGACAGGAATAGGTTAGGACATTAGTTTCTGCTCCTGTATCTATGAGAATGTGCTTGAATTCCCTCCCTCCGAGACTTGTAGTGATCGTGAGGGACACGGAGCGGGCCCCGGTTTTGGCGACCTCGTGGGGGAGGAAGGTGATTAGATTGGACTGTACGTTGTTGCTTACGGGGTTCATGGTCCCGGCTGTTTCTTTCGAGGGGTAATGGTTGTTGTAGGGAGATCTGAGTGGGCTGTTGCCTTCAGTTTCAATATCTGGGTGCAGGGTTAATTCAAACATATTGTGCAAGACCCAGTTATTTTTATTTTTATACTTGAGGTGCGCTTCTCCCCAAATAGTCAGTACACGGCCCATGAATGGTAATCGGAGACATTGATGTCTTTGAGAGCAGATTGCCTGGATGCTGTCCAGCCACGGTCATCCCAACATTAGGGGGTATCTTGTATCAATGTCGGCCATGAAGCATTGCGTTTCACAAGTTAGTGGTCCAACAGTCAGATCGAATAATCCGGGACCGTAGATGGTCTTCCCAGAATAGTTGAAGGCTTGGATAGTGGAGTGCACCGGCTGAACAAAAGGATGGCCTCGCTTGGGCATTTCCTGGTAGGTAGATCAAGTCATGATGTTCATCCCTGATTCTAGATCGATGAAAATGTTGTTTAGTGGTATGGCCTGGAGTCGTCCGTGAATGTGGAGGGGATATACTCGCAGTCTTTGGTCAGGAAGATCTTTGTCGGTGAAGGAGATGGTCATTGGACGGCGGGGCCGTCTACCGTGTCAGTGCTTTTGGAGGACCCGTTGTCGTCCAGATGCAGATCATCCTATGTACACTCTCCCTCTTCGGTTCCTTAAATGGTTCCTCCTCTTCTTCTTCCCCTAGGTTACCTAGTCCGCTTTCATCTGATTCTACGTTTGTTCTCTGACAGTGTCCAGATGAGGGGCGGCTAGTTGACCTGCCAAATGTCCCATCTCTGACAAGCGGTGGCTTAGGTCGGTCACTGAGGTTGAACCGGCTGAGATGGGGCGGCTAAAAGGGACAATCCACCGCAATCATGTTGCTTTATGTCCCATCCCAAGAAGGCGGTTTGGGGTCGGTCAGTCAAGTAGCTGTCCAGGTTTAGGTTTTCCTAAGTGTTGGACTACGGCTTCCAGTTTTTGTTTCTAAGGGAGTTTTCAATTAGATGTCCAAATGTGGTTATTTCTGAGTATTACTTGAAGTATTTTGTCTTTTTGGACGGTCAAAATTGGGGTATCTACAGTTCAGCCGGTGCACTCCACCATCCAAGCATTTAACCATTCCGAGAAGGTCATTTGCGGCCCCGGATTGTTTGAACTGGCCATCGGTCCCCTAATTTGTGAAGCAGAATGCTTCGTGGCCGACACTGACACAATATATCCGCTGATGTTAGGACGACCATGGCTGGACAGCATCCAGGCAATCTGCTCTCCACGACATCAGTGCCTCCGTCTACCATTCATGGGCCACGTACTAACCATATGGGGAGAAGCACGCCTAAGGTACGAAAACGAAGATAACTGGATGTTACATAACATGTTTACCCTAACCTTGCAACCAGGTATCCAATCAAGAGGAAGTAGCCCACTAGGATCCCCCTACTGTAAAAGACACCTCTTTGAAGGATCAGCCGGGACTATGAACTTGGTGAGCAACCATGTGGAGTCCAATTCAATCACCTTCCTCCCCCATGAGGTCACCAAAACCGAGGCACACTCCGCGCCCCTCACAATCACCGTGGACCTCGGAGGAAGAGAATTCAAGCACATCCTCATCGACATGGGAGCGGAAACCAACGTATTAACCCATTCCGCTTACCAAAACTTAAGGGTAAAGTACCCAAGTTGGAGCATCGGATGAGTTCATGTATGCATTTGATAGCACGCGTAAAGACATCTGCGGGCTGGTCACTCTCCCACTCAAGATCGGCCCAGTAGCCACGATCGTCAACTGAATGGTGATGGACATCCAATCACCTCACCCCCTTATCGTCAAAAGGACGTGGCTCGACAGCATCGAAGCTGTCTCGTTTACCCGACACCAATGCCTTTGCTTCCCGTACCATGGAGAAGTCATATCTATTTGGGGGAGAGGTGCGCTTTAACGGAGCACGAGTCCGCAACTGGACCATCTACGCCATGCACATTAAGTGGGAGATGTACTCATACAACATGAAAAACTACTCACCCAAAGACATGCTCAGTCAAGGGAGAAAACCCAAAACCTCCACCGGATATGAGTTAGCCTATAAAGGTTAGCCGACTTGAAGAAGTGGTTTAGATCCGCGAGTCTGGGACTGATCCACCCAAGTAAGAAGTAAGCCTTCATTCCGAACTCTTGTATATATTTGTTTCCATGCTTTCCTAAACAAAAAAAAAATCCAAAGATTTGTTTATCAGCTTATGCTTTTAGACTCATGTACAAATTTGTTACATGCTTTCTCAAAAAAAAAAACACAAAAAAAGATTCGCTAATCAGCTTTCATTCCAAACTCCTGTATATCTTCGTTTCCATGCTTTCCTGAACAAAAAAATCCAAAAGATTTGTTTATCAGCTTATGCTTTCATACTCATGTACATATGTTTACATGCTTTCTCAAAAAAAAAAAAACACAAAAAAAGATTCACTAATCAGCTTTCATTCCAAACTCCTGCATATATTTTTTTCCATGCTTTCTTAAACAAAAAAAATCCAAAAGATTTGTTTATCAGCTAATGCTTTCAGACTCATGTACATATTTGTTTACATGCTTTCTCAAAAAAAAAAAAACACAAAAAAGATTCTCTAATCAGCTTTCATTCCAAACTCCTGTATATATTTGTTTCCATGCTTTCCTAAACAAAAAAAAGAATCCCAAAAGATTTGTTTATCAGCTTATGCTTTCAGACTCATGTAATATTTGTTTACATGCTTTCTTAAAACAAAAAAAGAAGAAAAGAACCACAAAACAAAGATCCAAAAAAAAATAAAATGAAAAGGGGTTAAGAGCTGCAGACCATGCCTAGGCCTACCAGAGGAGGGTGGCAAAGGGCATTTAAAAAGAAAGTAATAGAGAGAAAATTTAAAATTGGGGAGATGGTACTTAAGCAAATCATGCCATCAGGACAGCCCCACCCAAAAGGCAAGCTACAACCCACATGGGAGGGACCCTATGTGATCACCCATGCCTACTCCGAGAATTCCTACCGCTTGGTGGATGCCGAAGGAGTCGAAGTCCCAGGTTCGTGGAATGCACTTTATCTAAAGAAATTCCATGCATAAAATTATCAATACTTGAGAAATATTATTCTTCCTTTCCTGCGAATTCCAGTGTTTAGTGCTTAATGATAGAATTATAAGACTCTCAAAGATGACTTGTATTTTACTTGAATTCATACTCACCAATCATGCCACCTGTTATGCCTGTGTCATTTGGAGCGCTCTGATTGAAAATTGGCTACATAATTTTTTTTTTCCTAGAAGTTATGTATTTCCAATTTGGTATTTGGATTTAATTTTGTTAAAATCCAAGATGAAGAAGTGTAAATATGATTTTAATATGAGATGCTCAGTTTTGAGTTAGATTTCATACAAAAGTGGAATTAGATCAACTGATGTAGTAAAAGTTATGGGTTTTTTTCCAAGTATACCCCGGGGATGAAAAATTCTGGCAGCAGCCCTGTTCAATGTTTAGCTCACATTTCGGAATAGCTGGAGAGATTATTTGATCTTGGCATAAACATGAAAGTTGTAGATAATCTTCTTGGCTTTCCAACGGACTTTGAATTGTGCAATTCGAAGCTATATTGAGGAAGTTATGGCTGTTCTAGTGAAGCATGTACAGAATTTCTAGTCAAGGGCGACTTAGTCATTTGAATCCCTCTTTTAGATATTTATTTGCCAAAATACCTCTCTCTCTCTCTCTCTCTCTCCCTCCCACTCCCAACGTGGGATTCTTGGCTCTCTCTCTTCTCTCTTTTCACTCCCCCAAGGTGTTTGTGTTATTTCCTCAAAGAGAAGGAGAAGGTGGAGGAGGGGTTAAAAGGGATTAAAAGAGGGTTAGGAGAAGCTGGGCGCACGCAGGGGGCTGTCTGCGCGCGTGCGCGCGCAGGCGCACACGCAGAAGGGCGCTGGTAGGCGCAGGCGGGTGCGCAGACGCGCGCAGGTGCGCGCGGAGTGGGCGCCCGGGTGCGCGCGGGCGCTGGCACGAGCGAGGGTGCGCGCGGGCCCGCGCGAGCGTGCGCGCGCGCGGGGCTGCCCAGGGTCTCAGGTAAGTGCTGGGGCACCCGGGCATGCGTGCGTATGCGCGTGCTCGCATGCGTGCGAGCCCGTATGCGTGCATGTCTAAGTCTTTGGTATTTCTAATGATTTCTAAGTGCTAAATTGTGATGTTACTCACCAAATTTGATGCCCCTACCTTGCAGATCTCGTCGGATGGGATGCGCGAGGTCCCGGGTTGTATGGTGAGTGGTTTGGTCCAATCCCCCCCCCCTCTCGGGATGCGCTCGACGCGCGTAGACGCGCGTCGCGCATCGATGGGGCCCCTTAAGCTATAATATGTAGATATCTTGCATGCTAGGCTTATATACATGTATTGTATTCATGTATGAATGATTGTGTTGCATGAGCCCCTCTAGTATGGGCATGTATGTTGTAAATGTGTATGGATGTATAGAATATGGCATGTCTTAGGTGGTATTGTAATACTACTCCCACCATATTAATGGGAATATACAGTATGATTAAGTCTGGGTTAATAACAGGTACCTGCCTGATATTCCTTTGCGATAAGACTCGAGGGCGTGGTGTAGCTGTTGCGCCCATGCTAATGGGGCAAAGCTATGACCAGCTGCATGAGATGATGATCTCTCTCGCCCTCTCCCTCTAAACGAACTGAGTAAGTAGAGGCGATTTCCTACTCGACTCAGGTTCGTTTGGAATATTGGCATGCACCTATTAGTGCGCGAGATCGCGCTTGACCTTTTCTTTTAAGTTGGCGATATCCAACGGATGTTAGAGTATATTTTGTATGTTTATGTGATTAATGACCATGTATGCATGTTGTATGATTTATTATGATGTAAATATATGATTAGGGAGTATCCCTATGATTAATTGTTATGCGATCGTGCATATGGTTCATGCACATAACTAAGATTAAATTCTCCTCTAAAATATATGCACATGTTAAAACTGATAGGCCTAGTTGGAATAGGCGTGGGTATGACCCGCTGTCGGGTTGTACCTTATTAGTTAGAGTGCTAGCGATGAAATCGCCCGTGTATTCAAGCGATGCACTCGTTTGGAATTCAGGAGGATTCGTTATCTTAACGATTTGTTAAGCCGGTAGTTGGGGCGTGTCACCCCCTTTGTGTCTGAGCGACGCAACGGTGTGGGAGTACAGTAGTATTCGATATCTCGATAAGTGATTTTTGAGAGTAGTTGCTTTCCATTGGGTTCGCTTAGCGAACATGGAATGTTTACTCCCATTGTCGTCCGTGTTGAGGGGGCCCGGGTTGTAGCTGTCCTGACAGAGGGCTCCCATCCGTAGGTACCACCGATGCATTCGGGAGCATACTGATCGTGGGAGTATACCAGGTAGAGGCTACCCGGGAAAGGGTTAACGAATGATATTGCAGAGTAGTTGTTTTCCATTGGGTTCGCTTTGCGAACATGGAATGTTTACTCCCAATGTCGTTCGTGTTGAGGGGGCCCGGGTTGTAGCTGTCCTGACAGAGGGCTCCCATCCGTAGGTACCACCGATGCATTCGGGAGCGTACTGATCGTGGGAGTATACCAGGTAGAGGCTACCCGGGAGAGGGTTAACGAATGATGTTGCGAGCGTGGAATCGTTCTCCCCTTCGTTGGATCCGATGTAGGGACTCCCCGGCGATTACAGCTGTCCTGACAGAGGGCTCCCATCCGTAGGTACCACCGATGCATTCGGAAGCGTACTAATCGTGGGAGTATACCAGGTAGAGGCTACGTGGGGAAAGGGCTACCGGTGGACCAAGGGTGTAGAGCAGTCTAAGTCTCTTCCAAAAGTCCTATGTCACCTCTAGGGGGTGAGGGTGAGGACGAGGTGAAGACACATCGCCGCGTGACCCATTCGTTGTTCGTCCGTTCCCATAGTTGTTGGGTCCGGTTGTGTATCGATGTTTAAAGACATCGTGGGTTAGTTATCCCGATGTAGATGATCCAGTAGTGTTGTGTAGACCAGTAATCCCGGGTCTCCTCGACCAACGGTATGGTCTCTCCCCAAAAGTCCCAAGAGTCTCCCTCCAGGAGTGAGGGTGAGGGTGAGGTTGGTCGCGCTGCCACGTGACCCTGTTATCCATGGGTTTCCACCCATGTTTTCCTTGAAAGGGAATGGTTTATGTATTGAACTGTTGTATGGTGATTGGTTTCCAGCCACTCACTGAGCTTGTAGCTCACCCCTCGCACTGTCACGCCCCAGGGTGGCCAACTCAGGGACGCGGCAAGTGTATATATAATATCAGAATTCACACAGGAGGTCAATAATATATATCATACACAGACAACTAGAATGACACACATGCAACAAAAGGGGCTGACATGATATATACACCAAATGCGGAAGCAAAAGACTGAATCTGTGAATAAACATTCTACAGACTCGATACTCAATCATCTGTCCTGTGAGAGCCAATATACACAAATACAACTGAACATATACAAACACGTGCCAAGCACGGAAATCAATACATACAGTCAAGAAGGGATGCTGATAACCTCTGGCACTCGCGGAACGTGGCGCTGCTCCGCTACTGAAGAAATCCCTCGGAAAGCTCCAACTGCTGCTCCGGCTCTAGCTCAGGCTCAGTGACCACTGGGGAAAAACATGTGCGAGGGGTGAGCCACACGCTCAGTGAACAGCACAACCCATGCATCACAGACAATATTTACCACAATTCCATTATTATATCCAGCCATCAATACATAACAACATAATCCAGTGGTTCGTACTTCGCCGAACCACCACACCCTCACCCTCACCCATCCATGGGTGACATAGGCTATTGGGACTGATAATCATCTATTCACAAATCCAGTAGGTCGCTCATCGCCAACCCACTACACCCTCACCCTCACCCTCAACGAGTGACATAGGATTTTGGGACTGACTAGGCTGTTGGTCACCCTTGGTCCACCGATAGTCTCTCCCTCCACTCCGTAGGCCGCTTGGTCTCCACCCACAACTTCAGCACAGTCCGAAACCAAATCAGGAGGTGCCTACTGATGTGGGTCCTCCGAAGGACGGCCTTTCTAACGCTGGGGGTAGCCTCTACCGAATCCAACGCAGGGAACAGAACAGCCTATCCATACGCATATGATCCACTCGGATCCGCCGACTACATATCATCACAACTCAAATGTCATGAATTCCTCTGAATTCAACCAGGTGCATCATCAAGATGCGGGAACATGTACAAAAATCAGCAAGGCTGGAATATCATTGGGGGAAAGAAACTCGGAAGGGCGGCGTGAGTTCCCGTTATAGGATACCCCGACAACCAAACAAGGAACACGGAGTACCCTAACCCGAGTCTCACCGCTGTCCTTGCAAGGCCCCTCCCCTATAATATCCACCAACTATGCTAATAATTATACCAATCATACAATCATTACATATAATATTATTGGGACTAGAACCTTGGGAGGGCAGCCCGAGGTCCCGATACAGGACATCCCGACAACCAAACAAGGAACACGGAGTACCCTAACACGGGTCTCAGCGTTGACCTCGCAAGGCTCCTCCCTATAATATTATCCTAAGGCATGCGATCTAACAGATACCAGCATTTAATTTAATAAATAAACTAGTAGGACGCATGCATAGGCCGGGGTTTCCTAGCATGAAAACAGGGGACATGCTGCATGGCTCATACACATATCCTAAGGGTGCAAGTCCCTAACATGCAAGGACTAGGGTAGCATGCATTCTACACATAATTCACACAAGCATGGATTACATATTATTGCAGGTAATATTTATCCATGGCGCCCCAGGAGAGGTCGGTATACGCCCCAAGTGCGTACAACGCCTCTCTACTGGGTTGGATTGTCCCACTCACCAGAATCGGGGTCGTCGCGCGACCGTCCGTCTAGATCTGCAAGACAGACAATCAATATGGTGAGTTAAAATCCATACCTACCACAAGAGACAACCAAAAATACACCAAACCCATAACAAAACCCAACACTCGGGCAAACGTGCATACGACCCGCACGCACGCTAGCCCGAGCACTCCGACAACCACCCGCACGGCCGGCCACCACCCGCACGGCCACCCGACCGCCCGGACGCGCCGCCGCGCCTCAGCCCGCGAACCCCGCACGCCTCGCGCCGCCCGCGAGCACCCCGCGCGCCCCCGCGCGCAGCGCCTCGCCTCCGCGCACCACCACGACCTCGCCGCGCCCCGCGCGCACCCCCGCCTGCACTGCGCCCCGCGCAGCGCCCAAGACTGCCTGCCGCACGCCCGAGTGCCCCGCGCCCCACGCGCAGCACCCGCGCGCGCCCTGCCCGCCTGGCGCCCAGCGCCCCGGGCCCTAACCCAGCACCCAGCACCCGCAGCCCAGCACCCCGGCGCTCAGCGCCCAGCACCCGGGACCGTCACCCAGCGTCCACGCGCACGCCCGCGCAGCACGCACCCAGCGCGCCTGGCAGCACGCGCTCAGCGCGCCTGCCAGCCTGCGCGCGCTGCTGCCCGCGCTGCCTGCCTGCGCGCGTCGCCGAGTGGCCCGAGCACCGCTCGCCTACCCACCCGAGTACCGTCCGCCTGGTGCCCGAGCACCCCCTGCCAGCTGCCCGAGCATGGCCTGCCCAGCCGGCCTGCCCTGCTCGCGCAGCCCGCAGCCTGCCAGCTCCGCACGCCTCCCCCTGCACCCCCCGAGCGCACGCCCGCGCGCGCACCCGCGCGCACGCGCTCGCGCGCCCAGCAAACTGGTGCACCTGCTCCTGACTACCCGGCCAGCCCCACCCAGCGCGCCCAGCATGCCTGCGCACAGCACGCCCAGCACTCGCGCCTGCTGGCCACCATCTCCCCCCGACTGCATGCCCGCGCGCACGTCCGCGCGCATGCCCGCGCGCACGCACGCGCGCGCCTAAACAGCCCTGCCAGCCGCGCCAGCTGCTGCTGCCCTGCCCGAGACAGCCACCACCACTGCCCGAGGCCACCTCCCACCCATTCCCGAGCACCTCTACCACCACCCACCGACCTCCGACCACCTCCACCGCCCTCCGACGGCCACCCACAGCCGCCGACCTCCACCCAACCCCAAAATCCACCTCCTAGCATACATCTATGCAAGAAAAGTGAAGAAAAAGGCCTTACCAAGGGGAAGCGAAGTCCGGACGCTCTCCGCGCGCCGAAACCTTTCCCAAAGGCTCTCTTACGCCCCGATCTACCACGGCCCTCGAAATGGCCCGAATCAGAGGACAAAGAGAGGGGGACGGAGTGGCTAGAGTCGTCGGAATCGGGATTTGAAGACACCGGGGCGTAGATCGGGACCCGATCTACACTTCCCGTGCTTTAGGTTTCAAGCTTTGAGGGCTCTAGGGGGCTTGAAAGTGAGAAAAAGAGAGGGGAGAGAGAAAAGTCGGGATGATGAATAGTGTAGGATTTTAGATTCCATTTATAGAGTGCGACTTAAAAACCCGGATACGCCCCGGAACTGCGAAATTTTTGCAAACGATGCCGGAATTCGATGAAATTTTCGTGAGAGGTCTAAAATGGCACCAGGACACCAAATATGCAGTCAGATTTCCAATCGGAGTCCTCTAGCTCAGGACGATAGCTAACAGTCCAAAAATTAGCGGTTCCGATCGAAAACCCTAAAAATTTTAAAAACTGCCAGGACGCTCCAACGGTTACCAGCAGGCTAAAAGTGACACATATATAACATTCTTCCCCCCTTAGGAAATTTTGTCCTCAAAATATGCAAAAACATCTAGGAGGGGAAAAGACGCGTCACACCTGGCATCCCTTGAGCTCCTAAGTGTCCTTAACACCGGAACGGTGCTGCCATCGCACCTCGACCAACTGGACGGTCTTGGTGCAGAACCTCCTCACGCGGCGGTCCATGATCTCAATCGACTGCTCCACGAATGACTGTCCGGCTCAGAGACGAGCGGCTCGAACGGGATGACGTGGGCAGGATCGCGGACACACCTTTACCCAACTGCGAACCCACCACTCCAAGACGGAGAGGTAAGAATTGGCGCTGAGGTGAGCCTCCGATAAACTCCAGGAAGCTCTCCTCGCAAGAAGGGGACCACTCGAACCGGACATCCTTCCGAGTAAGGCGGTTAAGAGGAACAGCTATCTTCGAGAGTCCCTCGTCAAGCTTCCTACAATAACCCTCCAACTCGGGAAGCTCTGAATCCTTGCGGGGTTCGACGGCCTACGCCAATTCGACATAGCAAACGTCTTACCCGGGTCCACAGATATGCCTTTACCAGAAACCACTCAGCCCAAAAGGCCTTAACCTCTAACCAAACTCGCACTTGATCTTTCATCTATCTGATGCTTCCATGGCATCCCTTACCTGGGAAAAGAAACCTCGGGAGGGCACCATGGAATCCCGATATAGGATACCCCGACAACCAAACAAGGAACACGAAGTATCCTAGCCCGGGTTCCAACGCCGACCTCACAAGGCCCCTTAATCCAGAAAGGAACACTAGAAGAAGACATCATTTAAAAGAATACCACTAACTCCTCCGGATCATCTACCTCTAGATGATCACCCAACGATGTCCTTCAACATCAACAACAAGACCGGACCCAACATCATTGGGAACGGTCCAACAGAAATTTGGGTCACGAGCGACCCGCCTTCGCCTCATCCACACCCTCACTCCCGAAAGGAGACATTTTGGGACTTTGGGAGAGACTTAGACTGCTCTCTACCCCTGGTCCACCGCTAGCCTCTCCCCGCTCCGTAGCTCGCCTGGTCCTCTGACCGGGAGCCTGTCTAACGCCGGGGCTGTACTACGCGGATCCAACTAAGGGGAGAGCGATTCCACGCTCGCGACACCATTCAATAATCTCTTACCGGGTAGCCCCTACCTAGCATACTCCCAAATTCAGTACCCCTCCGACTGCATCGGCGGTACCTACTGATGGGAACTCACTGCCAGGACAGCAAAACCCGGCTTCCTTAACCCAAACAACCGCTCTTGACACTCACTCATCCAGATACCCCACACACTTGCATAATAACCACCAATTACACACACACCTATCCTTATACTAGAGAGCTGGGAACACAGGATAATACCTCGAACCATGACACCCGAAGGCTGCGCCTCCTCGGCCGTAAGCGCTGCAACTCTGCCCTGCACCAACCGCGGCTGAGGAACAGGAGCACGCCTCGCCGGCTGCACTGGCTGCTGCTGACGCTGAGGCTGCTGCTGCTGCTGCTGCTGCGGAAGCTGCTGCTGCAAGAACGGCGGCTGCTGAGGTGGCACTCGGGGTCGGCCAGCATCTGGGCAATTGTATCTGATATGCCCGATGCGCTGACAATGAAAACAGCGCCGCCTCTCCGACTGCCAGGACTGGATGGGCACTGCTGCAATGGGTGCCGGATCCCACCCTGGCACCGCATCAGCTGGAGGAGAGGCAGCCGCTGACTGCTCGAAGCGGGGCCTCTTCCTCTTGCGCTGCCCCTGGTCCCGACTCCCGGAAGGACCCTGATCTGAAGAAGGGGTCGGAGCCCGCACTTGAATCCCGAGGTCTCTCTCGACGGTCTTCGCCCGAGACACTAAGTCGGAGTACCTCGTGAAAGCGTGGGCGGTGACGTGCACCCTGATAGCGCTGCTGAGACCCAGCTCGAATCGACGGCACCTCGTGACCTCGTCCATCACCAAGGCTGGAGCAAATCTGGACAGACTCGTAAAGCGCGTAGAGTAGTCAGCAACCGACATGGAGCCCTGCGTCAGCTGCTCAAACTCCCGCTCCACTAGCTGTCGCGTCGAGAACGGAAAATACTCGTCCAGAAAATGCCTCCGGAAACCCGCCCAAGAAAGCTGCTCCACTCCCTCTGGAATGTCCACCACTCGGGTAGCCCACCAGTCGGCGGCGTTACCCTTCAGCATGAAGGTGGCCAGGGTGACTCGCTGGCGATCAGTGCAAAGCATGGCCGCGAAGATCGTGTCCACCTCCCTCAACCAACGCTCTGGCGCAAGAGGATCTGCCGACTGCCCATGGAACTCGGGAGGATGGAGCTTTAGAAAGGCGTTGAGGCCGCTCTGCTGCACTCGCGCTGTCACGCCCCAGGCGTCCCCGGGACGCGGCAAGTGTATATATAATATCAGAATCTACTCAGGAGGTCAATAATATCATACACAAGCAGCCAAAATGACACACAGACAACAAAAGCAAGGCTGACAGGATATATACACCAAATGCGGATAACTAAGACTGAATCTGTAATCAAAACACACTACAGACTCCATACATAATCACATGTCCTGTGAGAGCCAATATACATACAAAGACATCCAAATACAACCAAACGCGTGCCCAAGCACGGAAAATAACACATACTGGTACAAGGGATGCTGATAGTCTCTGCAACTCGCGGGACGTGGCGCTACTCCGCTACTGATGAAGTCCCTCGGGGAGCTCCTCCTCCAGATCCGACTCAGATGACACTGAAGAAAAAAATTATGCGAGGGGTGAGCCACACGCTCAGTGAACGGCACAACCCATGCATCACAGACAATATTGACCACAACCAGATATCCTTATAATCCACAATTCATATTACTTAATCCACAAATGATATCACAACTCAAAGCCGTGGGTTGCTCAATCGCCAACCCACTACACCCTCACCCTCACCCTTCAATGGGCGACAAAGGATATTGGGACTGGCTACACATAACCAGCGGGTCGCTTCCGCCAACCCGCCACACCCTCACCCTCACCCTTCAATGGGTGACATATGATATTGGGACTAACTGCACCAAAAACCAACGGGTTGCTTCCGCCAACCCGCTACACCCTCACCCTCACCCTTCAATGGGTGACATAGGATTTTGGGACTTACAAGCATCCAATCACAACTCCAGTGGGTCGTTCATCGCCAACCCACTACACCCTCACCCTCACCCTTCAATGGGTGACATAGGATTTTGGGACTGACTAGGCTGTTGGTCACCCTTGGTCCACCGATAGTCTCTCCTCCACTCCGTAGGCCGCCTGGTCTACTCCCACATTCAGCACAGTCCGTCCAAAATCAGGAGGTGCCTACTAATGGGAGCCCTCTGTCAGGAAGGCCCTGTCTAACGCTGGGGTAGTCTCTACCGGATCCAACGAAGGGAACAGAACAGCCTAACCATCGCATATGATCCACTTGGATCCGCAGACAGCACATTATAACAACACTAATGTTCTGAATTCCTCAGAACCCACCAGGGCGCATAACTACGATGCGGGGAACATGCATAAGGTTATAACAGTGTAGAATATCATTGGGGGAAAGAAACTCGGGAGGGCAGCGTGAGTTCCCGTTATAGGACACCCCGACAACCCAACAAGGAACACGGTGTACCCTAACCCGGGTCTCACCGCTGTCCTCGCAAGGCCCCTCCCCTATAATATTCACTATAACATGCATTTTAACATTTACTAGCATTTAATTTAATAAATAAACTAGTAGGGCACATGCATCGGCCGGGCTTCCTAACATGGAACCAGGGGACATGCTGCATGGCTCATACACATATCCTAAGGGTGCAAGTCCCTAACATGCAAAGTCTAGGGTAACATGCATTCTACAATTTAATCATGCTCGCATGATATACATATCATTGCAGGTTAATATTTATCCATGACGCCCCAGGAGAGGTCGGTATACGCCCAAATGCGTATGACCCCTCTCTACTGGGTTGGATTGTCCCACTCACTGGTATCAGGGTCGTCGCGCGACCGTCCGTCTAGATCTGCAAGACAGACATTCAATATGCTGAGAACAATGCATAAAATACCCAAAAATACATCTAAAATACCCAACACTCGGATAAACGTACATACGGCCCGTACGCACGTGTATCCGAGCATCCCGAGTGCACAGCCGAGCCTCGGCCCGCGCGCCAAGGTGCACTGCCGAGCCCAGCCCGCATACCCGGACACCACCGGCGCACTGTCGCACGCCGGCCCGCGCGCCCCGACGCACCGCCGCACGCACGCGCACACTCGCGCGCGCCCGCGCGCACCGCGCGTCCAGCCCAGCGCGCCCCCGCGCGCACTGCACGCACGCCCCAGCACACGCACGCACTGGCCCCCAGCACCGCGCCCAGGCGCATGCCCAGGCGCCCTGCCCAGCACCCAGGCGAAGTGCCCAGGTGCCCTGCCGCGCGCGCGCATGCTCGCGCGCACGCCCGCGCGCGCCTGCGCGCACCCGCGCAGACCCCCGCTGGCACCCCCGCGCGCGCCAGCACCCGCGCGCCCGCTCCGTGCGCACCCGCGCACTCGCGCGCACGCGCCCGCGCGCGCCTGCGCGCCCGACTGCGCCCGCCTGCGCCCGACTCCGCGCGCGCCCGCGCGCAAACGACGCCCAGCTCGCGCCCAAGCCATTCTAAGCTCATTCCAACCTTTCCAAAACCCTCCCACACACCCCAACCTACCTATCCACCATGCATGACCTTCCCATAACCCCTTAGGCCATGAAAACCAAGAAAAAGGAGGGGAGGAGCTCACCTTGGGAGGGAAAAGAAAGGAGGAGGTTCGGGGCCCTTCGCGCACCGAAACACCGCCGCCCGGAACCACCACCACCACCACCACCGCTCAGCCTCCTCAGCCTCCTCTTCAGCCCTCTATGGCAGCAAAACAGGGGGGGGGGGAGATCATGCAAAGAGAGATTGAGAGAAGGGAAGAAACAAGCAACAACAACACTACCCACCTCCACTTCTTCCTCCACCTTCTCCTCCTCTTTGAGGCTTTTAACCAAACACATGGGGGGTGTGTTTGCAAGAGAGAAAGAGAGGCAAGAAAAGCTACTCGTGGACATTTGGGAGGGGAGAGAGAGAGGAAGAGATATTTATCAAAATATCTTAAGGAGAAGTTACTAAGTTGCCCTTCGACTAGAAATTCTGCGCAAGATTCACTGGAGCAGCCATAACTTCCTCGATATAGCTCCGAATGGCTCAATTCCAAAACCGTTGGAAAGCTAAGAAGAATATCTACAACTTTCATGTTTATGACATGAACAAATAACCTCTCCAGCTATTCCGAATTTAAAGCCAAACATGGAACATGGCTGCTGCCAGAATTTCCATCCCCGGGGTACACTTGGAAGAATACCCATAATTTTTACTACAAGAATCCAGTTGATCTAATTCCACCTCTGTGCGAAAGCCAACTCAAAACTGGACATCTCATAATAAAATCAGAATTTTACCTCTTCATCTTGGATTTTTACAAAATCAAACCCAAATGGCAAATTGGAAATACATAACTTACAAAAAAAATTATGTACCCAAAATCTTCAAACAGAGCGCTCCAAATGACACAGGCACAACACGCGCTGCCGCCTCTAGCTCCTCCTCCCTCTACAGGGGATCCTCAACTCTCACTGCCGGAACTGCCACAGGAACTGGGGGTACATCGGGTACCACAGACGGATCTACCACCAAGGGGACCGGCGGAACTGCCTCGCGGGTCACCCTCAGCTCCTGAATCTCCCTAGCCTGCTCTGCCAACATCCGCGTCTGTGTCTCCACCAAATCAGCCAACCGAGCGAAAGCACGCTCCCAAGCAGGAGGCTCCTGCGTCAAGGGCTCTCCGGTAGCATCCTCGTCTCTGGTAGGTCCGGAAACCTCCAAAGACCGAGAGGGACCTCGTCCGCGCCGTCCTCTGCGAGGAGGCATATCAGCACCCTAAGAAAACCAGACACTAGGATCAGAATACGCATATAAAAATCCTAGGACTCATCTCTACGAAAGGAAGACAATTGGCTCTGACAGGACCAGGCTCTGATACCAACTTTTGTCACGCCCCAGGGTGGCCAACCCAGGGACGCGGCAAGTGTATATATCATATCAGAATTCACACAGGAGGTCAATAATATATATCATACACAGACAACTAGAATGACACACATGCAACAAAAGGGGCTGACATGATATATACACCAAATGCGGAAGCAAAAGACTGAATCTGTGAATAAACATTCTACAGACTCGATACTCAATCATCTGTCCTGTGAGAGCCAATATACACAAATACAACTGAACATATACAAACACGTGCCAAGCACGGAAATCAAATACATACAGTCAAGAAGGGATGCTGATAACCTCTGGCACTCGCGGAACGTGGCGCTGCTCCGCTACTGAAGAAATCCCTCGGAAAGCTCCAACTGCTGCTCCGGCTCTAGCTCAGGCTCAGTGACCACTGGGGAAAAACATGTGCGAGGGGTGAGCCACACGCTCAGTGAACAGCACAACCCATGCATCACAGACAATATTTACCACAATATTCCATTATTTATCCAGCCATCAATACATAACAACATAATCTAGTGGTTCGTACTTCGCCGAACCACCACACCCTCACCCTCACCCTCACCCATCCATGGGTGACATAGGCTATTGGGACTGATAATCACCCATAAACAAATCCAGTAGGTCGCTCATCGCCAACCCACTACACCCTCACCCTCACCCTCAACGAGTGACATAGGATTTTGGGACTGACTAGGCTGTTGGTCACCCTTGGTCCACCGATAGTCTCTCCCTCCACTCCGTAGGCCGCTTGGTCTCCACCCACAACTTCAGCACAGTCCGAAACCAAATCAGGAGGTGCCTACTGATGTGGGTCCTCCGAAGGACGGCCTTTCTAACGCTGGGGGTAGCCTCTACCGAATCCAACGCAGGGAACAGAACAGCCTATCCATACGCATATGATCCACTCGGATCCGCCGACTACATATCATCACAACTCAAATGTCATGAATTCCTCTGAATTCAACCAGGTGCATCATCAAGATGCGGGAACATGTACAAAAATCAGCAAGGCTGGAATATCATTGGGGGAAAGAAACTCGGAAGGGCGGCGTGAGTTCCCGTTATAGGATACCC
Source organism: Acorus gramineus (assembly GCA_030737835.1). Classification (NCBI taxonomy): domain Eukaryota; kingdom Viridiplantae; phylum Streptophyta; class Magnoliopsida; order Acorales; family Acoraceae; genus Acorus; species Acorus gramineus. Next base: position 513,685 of record JAUJYN010000023.1, read on the forward strand.
CGACAACCAAACAAGGAACACGGAGTACCCTAACCCGGGTCTCACCGCTGTCCTTGCAAGGCCCCTCCCCTATAATATCCACCAACTATGCTAATAATTATACTAATCATACAATCATTACATATAATATCATTGGGACTAGAACCTTGGGAGGGCAGCCTGAGGTCCCGATACAGGACATCCCGACAACCAAACAAGGAACACGGAGTACCCTAACACGGGTCTCAGCGTTGACCTCGCAAGGCTCCTCCCTATAATATTATCCTAAGGCATGCGATCTAACAGATACCAGCATTTAATTTAATAAATAAACTAGTAGGACGCATGCATAGGCCGGGGTTTCCTAGCATGAAAACCAGGGGACATGCTGCATGGCTCATACGCATATCCTAAGGGTGCAAGTCCCTAACATGCAAAGACTAGGGAAGCATGCATTCTACACATAAATCATACAAGCATGGATTACATATTATTGCAGGTTAATATTTATCCATGGCGCCCCAGGAGAGGTCGGTATACGCCCCAAGTGCGTACAACGCCTCTCTACTGGGTTGGATTGTCCCACTCACTGGAATCGGGGTCGTCGCGCGACCGTCCGTCTAGATCTGCAAGACAGACAATCAATATGGTGAGTTAAAATCCATACCTACCACAAGAGACAACCAAAAATACACCAAACCCATAACAAAACCCAACACTCGGGCAAACGTGCATACGACCCGCACGCACGCTAGCCCGAGCACTCCGACAACCACCCGCACGGCCGGCCACCACCCGCACGGCCACCCGACCGCCCGGACGCGCCGTCGCGCCTCAGCCAGCGCACCCCGCACGCCTCGCGCCGCCCGCGAGCACCCCGCGCGCCCCCGCGCGCAGCGCCTCGCCTCGCGCGCACCACCACGACCTCGCCGCGCCCCGCGCGCACCCCCGCCTGCACAACGCCCCAGCGTAGCGCCCAAGACTGCCTGCCGCACGCCCGAGTGCCCCGCGCCCCACGCGCAGCACCCGCGCGCGCCCTGCCCGCCTGGCGCCCAGCGCCCCGGGCCCTAACCCAGCACCCAGCACCCCGGCGCTCAGCGCCCAGCACCCGGGACCGTCACCCAGCGTCCACGCGCACGCCCGCGCAGCACGCACCCAGCGCGCCTGGCAGCACGCGCTCAGCGCGCCTGCCAGCCTGCGCGCGCTGCTGCCCGCGCTGCCTGCCTGCGCGCGTCGCCGAGTGGCCCGAGCACCGCTCGCCTACCCACCCGAGAACCGTCCGCCTGGTGCCCGAGCACCCCCTGCCAGCTGCCCGAGCATGGCCTGCCCAGCCGGCCTGCCCTGCTCGCGCAGCCCGCAGCCTGCCAGCTCCGCACGCCTCCCCCTGCACCCCCCGAGCACACGCCCGCGCGCGCACCCGCGCGCACGCGCTCGCGCGCCCAGCAAACTGGTGCACCTGCTCCTTACTACCCGGCCAGCCCCACCCAGCACGCCCAGCATGCCTGCGCACAGCACGCCCAGCACTCGCGCCTGCTGGCCACCATCTCCCCCCGACTGCATGCCCGCGCGCACATCCGCACGCATGCCCGCGCGCACGCACGCGCGCGCCTGCCAAACAGCTCTGCCAGCCGCGCCAGATGCTGCTGCCCGGCCCGAGACAGCCACCACCACTGCCCGAGGCCACCTCCCACCCATTCCCGAGTACCTCTACCACCACCCACCGACCTCCGACCACCTCCACCGCCCTCCGACGGCCACCCACAGCCGCCGACCTCCACCCAACCCCAAAATCCACCTCCTAGCATACATCTATGCAAGAAAAGTGAAGAAAAAGGCCTTACCAAGGGGAGGAAGCGAAGTCCGGACGCTCTCCGCGCGCCGAAACCTTTCCCAAAGGCTCTCTTATGCCCCGATCTACCACGGCCCTCGAAATGGCCCGAATCAGAGGACAAAGAGAGGGGGACGGAGTGGCTAGAGTCGTCAGAATTGGGATTTGAAGGCACCGGGGCGTAGATCGGGACCCGATCTACACTTCCCGTGCTTTAGGTTTTAAGCTTTGAGGGCTCTAGGGGGCTTGAAAGTGAGAAAAAGAGAGAGGGAAGAGAGAGAGAGCAAGTCGTAGGGATGATGAATAGTGTAGGGGGATTTTTAGATTCCATTTATATAGTGTGCGACTTAAAAACCCGGATACGCCCCGGAACTGCAAAATTTTTGGAAACGATGCCGGAATTCGATGAAATTTTCGTGAGAGGTCTAAAATGGCACCAGGACACCAAATATGCAGTCAGATTCCCAATCGGAGTTCTCTAGCTCAGGACGATAGCTAACAGTCCAAAAATTAGCGGTTCCGATCGAAAACCCTAAAAATTTTAAAAACTACCAGGACGCTCCAACGGTTACCAGCAGGTTAAAAGTGACACATATATAACGCGCACACTATTTCTTTTCAGGGGCAGTGTTGGGCGTGGAGTTGGAGCTTCCTTGTGGCGTGGTCTTATGGGCGTGGAGCGTTCTTCCGGTGGGTGGTGAGTGCGAGGCTATCAGCAGTCCTATAGTCATTGTATGTATTGTAAATCATGCATGTGGCACAGGTTGTATTTTCTTTTGGCTGGACTTGGCTCTCACAGGACAGTGATTGTGTATTCGAGTCTGTAATAATGTTTTTGATTTACAGACATTGTTTATATATTATGCTTCCGCTTTTCAGTCAGTTATCATTATCCTAGCTTTGCCACCTTGTGTGTTGTTGTTGGAGTCTTTATTGACCTCAGGTATTGATAGCTGATATTTTATTATTGCCACGTCTCGGGGACGGCCGCCCTAGGGCGTGACAAAAGTCGGTATCAGAGCGTGGTCCTGTCAAACCCTAGACCAACCCTTAAGTTAGTATCAGAGCGTGGTCCTATCAGAGTGTGTTGTTGTTGGAGTCTAGTCATATAGATGATGAGTCGTAGGATTGTCATCTGAGTACTCTTGTTTTAGAAGTTATCTTAGGTTGCTGACATGCCTCCTCGCATCCGTTGACGTGGACGTGACCCCCCTAGACCCACCCTTAAGTTGTCGACTGGGTCGACTGAATAGGGTCAGTTGTTGGATCCCTTGTGGTGGGATTAAGGCTTGGGTAGGAGATTCCAGCCAGTAATATGATAGTGATGAATTGGTTGCAATTTCTAAGGTATGGATTGCGTCTCGATAATGGAGCTCTTTCCCGTGCATCGGTATTGCTGGTAACCATTGAGTTCGCGTGCGGCGCTAGTTTCAAGTGTTGAGGATGTGGGGTATTGCTCATTAAGGGGTGATGTCTTCTTCCAGCCTTCCTACTCAGGATTAAGGGGCCTTGCAGGGTCAGCGTTGAGACCCGAGCTAGGGTACTCCGTGTTCCTTGTTTGGTTGTCAGGATATCCTATATCGGGACCTCATGGTGCCCTCCCAAGGTTTCTTTTCCCAGTCAAGGAATACCTTTGAAGCATCTATAAGATGATGGATTTTTCCTCTCACTTGGAAGGTGCTGTAGCGAGTGGTGATGCATACGATCGGGATTGGGTGCATCCTATTGCAGCTTGGTGGGCGATTGCTTGTGGACTGGGTTCCATAGTGGCATCTGGAGTCGCTTCGATATATCATTGTGCGTTGTAGCTGCCCGGTTGAGGCCAGAGCCTTGTGAGGTGCTCCTAGATACTATGCTTGTTGGTGCGCCCATATGGCAGAGATAGTGGGCTTGGGAGGCTACCAGGTAGAGGCCACACCGGGAGAGTGCTACTGGATGATGTCGAGAGTGTGGACTCCCTGTGATGAATCTGCCCATGGAGTGCAGGATGCTGGAGTTCCAATGATTATAGATGAGCGACCTATCTCTAGTGGCATGTGAAGCACAGTTATGGATACTGTCGCGTTTTGCCCCACATTGGTCGCAAATAAGGAGACGCGATGCTAGCGTTCGTGATGGGACTCAACCGCCCTATCAGATAGATGACGTCGCATAGGCATTGTCGAGGTCCGACGACCCCTTATTGCGTGTCTTGTGGATTAAGTGCGGTTGAGCGGCTTACCAAGCGTGTAAGTGTCATCATGAGCGCCAGCCATGCTCGAGGAGCAGAATTTGGACTTAATTGTTTGAGGTGTTGTTTTGATCTCCCCGTGGAGGTTGAAGATCAATTACCTTTGCCGCGAATTGATGATCTGTTTGACCAGCTCTGGGAGCGGTTGTCTGCTATTAGATCGATCTTCGCACAAGGGTAACAAAAGTCAGAGATCCGGGAGTTAGACATCCCGTAGATGGCCTTTCGTGACCGTTTCAGGCACTACGACTGCCGTCGGGGTTGACGAATGCGCCGGATGCCTTCGTGAATCTCAAAAGTTTTATTGGGCCTCCGTGGACTACTTTGAGGTAGTCTTCATTGAGATTGCTGTGGTGCGATGAAAAGGGCGATATGGGTGACCTTGTTTCCCCAAGTTTGCATACCCTCAGGCAATGTTCGAGAATCATCATCGCGTTGGAAAGCGTCAGTCCATCAAAATTCCTCAGTGGATGTGGGAGTGGGTTATCAGGGATTGTTGCAGGCTCACTAAAGTCATGTTCAGGTCACGACGCTGTCTAGGTGATCAATGACCGACTGACTAAGTCCACGCTTCCCTCCCTATCCGACTGATTGAGTCTCTGGACGCCTTGACGTGGGTTTTCACCTTCGCGATTGTTCGTCTTCATGGCACTCCAGTCGGCGCTATTTTCGGTTGAGACGCGAGGGTTACTTTGAGGTTGTGGCGCAGCCTTGGCAGGCTTTGGCGCGAGCCTCCATTTAAGTATAGCATTTCATTGCCGATGGACAACCAGACAAAGAGGACGATTCAGACCTTGGAGGACATGCTAAGTGCTTGCGTGCTCGACGATGAGGGCAGTTGGGTGAGGCACCACCCATTTGTTGGGGTATGCCTGCAAGATGACTACCATTCGAACATCCAAATGGATCTGTGAAAGGCACTCTACAGGCGCAGTTTTATACCTCCCTTGTGTTGGGACGGTTGACGAGCGCCAGTTGGAGGGGCCATAAGTCAGTTGTTTGACCTTGCGGTGGCCAGGTTGGTTCGTGTGTGCATCTGCACCTCCCAGAACCGACAGAAGGGCTACGCAGGTCATCGTCGCCAGGAGCTTACCTTTGGGTTTGGTGACCATGTTTTCGTGAAGGTGTCCCAGTTCAAGGGCATCCTCTGTTTCGACGTTCGGGGCAAGCTGAGTTGGCTCTTCAATGGGACTGTTTCTCATCATTGAGTGGATTGGGGAGGTGGCTTGTCATGTAGCCTTTCCCCCATAGCTGGCTCATGCCCACGACGTCGTCCTTGTCTCATGGCCGAGGCGTTATGTCCACGATCCTGCTCATGTCATTCTGTTCGACCACCTCATTCTCGAGCTGGATTTGTCGTTCATGGAGCAGTGGATCGAGGTCAAGGACAATCATGAGAAGAGGCTCCACGCTAAGACCGTTCCTTTGATTATAGTGTGTTGGTAGCGCCAGTCCGGTGCAAAGACCACTTAGGAGCAAAAGGTTTATGCGTGATACTTGCTATTTTCGGTCTTCCCTTTTGGGTTTCCTTAAATTTCGAGGACTAAATTTCCTAAGGGTGGAAGAATGTTATGCCTATGTCATTTGGAGCGCTCTGATTGAAAATTGGCTACATAATTTTTTTTCTCCTAGAAGTTACGTATTTCCAATTTGGTATTTGGATTTGATTTTGTTAAAATCCAAGATGAAGAAGTTTAAATATGATTTTAATATGAGATGCTCAGTTTTGAGTTAGCTTTCATACAAAAGTGGAATTAGATCAACTGGATTCATGTAGTAAAAGTTATGGGTATTTTTCCAAGTATACCCCGGGGATGAAAAATTCTGGCAGCAGCCCTGTTCAATGTTTAGCTCACATTTCGGAATAGCTGGAGAGATTATTTGATCTTGGCATAAACATGAAAGCTGTAGATAATCTTCTTGGCTTTCCAACGGATTTTGAATTGTGCAATTCAGAGCTATATTGATGAAGTTATGGCTGTTCTAGTGAAGCATGTATAGAATTTCTAGTCAAGGTGACTTAGTCATTTGAATCCCTCTTTTAGATATTTATTTGCCAAAATATCTCTCTCTATCTCTCTCCCTCCCACTCCCAACGTGGGATTCTTGGCTCTCTCGCTTCTCTCTTTTCACTCCCCCAAGGTGTTTGTGTTATTTCCTCAAAGAGAAGGAGAGAGTGTGGAGGAGGGGTTAAAAGAGGGTTAGGAGAGGCTGGGCGTGCGTAGAAGGGCGCTGGCAGGTGCAGGCGGGGGCGCAGACGCGCGCTGGTGCGCGCGGGCGCTGGCGCGATCGGGGGTGCGGGCTGGGAGTGCGCGCGGGCGACCGCGAGCCTGCGCGCGCGCGGGGCATGCGCCTGGGCGCGGGGTTGGGGGCCAGTGCGCGCGGGGAGTGCGCCCGGGCGAGCGCGAGCGTGCGCGCGCGGGGCATGCGCCTGGGCGCGGGGCTGGGGGCCAGTGCGCGCGCGCACGTGCGCGCGCGCATGCTGGGGCATGCCCGGGGCTGCCCAGGGTCTCGGGTAGGTGCTAGGGAACCCGGGCATGCGTGCGTACGCGCGTGCTCGCATGCGTGTGAGCCCGTATGCGTGCATGTCTAAGTCTTTGGTATTTCTAATGATTTCTATGTGCTAAATTGTGATGTTACTCACCAAATTGATGCCCCTACCTTGCAGATCTCGTCGGATGGGATGCGCGAGGTCCCGGGTTGTATGGTGAGTGGTTCGATCCATTCCCCCCCCCCCCCCCCATCTCGGGATGCGCTCGACGCGCGTAGACGCGCGTCGCGCATCGATGGGCCCCTTAAGCTATAATATGTAGATATCTTGCATGCTAGGCTTATATACATGTATTGTATTCATGTATGAATGATTGTGTTGCATGAGCCCCTCTAGTATGGGCATGTATGTTGTAAATGTGTATGGATGTATGGAATATGGCATGTCTTAGGTAGTATTGTAATACTACTCCCACCATATTAATGGGAATATACAGTATGATTAAGTCTGGGTTAATAACGGGCACCTGCCTAATATTCCCTTGCGATAAGACTCGAGGGCGTGGTGTAGCTGTTGCGCCCATGCTAATGGGGCAAAGCTATGACCAGCTGCATGAGATGATGATGTCTCTTGCCCGCTCCCTCTGAACGAACTGAGTAAGTAGATGCGATTTCCTACTCAACTCAGGTTCGTTTAGAATGTTGGCATGCACCTGTTAGTGCGCGAGATCGCGCTTGACCCTTTTTTTTAAGTTAGCGATATCCAACGGATATTAGAGTATATTTTGTATGTTTATGTGATTAATGACCATGTATGCATGTTGTATGATTTATTATGATGTAAATATATGATTAGGGAGTATCCCTACGATTACTTGTTATGTGATCGTGCATATGGTTCATGCACATAACTAAGATTAAATTCTCCTCTAAAATATATGCGCATGTTAAAACTGATAGGCCTAGTTGGAATAGGCGTGGGTATGACCCGCTCTCGGGTTGTACCTTATTAGTTAGAGCGGTAGCGATGAAATCGCCCGTGCATCCGAGCGATGCACTCGTTTGGAATTCAGGAGGATTTGTTATCTTAACGATTTGTTAAGCCGGTAGTTGGGGCGTGTCACCCCCTTTGTGTCTGAGCGGTGTGGGAGTACAGTAGTATTTGATATCTCGATAAGTGATTTTCGAGAGTAGTTGCTTTCCATTAGGTTCGCTTCGTGAACATGGAATGTTTACTCCCATTGTCATCCGTGTTGAGGGGGGCCGGGTTTTAGCTGTCCTGACAGAGGGCTACCATCCGTAGGTACCACCGATGCATTCGGGAGCGTACTGATTGTGGGAGTATACCAGGTAGAGGCTACCCGGGAGAGGGTTAACGAATGATATTGCAGAGTAGTTGTTTTCCATCGGGTTCGCTTTGCGAACATGGAATGTTTACTCCCAATGTCGTCCGTGTTGAGGGGGCCCGGGTTGTAGCTGTCTTGACAGAGGGCTCCCATCCGTAGGTACCACCGATGCATTCGGGAGCGTACTGATCGTGGGAGTATACCAGGTAGAGGCTACCCGGGAGAGGGTTAACGAATGATATTGCAGAGTAGTTGTTTTCCATTGGGTTCGCTTTGCGAACATGGAATGTTTACTCCCAATGTCGTCCGTGTTGAGGGGGCCCGGGTTGTAGCTATCCTGACAGAGGGCTCCCATCCGTAGGTACCACCGATGCATTCGGGAGCGTACTGATCGTGGGAGTATACCAGGTAGAGGCTACCCGGGAGAGGGTTAACGAATGATGTTGCGAGCGTGGGATCGTTCTCCCCTTCGTTGGATCCGATGTAGGGACTCCCCGGCGATTACAGCCGTCTTGATAGAGGGCTCCCATCCGTAGGTACCACCGATGCATTCGGAAGCGTACTGATCGTGGGAGTATACCAGGTAGAGGCTACGTGGGGAAAGGGCTACCGGTGGACCAAGGGTGTAGAGCAGTCTAAGTCTCTTCCAAAAGTCCTATGTCACCTCTAGGGGGTGAGGGTGAGGATGAGGTGAAGACACATCGCCGTGTGACCCATTCGTTGTTCGTCCGTTCCCATAGTTGTTGGGTCCGGTTGTGTATCGATGTTTAATGACATCGTGGGTTAGTTATCCCAATGTAGATGATCCAATAATGTTGTGTAGACCAGGAATCTCGGGTCTCCTCGACCAACGGTATGGTCTCTTCCCAAAAAGTCCCAAGAGTCTCCCTCCGGGAGTGAGGGTAAGGGTGCGGTTGGTCGCGCTGCCGTGTGACCCTGTTATCCATGGGTTTCCACTTATGTTTTCCTTGAAAGGAAAGTGTTTATGTATTGAACTGTTGTATGGTGATTGGTTTCCAGCCACTCACTGAGCTTGTAGCTCACCCTCGCATACTATTTCTTTTCACGGGCAGTGTTGGGCATGGAGTTGGAGCTTCCCAGTGGCGTGGTCTTATGGGCGTGGAGCATTCTTCTGGCGGATGGTGAGTGCGAGGCTGTCAGTAGTCCTAGAGTCATTGTATGTATTGTAAATCGAGCATGTGGCACAGGTTGTATTTTCTTTGGATTAGACTTGGCTCTCACAGGACAATGATTGTGTATTCGAGTCTGTAATAATGTTTTTGATTTACAGACATTGTTTATATATTATGCTTCCGCTTTTCAGTCAGTTATCATTATCCTTGCTTCGCCACCTTGTGTGTTGTTGTTGGAGTCTTTATTTGACCTCAGGTATTGATAGCTGATATTTTATTATTGCCACATCTCGGGGACGGCCGCCCTGGGGCGTGACACCACCTCCATCACACAAGTATGACTTAGGAATTGGTCTACCTGATAAAAGGAAAGATTGCCTACCCAGTGGACTGGGATAATTTTTAACCCCAAAGCATCTCCCCTTTATTCTCACTCTTATTCGTATCAACCCCAAAGTCAAAATGAGGAATTACCCTGGACCTAGCATATGTCCCAAAATTGGCTCTGGCACTATACAAACACTTCTAGAGGGAATGCAGAAAAGAACAGGGGTGAAAAACCAAAAACCCCCCCCCCCCCCTCAAACCCAAAAAAAAGAAAGGCAAAAGAGAGGCCAACAAAAGAAAATACACCCGAAACAAACGGGTATACTCTCTGTCAACAGTGCAATCACCTACAAACAGTATACACTGAACAAAAGGCTATACTAGTACACATCCAAACAAATGGATTGTACTCTCCGCCCAAAACACGGGTACATGCCCGATGGGCTGTACTCTCCACCCAAATAAAGAAGTGGTAAAAATAAGAAAGCCAAAGGGACCTAGAAAGTTATGCTAGACTGGGACAATTCTAAAAAGTTGCCCCAAGGAAGATATTACTCTCACCCCCTCTTTTTTTTTTCCTGCAATAGGATAAAATTGAACTATGTCTACTTGGAAAGGCAAAATTTCAGCCAAAGGTAGATCTTTCCCTATGTTTATAACGCACACACTCACATGAGTTCATTTAAAGTCTTGCCTATCTAAAGGAAGCTTATTTGACTTGATTCCTGTTACATTCATGGACCTCCCAGCATGTTTATAATAATATGATCAAGCATCTGAGAATCATGAACTTGAGAAATTGACACCTAGAGCCAATACCTTTCAAATATAATCCTGGTTTGGTCATAGGCGACCACAAGGGCCCCTTTTCAAGGACTTGATGGCATCCTTTACTTTAGCAAATTGAAAACAATACCCTCTCATATGAAAAGTCAATTGAAGAATTAAAATAGTCCCTTATGTCACTCACACTTATGCATAAGCTTGTATTTTTCTTTTCCAAAAACTTAGGCATTCAATTTTTGTAAAATATCAATTGCCCCCCCCCCCCCCATATCAAGAGAAAATTTGCCCCAATTACTTTTATTTCATGCCCTTGCGCATACACTTGAGAAGGAAAAATTGCCCCACTCTCACACACATCCGGAAATTTTCCAAACTCACACGTTCTCACACTTAGAGTCACCTAGACTCCCTCATTTTTATTCTGAGCATGGCCTCTCACACCTTTTTCCCCGCTTTACTTTTAATCACCTTAGATTGGTTGTAGCCCTTGACAAATTGAGCAAGAAGGGTTTGAAAGTCAGTGCAGGGGCACAATCTGAACAAATTTAACACTTGGTTCAAGGAAAGAATGTTTTTACAGGTTTTAAAGGTTGACCAAGCGCTCAAAGGCTCTCAGCAATAACAACAAGACATCAGGAATCAGAAGTCTGCCCCAGGCAAGGGGCGGCTAAACACATCTAGCCGCCTAAGCTTCGACGGCTCAAACAACATGCCGGCGCCCTACAGGTAAGTTTTGCCTGTCTAGGGGCAGCTAAACATAACTAGGGTGGCTAAACCTAAGTAGCCGCCTGTCACTGGGCGGCTAAACGTAAGTAGCTGCCCCATACCTGCTACCCAATCTGCCCTGTCAGTTCAGTTTTATCAACTCTTCAACCCTTCGAGAGCTATTTTTAAAGCATTTCTTTCCAAAAACCTGTGCATACACATTCCATACACACATACACTCCCACGCCTATATAGAAACAAATTAAACAAACAGCCAAAACCAAAACCATATATCAAATCCATGCATGCGCCACATCAACTCATCCTCAAACCAAACCATTCACCACACACACATACACATCCATCAAGATAGATCCAAAAGACCTTTCAAAACTAAAGCATCATGTCCATCTACATAAACCATCCATAAACCAAAAGGAAACGATGAATTGTTTATAAAAACTAAGATAAAACTAAAGACAAACTACAAAAAAAAAAAAGAGTTTTTATAAATAAAACAAAGGAAAGACAGGTGGAAGTCCACCAAAGAAGCTTTAAATGTGAATGTCTTAAGCTCTGCATCGCCAAAATAATCACCTGAGCCAAAAGAAAATAAGAAAACATGAATTCTTTGATATACATATAATTCTTCTCCCAAAACGTCATCCGCAGGAGGCTGAGTCGAAGGAGGAGCATTCTGACTTGGCTGGGACGATGTTATGCCTGTGTCATTTGGAGCCTTATACTTTTCGATCGGAGTCGCTAAAATTTTGGCTTTTAGCTACCTGTGGGAGTTGGTGTGCTCTGATTGAAAATCTGTCTGCATAATTGTTCTCCTGGTATTGGCATTGGCCTACCTGTAAATTTTCGTCGCATTCTGACTTCTTTTTAGAAGTTATGCATTCCGATTGGTATTTGGATTTAATTTTGTTAGTGCCCAAGATGGAGTATTTTAATATGATTTTATCATGAGATGTTTAGTTTTGAGTTAGCTTTCATGCAAAATTAGAAATAGATCAGCTGGATTCATGTAGCAAAAGTTATGGGTATTTTTCCAATTATACCCTGGGGATGAGAAAATCCTTGCAGCAGTCCTGTTCGATGTTTAGCTCACATTTTGGAATAACAGGAGGGGTTATTTGATCTGAGCATAAACATGAACGTTGTAGATAATCTTCTTGGCTTTCCAAAGGATTTTGAATAGTGCAATTCAGAGCTATATTGTGGAAGTTATGGCTGTTCTAGTGAAGCCCGTCCAGAATTTTTGGTCAGGGACGATTTGGTCTTGTCAACCCCACACCAACTCACTTTAATCCCATTTAATGCCACCTTTGTTGTGGAATCTCTCTCTCTCTCTCTCTCTCTCTCTCTCTCTCTCTCTCCCTCTCAAAACCATCCGAGCCCTCTTTGGCTCTTTTTTTCTTTTGCTTTCCCTTTTGTTGGTTGAAGCAGAAGTAGATGGAGAAGAAGAAGGAGTGCTTGGAAGAGGTAGTGCAAGAAGAAGAAGATCATGGTGTGTGTGTGCTTATGTTGTTGTTGATGTTGATGTTTCTCCTCCCTCTCCTCCTCCTCTAGCTGATCCCCTGTTTTTCCCTCACCTTTTGGTCCAGCCAAGTAGAAGGTGTGCTGTGAAGGAGATGGTGGTGAATGTTGGTGGCTTTGTGTTGTAGTAACACAGTTTTATGTCTTGTGAAGATCCTTGTGAATCAGGTACCTAGAGGCATATTTGGAGGCTTGTGTAATCATGTAATATGATCATCTATATGTCTAGATGGTATATATGAAATTTGGGGTCATTATGATATCTGTGTTGTAAGTTAGAACCTGTTTTGCATGGCCTGACCAGATTCACGTAGGAATTGACTTGCTTCTGGAAGTGATTTATTTAGGGCTTGTACAGGCAAAATTAGGTTATAATGTCTTCATGGATTATGATCCCAGAATGTTAGAGAATGTGTATGATTTATTTCATAATTTTAGATATGTATTTGGTGCTGTGGAGATAAAATAGTAGGACTGGTAGCAGCAGGTTTAGCAATTTTGCTCAATTGGTGTCAAGGAGTTGTTATGCATGTTGTGGAAACTATCAGGAGGTTCCATATTTTAATTGAGCATTATTGGTTGTGTTTTGCAGCCTTCGTTGGCGGAACTCGCGATGAATGGGTCGTTAGGTGAGTAGTTCAATCCAACACTTCGGGAAGTGTTCGATGCATAGTCGTGTATTGCACATCCATGGTGCATCTTGGCACCCATATTATGTTAGATATTGCATGCTAAGACTGTATAGCTCATATATTGCATAGAACCCTTTATTCTACCATGTACTTGCCTATGTATGGTATTCATTTAAGAATGATTGTGTTACATGCTTCCCTCTGGTTTGGGCTTGCTTTATGTGTGGTGTATGGATGTATAGAATATGGCATGCCTTAGGTAGTCTTGTAATACTACCCTTATATTAATTATATCTAGCATAATCAAGCTTGAGTTAATTTTTGGGTACAGGTCTAATGTTCCCTTGTTATAAAGATTTGAGGGTGTGGTGTAGTTGTTGCGCCCATCTTGTTGGGGGCAAAGCTATGACCTTCGTGAGATAATGAGGCTTCATCTCTCTCTCACTCTCTCTTTGCACGAACTGAGTAAGTAGATGTGGTTCCTGCTTGACTTAGGTTCGCGTGGGAATGCTGGCATGCGCCTGTTGGTGCGTGAGATCGCGGTTAACCCTTTCCCTTTTAAGTTGGTGATATCCAACGCATGGTAGATTATATATTATGTGCTTGCATGATTAATGTCCTTGTATGCATGTGTTGCCAGGTTATGCTTTGTATGTATGTTGCATGATATATTGTTTATGATGTGTATTCATGTTAGGTGGACCATATATATAACTGCGATAGAATTCTCCTATTATAAATTGCGCATGTTAGACTAATCGTGCCTACCTGTGCTAGGCATAGGTATGACCCGTTGTCGGGTTCTACCTTAGTTAGTTAGAGCGCAAGCGATGTAATTGCCACCCTGCATCCGTGTGATGCACTTGATGGAATTCAGGAGAATTTGAGGTTATACCGGTGTTTCAAACCGGTGGTTAGGGTGTTTAAGCTAGGCCTACCCATGCTAGGTGAGTGTATGAACTGCCCATTGGGTTATTCCTTGGGCTTATTTTTGGTGCGAGAGCTGAGGTAACTCCTTGTGTCTGAGCAACGCATATGTGTGGGAGTTCATATGTATTTGATAGCATCGGTAGGCGATTATCGAGAGTAGTTTTTTTCATCGGGTTCACTTTGCGAAGATGGAGTGTTTCCTCCCAATATCGTCCGAGTTGAAGTGGCCCGGGTTGTAGCTGTCCTGACAGAGGGCCCTCACCTGTAGGTATTATCCAAGCATGCGGCAAGATGTGTTGATCATGGCGGTATACCAGGTAGAGGCTACCCGGGAGAGGGCTCATGAATGATATTGCGAGCGTGGAATCGTTCTCCCCTTCGTCGAATCTGTGTCGATGCTGCCCAGCATTGTAGCTGTCCTGACAGAGGGCCCCCACCTGTAGGTACTATCGATGCATGCGGCAAGATGTATTGATCATGAGGGTATACCAGGTAGAGGCTACTCGGGAGAGGGTAACCGGATGATGAAGGGTGTAGAGCAAGCAGTTTTATCCCAAAAGTCACTAGGATCACCCCTGCAGGGGTTAGGGTAAGTTGAGTCACGTCGTCACGTAACTCTTATAGCCATCGAGTATACTCTGGGTATGATACTCCTAACGCGTGAGGTAACGAAGTGTATCTTTACCTTGTAGCGGATGGACTCGCTGTATTTTGTTGTCCAGTAACACCATGTGTTATGGTTAATAGTTGTTCCTCCCCGAGTGTCCCAAGAGCCTCCCCCCTGGAGTGAGGGCGAGGGTGAGGTTGGTCACGCCGCCACGTGACCTTGTTATTTATTGGGTTCCCACCCATGTTTTCCTTGAATGGAAATTGCCTTAGTATTTAATTGTTGTATTGGTGTTTGTTTTCCAGCCACTCACTGAGCTTGTAGCTCACCCCTCGTGTATTGTTTCTTCTACAGGGGCGGGGTTGGGCGTGGAGCTGGAGCTTCCTGGTGGCGTGGTCTTGCATGCGTGGAAGTGTCCTGTCCGACCGTTGGGGAGTGCGAGTCTATCAGCTGTCCCAGTGTCATTTATGTATTTGTACATGATGTATTTTATTTGGACTAGACTTGGCTCACACAGGACAGTGATTGTGTATTCGAGTCTATAATAATGTTTTTGGTTTACAGACTTATTGGCATTTTTATGCTTCCGCATTTTAGATGAGTTATTAGTTATCATTGCTTTGTTAGCCTTGTGTGTTATTTATTAGAGTCATTGGTGACCTCTTGTACTTCGATAGCTAATACTTTATCTATTACCACGTCTCGGGGATGGCCGCCCTGGGGTGTGACAGACGGTGGTGGTGGTTGAGGAGAGGACTGAACCTCTGGAGCATCTGGAGCGGCAGGAGTCTCTCGGACGGAAGACGCCGCCCTCACATGCCTCCCACGACTTTGAGTCACCGAAGGATGAGAGGCCCTGCTGAAGATGGCCCCGGTGGCGACAGAGGTTGAAAAGGAGTGCTTGTGTTCGAGAGGAAGAAGGCCGAGGTCCGCCTCAGTCATGGCCCCTCCGCCAACCAACTTCCCCCTCATGGTGGCCTCCAATAGGTGGACTTGCTGGATATCTTGGTCCCTCCTCTCCAACCTCTGACGGAGACGACTCTCTACCCCTTTTGATCAATCCTCGACCACCCTCTCCTCGAGTCTCCTCGCTCTCGCTTCCACAGCCCGGAGTGTCTCCGCACTTGACCGAAGCACTTCTCGATCTCCATCCCCGGCTACTTGAAGGGAGCGAATCAGGTCCCCCATTAACCCACTTGGCACACCCGCCGAAGTCTCCAACTCTGAAACTCTGGCGCAGAGGGAATCGCTCACGGCGTAGGGTGGATGACTCCTCCCCTCTCGGCACCATTCCGGATCACAGCTGGTCCAACTCTTCCCTCAACGATCTCTCATACCTCAACTGGTTCACCTCATCCTCCACCCTGGCAGCCCTCTCCCTAGTCTGGTCGAGCCCCATCTGAGTGGCCAGGAGCTCACTTCGAACCACATCTAGCTCGTTCATCAACTTGAGCTATCGATTGGAAGTGGTGGTCAGAGGAGGAGCGGAGGAGGAAGAAGCGCCGTCAGCCATTGCTCTCTACAGAGCGTCCACCTGAGCCTCAAGGACCCAAACCTGGTCTTGCAGGTGCCGTCTCTGAGACCGCCACCCCTCTACCTGTCCGGCCCTCGCGTGGAGATGCTCGTTGGCGGCTTGAGCTTTTTCTCCAACTCATTTAGCTCAACCTACAAAGCAAGACATCATTTAAAACAGAAAGAGAAGAAGCAAAGAGAGAAAAGAAAGGAAAAGAAAAACTTTTCTTATATAGGCATCCGGGATCTCCTCCTCCATGGTCCCAAGGATGCTGACATATTTATGGTGGTACTAGGCCATGTACTCCTCGCTACTAGCCACCTCGGGACGACGCTCCACTAGAGTCCCTCTACTCTCCCATCCCCTCACATACACCGCGTAGTTCCTCGGGAGATTCGTATCCCAAGGAATAGCAGTTACTGGAATCGGAGGACGTTTTGGTAGAGGATCGAGCACCCACTGATGGTACCCACGCTGGCTGACCACCCGGCTGATCGCATGGAAGACGGCCTTGTTGACGAAAATCATCCAGATGTCCCGCGACAACTCCGCAGGGACCTCTTCCTCCGTGTAGGACCTCCAAGTCATCTACAGAACAAGATATCAAAGAAAATAAGGAGAAAGCTTAGTCAAAAGAAAATCAAATAAAAGCTAGAGATCCAAAAAATATACCTCTTCTTCTTTTAGAGCGCGAAAGGCCTCCCGGAACTGTGCAAGACGACGTAAGCACGAAGACCTTGGAGGCGCTTATCTCACTGGGTCAGACGATCAATGGCGAAGTGTTTGTATCCAAAGATCTGCAGGAAAATGCTATCAGAATTAAGTGAAACAAATCCGAAAGAAAGCCATTATTTTTTCACTAACTTATACTTGGGGAAAAGCAGCGAAGCCGCCAAGGTTTTTGCCCCCAGCCCTTCTCACTTTCTTCGACAACTCCGCAAAGAGATGAGCAAGCATGGCCACACCCCAGGCAAAGCGACCCATGGTCCCCAAGTCTCTCATCAGCAATAAGAAGTGGGAAGGTACCTTGTCTAAGGCAGTCGGGAAGAGTACTCGACCGAAGAAGTAGAGGAAGAACGCTCTCACCTCCCTCCACGCCCTCTGTGGGCACGCAGCCGCCTCTCTCACCTCGATCACTGACCTCCTCCGCTCATAGCTAGCCACAGCCTCACCTTTCTGGCGCTGTGTGAAGGAGCCGAGGCCATACCACCTCGACAATTGCCTGAGAGGGATCCGGTTCAGAGTCCTCTCTCACTCGATAAACTCCCACTCTCTAATCGACTCTTGAAATACTGCCCTGTAGTCAACGCTAGTAGCCGCGATCACCGCCTCTCCTAAAACCGGAAGACCGGTATACCGCTGGGCATCCTCCAACGTCGGAATCACTGCACCTATGGGGACAATAAAGGTGCAGCTCTCTGGATCCCACCTCTCGGCCAACGCCTCCAGATACGAGCGGTGGACGTGGAACGGCTCGATCAAGAAGAAGGAGTGGAAGCCCGCTCCATCCACCAAAGCTCACTCCTCTCGACCCAAGGAAGAATACCACCTTCCCGTCCTGTGCCACAAATCCCTCACGCGATTTGGTCGCTGAGAGGGACAAGAGAAAGCATTAATCAAAGGTGAGAATCTCTATTTTAAAATTCCAAGATCAAAACCATGCTTAGAGAAATAAATATACATGTACAAACATGAAATATTCAAAGCATGAATACACTTTTTTTCCCCACCGTGGTCTATCTCTTAAAACAACCAAGACTACACAAAAAAACACATCCATGTATGGCATGTCTATTTTAAATCCCACCGTGATCATTCCTAAAACACATGCTTACATACCTTCTTGTTATGCCTGTGTCATTTGGAGCCTTATTTTTCGATCGGAGTCGCTAAAATTTTAGGTTTTAGCCACCTACAGGAGTTGAAAAGCTCTGATTGAAAATTAGGCTACATAATTTTTCTCCTAGAAATTATGCATTTCCGATTTGGTATTTGGATTTAATTTTGTTAAAATCCAAGATGAAGAGGTTTAAATATGATTTTATCATGAGATGCTCAGTTTTGAGTTAGCTTTCATACAAAAGTGGAATTAGATCAACTGGATTCATGTAGTAAAAGTTATGGGTATTTTCCAAGTATACCCCGGGGATGAAAATTTCTGGCAGCAGCCATGTTCAATGTTTAGCTCACATTTCGGAATAGCTGGAGGGATTATTTGATCTTGGCATAAACATGAAAGTTGTAGATAATCTTCTTGGCTTTCCAAAGGATTTTGAATTGTGCAATTCGGAGCTATATCGTGGAAGTTATGGCTGTTCGAGTGAAGCCTGTCCAGAAATTTCTGGTCAGGGACGATTTGGTCATTTAAATCCCTCTTTTGGCTATTTAATGGCCCCGATTGTCTCTCTCGCCTAACACTCTCGACCAGCCCTTCTGTCGTGAAAATGAAGAAGATAAAGTGGAGGTGGTGTTGAAGTCCCCTCTTCTGATGTCATGATATGTATGTTGTTTGAAGGGAGGTTCGGGGCGTCGATGGTGATAAAGGTGGAGCTGTGGCGTGTGGGCGTGCCGGAGCCACGTATGGACCTCCCGCTCTCCGTGTTGGGTTCAGCCATGTCTTTTGTAGCTGATGGGGAGGAGTGGAAGCTCCATTGCTTTGTGTTGTTGTTGTGCATGCATGGAATTGAAGAGGATGAGGGAGAGAAGCCCATGTTCATGCGTTATGTGTTGTGTATGTGTGTACGCCACCCGTTTGTGAGTATGTGTGAGTGAACCTTGTATGCCTATTCTTCTCTTCTTTCAAATGAGGTTCCTCATGCATCACTTGAACTTGTGTTTATAGGCTAAAAGGGGCGTAGGGTTGGCACATCGGGTGCTCGAGTGCATGCTTGGCATTCTCGCATGTGTGCGGAGCACATGGGAAGCGTGCACGGAGTGCTCGAGGGCTTGCTTGGCGTTGTCCGATGCATGCGGAGTGCGTGGGCAGCGTGCACGGAGTGCTCGAGGGCGTGCTTGGCGTTGTCCGATGCATGCGGAGTGCGTGGGCAGCATGCACGGAGTGCTCAAGGGCGTGCTTGGCGTTGTCCGATGCATGCGGAGTGCGTGGGCAGCGTGCACGGAGTGCTCGAGGGCGTGCTTGGCGTTGTCCGATGCATGCGGAGTGCGTGGGCAGCATGCACGGAGTGCTCAAGGGCGTGCTTGGCGTTGTCCGATGCATGCGGAGTGCGTGGGCAGCGTGCACGGAGTGCGTGGGCAGCGTGCACGAGGTGCTCGAGGGCGTGCTTGGCGTTGTCCAATGCATGCGGAGTGCGTGGGCAGCGTGCACGAGGTGCTCGAGGGCGTTCTTGGCGTTCGCCGATACGTACAGGGTGCGTGGGCCGCGTGCACGTGGTGCTCGGGGGTGTGCTTGGCGTTGGCCGATGCGTATGGAGTGCGTGGGCCGCGTGCACGTGGTGCTCGGGGGCATGCTTGCAGTATTCAGACCCGTTCAGGGTGTATTTCGGGGTATCGAGCACCTTGTTATAGCCCAATCCAAACCATTGGTCAATTTCAGGGTTGGATGATTCTTGGCGGATTGGTATCATGCTTCGGATTCAATTGTTTTCGCCCTCTTGCGTTTCGCGAGCCGTGCGCTCGTTAGGTGAGTGGTTTCATCCAATCCCCCCCCCCCTCCTCAAGATGCGCTCGACGCGCGTACTCGTGCGTCGCGCATCGATGGGGCACCCTAGCTATACTACTTGTGTAGATAAGTAGTATGGCCATGCTTAAACTATAATATGTTAGATATCTTGCATGCTAGGCTTATATACATGTATTGTATCCATGTGTGAATGATTGCATTGCATGCGCCCCTCTAGTATGGGCATGTATTCTTTAATGTATATGGATGTATAGAATATGGCACGCCTTAGGTAGTATTATAATACTACTCCCACCATATTAATTGAAATATCCAGCATGATTAAGTCTGGGTTAATAACGGGCACCTGCCTAATATTCCCTTGCGATAAGACTCGAGGGCGTGGTGTAGTTGTTGCACCCATGCTAATGGGGCAAGGCTATGACCAGCTTCACGAGATGATGATATCTTTGCCTTGCCACCTTGTGTGTTGTTGTTGGAGTCTTTGTTGACCTCAGGTATTGATAGCTGATATTTTATTATTGCCACGTCTCGGGGACGCCCACCCTGGGGCGTGACACTTCTAGTCCCTTATTATAACATCAAGGCATGCATATTTCAAAAATTACCCCTCCCCTTGTCCCACCATGGTCCTCCTTATCATACTTACATGCCTTTTCATGCCATCATTTATCATGTTTACATAACCCTTTTATTATAACATGATCACCATGATAAAAGCATATGAAAGATTGCCCCCCCCCCCCTTAAAATAAATAAATAAATAAATACACACCATATATGAACCTGCCATGATTACTTCTTAGACTCATGAAATACATATAAATCCCACCACCATCTCTTGTACGAAAAAAAACACCATATCTATATATACAATAAAACATTCTATAGACTATGAGAATGCATACTTATGGAAGCCCACCGTGATCATTTTTTCTATATACACAAACAAGCATGCCTATTAAAGACATATAATTCTTACACATTGTTCATACCACAAAGACATATATATATATCAAAAAGCTAGACAAAGGGAAATTAAGGCATACCATAGCTCGTGTTGGCCAGAGGACATCCGTCTCGGCCTTGTCCGGATCATCCATCCTGTCGTCGTCTCCCTCATCCTCATCATCTCCCTCCTCCTCAACTACGGCCTCCTCCACACCAACCCCGGCCTCTGCAGCCCCGGCACCCTCAGCCATGACCTCCGCAGCCCTAACATCCTCAAGCCCAGCCTCCACGGCCTTGGTTGTTATGCCTGTGTCATTTGGAGCGCTCTGATTAAAAAATAGGCTACATAATTTTCCTTTTTCTGCGAGTTATGTATT
The DNA here is from genome assembly GCA_030737835.1 of Acorus gramineus. Lineage (NCBI taxonomy): Eukaryota > Viridiplantae > Streptophyta > Magnoliopsida > Acorales > Acoraceae > Acorus > Acorus gramineus. The sequence continues at coordinate 534,701 of JAUJYN010000023.1, forward strand.
TCCGATTTGGTATTTGGATTTAATTTTGTTAAAATCCAAGATGAAGAGATTTAAATATGATTTTATTATGAGATGCTCAGTTTTGAGTTAGCTTTCAAACAAAAGTGGAATTAGATCAACTCGATTCATGTAGTAAAAGTTATAGGTATTTTACCAAGTATACCCCGGGGATGAAAAATTCGGGCAGCAGCCCTGTTCAATGTTTATCTCTAATTTTGGAATAGCTAGTGGGATTATTTGATCTTGGCATAAACATGAAAGTTGTAGGTAATTTCTTGGCTTTCCAACGGATTTTGAATTGTGCAATTCGGAGCTATATTGAGGAAGTTATGGCTGTTCTAGTGAAGCATGTACAGAATTTCTAGTCAAGGACGAATTGGTCATTTGTATCCCTCTTTAGGATATTTATTTGCCCAAAAAATATCTCTCCCTCTCTCTCCCACTCCCCACGTCTACCACTCTTGGGTCTCTCTTCTCTCTTTCGAACACACCCCCCCATGTGTTTGTATTAATTCCTCAAAGAGAAGAGAAGGAGAAGGTGCAAGTGCAAGTCTAGGTTTGTGTAGGTGTTGTTGTTGTTGTTGATCTCCTCTCTCTCAAGCACCTTTTCATGAACTTCCCCCCCCCCTGTTTTTCAGCCAAGAAGACATGTGGAGGGCTGTGGAGGTGGTGGTAGTGGTGGTGGTGGTTGAGGTGGTCGCGGGTGCATCGAGGGCCCTGAATCTCCCCCTTTCATTCCCCCTCCCAAGGTGAGCTCTTCCCCTTCTTTTCTTGGTTTTTCATGGCTTAGGGGGTTGTGGGGAGGTCATGCATGCTAGGTAATTGGTTTAGGGTGAGTGAGAAGTGTGGAGGAGGGGTTAAAAGGGGTTAAAAAGGGGTTAGGGAAGGCTGGGCGCGCGCAGGGGGCTGTCTGCGCGCGTGCGCGCGCAGGCGCGCGCGCAGGAGGGCGCTGGCAGGCGCAGGCGGGTGCGCAGATGCACGCGGGTGAGTGCGTGCGAGTGCGCGGGTGCGAGCGGAGTGGGCGCGCGGGCGCTGGCGCGAGCGAGCGTGCTTGCGGGGCATGCGTCCGGGCATGCGCCGGGGCGCAGGGCTGGGGGCCAGTGCGCGTGCTGGGCATGCGCGGGGCTGCCCAGGGGCTCGGGTAGGTGCTGGGGCACCCGGCATGCGTGCGTACGCGTGTGCTCGCATGCGTGCGAGCCCGTATGCGTGCATGTCTAAGTCTTTGGTATTTCTAATGATTTCTAAGTGTTAAATTGTGTTGTTACTCACCAAATTTGATGCCCCTACCTTGCAGATCTCGTCGGATGGGATGCGCAAAGTCCCGGGTTGTATTGTGAGTGGTTTGATCCAATCCCCCCCTCTCGGGATGAGCTCGACGCGTGTAGACGCTCGTCGCGCATCGATGCCCCCCCCCTAGCTATACTACTTGTGTAGATAAGTAGTATGGCCATGCTTAAGCTATAATATGTAGATATCTTGCATGCTAGGCTTATATACATGTATTGTATTCATGTATGAATGATTGTGTTGTATGAGCCCCTCTAGTATGGGCATGTATGTTGTAAATGTGTATGGATGTATGGAATATGGCATGTCTTAGGTAGTATTGTAATACTACTCCCACCATATTAATGGGAATATACAGTATGAATAAGTCTAGGTTAATAACGGGCACCTGCCTAATATTCCTTTGCAATAAGACTCGAGGGCGTGGTGTAGTTGTTGCGCCCATGCTAATGGGACAAAGCTATAACCAGCTTCATGAGATGATGATCTCTCTCGCCCTCCCCCTCATAACGAACTGAGTAAGTAGATGCAATTTCCTACTCGACTCAGGTTCGTTTGGAATATTGGCATGCACCTGTTAGTGCGCGAGATCGCGCTTGACCCTTTCTTTTAAGTTGGCGATATCCAACGCATGCTTAAGTTAGGCCTTGTGATTAATGACCATGTATGCATGTTGTATGATTTATTATGATGTAAATCAAGGTTAGGGAGTGTCCCTATAATTATTAGATGATTGTGCATATGGTTCATGCACATAGCTGGATATAAAATATATGCGCATGTTAAAACTAATTAGGCCTATCTGGAATAGGCGTGGGTATGACCCGCTGTCGGGTTGTACCTTATTAGTTAGAGCGCTAGCGATGTAATCGCCCCGTGCATCCGAGCGATGCACTCATTTGGAATTCAGGAGAATTCATTAGCTTATGGGATTATTTCTACGTGAGAGCAGAGGCAATCCCTTTGTGTCTGAGCGACGCAACGGTGTGGGAGTACAGTAGTATTCGATATATCGATAAGTGATTATCGAGAGCAGTTGTTTTTTCATTGGGTTCGCTTTGCGAACATGGAATGTTTACTCCCAATGTCGTCCGTGTTGAAGAGGCCCGGGTTGTAGCTGTCCTGACAGAGGGCTCCCATCCGTAGGTACCACCGATGCATTCGGGAGCGTACTGATCGTGGGAGTATACCAGGTAGAGGCTACCCGGGAGAGGGCTAACGAATGATATTGCGAGCGTGGAATCGTTCTCCCCTTCGTTGGATCCGATGTAGGAACTCCCCGGCGTTAAAGCTGTCCTGATAGAGGGCTCCCATCCGTAGGTACCACCGACGCGTTCGGAAGCGTACTGATCGTGGGAGTATACCAGGTAGAGGCTGCGTGGGGAAAGGGCTACTGGTGGACCAAGGGTATAGAGCAGTCTAAGTCTCTTCCAAAAGTCCTATGTCATCTCTAAAGGGTGAGGGTGAGGGTGAGGATGAGGTGAATACACATCGCCGCTTGACCCATTCGTTGTTCTTCCGTTCCCATAGTTGTCGGGTCTGGTCTCGTATCGATGTTTAAAGACACCGTGGGTCAGTTATCCCGATGTAGATGATCCAATAGTGTTGTGTAGACCAGTAATTCTGGGTCTCCTCGACCAACGGTATGGTGTTATACATGTGCCACTTTTAGCCTTCTGGTAACCATTGGAGCATTCTGGCAGTTTTTGAGTTTTTTTCGTTTTCGATCGGAACCGCTAAAATTTTGGACTATTAGCTATCATCCTGAGTTTGAGGACTCCGATTGAAAATCTAACTGCATATTATGTGTCCTGGTGCCATTCTAAGCCACTCATGAAAATTACATCGAATTCCGGTAACGTTTCAGAATTTCACAGTTCTGGGGCGTATCCGGGTTTTGACCGAGCGAGAAGTCATTGGGAGACTTGACTTGGTCAATGTGGGCCCATGACTTGGTCAACTCTTTTGTCCTTTTGTGTGGTTGAGTTGACTTAGGTCAAATTGCACTTAGACCACTTAAACCCCAACCTAATCTTAGCTTAACCTAATCTAATTGGGGGTGTGAGAGTGTGTGAGGGGGGTGTGGGGATAAATAAATCCCACGACAACATTTTAAACCCTATTCATCATCTCCTCCACTCAATCCCTCTCTCTTCCCACCCCTTAAAACCTCCATTTGACCTAGCTAGGGTGCCCAAATAAAAAAACTCAAAGAAGAGAAAGGTAAGGAGAGCTCCCGATCTATCCACCGGTGGTCTCGGATTCGAGTTCCAAGGTGTTTAGCCCCTTCTCACGCCCTCCTTTCTCCCCTGTTTTCAGCCATTTCAAGGGCTGAGGAAGAGCTCGGTGGTGGTGGCCTTGGAGGAGGTGTTTCGGTGCGCGGAGAGCAACCGAACTTCCCTTCCTTCCTTTCCTTCCTTGGGTAAGCTCTCTTTCCTTCCTTTTCTTGCTTAGATGCATGTTAGGAGGGTGGTTTTGGGTGTGTTGTGGCTGTTGGTGGCTGTTGGTGGTGGTTGGTGGTGGTTAGGGGCCATTGGTGGCCGGTGAGGGGTGATTGGCTGTCTCGGGAAGGCAGACAGAGTGGCTCGGACAGGCAGGCAGGCTGGCTCGGGTAGGATGGCAGCACAGGCAGCGCAGGCTGGGCGCTGTGGGGCATGCACGCGCGCATGCACGCGGGCGTACGCGGGCATGCGCTCGGGTGGAGCAGGAGGGTGTGCTGGACGCTGGACGCTGGGCGATGGTCGCGGGCGCTGGATGCTGGGCGCTGGTCGCGGGTGCTAGGCGCTGGGCGCCGTGCGCGGGTGTGCGCGTGGGGCGCTGCGCAGAGGGGGCCGCGTACGGGTGCTGCGCGCAGGGCGCCGTGCGGGATTGCGCGATGGGGCGAGCGGTGGTGCGCGCGGGGTGAGGCGCTGGGCGCAGGGCATGCGGATGTGCGCGGTGGGGCGAGCCGGTGGTGCGCGCGGGGCGAGGCGATGGGGCCCTGGGCGTGCGGGTGTGCGCGCGAGTCGCTGCGCTGGGACGCAGTGGGCATGCGGTGCACCTGGGGGGACTTGGCGAAGTGTCCGGGCGTGCGGGCTGGGCTCGGCAGTGCGTCTGGGCGCGCGGGCCGGGGCTCGGCTGTGCGCCTGGGGCGGGTGGCCGTGCGTGCGGCTGCCCGGGGGTTCGGGAGTGAGTCGGGGTGCTCGGACTCGCGTGCGTACAGGCCGTATGTACGCTTGTCCGAGTGTTGGGTATTTTTAGTGTATTTTTGTGGTATTTGTGTATTTTACTCACCAAGTTGATTACCCTGTCTTGCAGATCTTGACGGACGGTCGCGCGACGACCCGGTTATTGGTGAGTGGGACAACCCAACCAGTCTGGAGGCGCTATATGCACTTGGGCGTATACCATCCTCCCCTGGGGCACCGCAGTTGATATTAACTTGTTAATATGTAATCCATGCAAGCATGATTAGTGTGTAGAATGCATGCCACCCTAGACTTTGTATGTTAGGGACTTGCACCCTTAGGATATGTGTAAGAGCCATGCATCATGTCACCTTATTATCATGCTAGGAAAGCCTCGACCTATGCATGCGTCCTAGTAGTTTGATTTATTAAATTAAATGCAAGCTTATGATATCTTTAGCATGCCTTAGGGAATATTAAGGGGCCTTGCGAGGTTAACATTGAGACCCGGGCTAGGGTACTCCGTGTTCCTTGTTTGGTTGGCGGGATGTCCTATATCGGGACCTCAGGTTGCCCTCCCAAGGTTTCTTTTCCCCATTATTATCTTATATGTTCCCCGCATCTTGGTTATGCGCCTTGGAGGAATTCTGAAGAATTCAAGACATTAGAGTTGTTGAGATGTGTTGTCGGCGGATCCGAGTGGATCATATGCGCATGGATAGGCTGTTCTGTTCCCTTCGTTGGATCCGTGTAGAGACTGCCCCGGCGTTAGAAAGGCTGTCCCGTGCAGGGGCTCCCATCAGTAGGCACCTCCTGATTTGGGACGGACTGTGCTGAATGTGGGGGTGGCCAAGCGGCCTACGGAGTGGGGAGAGACTATCGGTGGACCAAGGGTGACCAACAGCCTAGTCAGTCCCAATATCCTATGTCACCTATTGAGGGGTGTGTGGTGGGTCAGCGATGTGGCGACCCACTGGATTTGTGTAAGGATGATTATCAGCCTATTAAGTCCCAATATCGTTTGTCACCTATTGAGGGGTGAGGGTGAGGGTGAGGGTGTGGTGGTTCAGCGATGTAACGAACCACCGGATTCGTGTTGTTTATGCCACTTTGAGGCTATCGATTTGATTAAATGTGGTTAATATAAATTGTGATGCATGGGTTGTGCTATTCACTGAGCGTGTGGCTCACCCCTCGCATAATATTTTTCTCCAGTGATTACCGAGGCGGACTTGAAGGAGGAGCTCCCCGAGCGACTGCACCAGTAGCGGAGTAGCGCCATGTCCCTCGAGTTTTAGAGGCCATCAGCATCCTTTTGATTGTATGTATATATTTCTGTGCTTGGGCACCCAGTTTGGATTGTATTTGGATGTTTGTGTGTATATTGGCTCTCACAGGACATTTGATTATGTATCGAGTCTGTAATGTGTTGTTGATTTACAGATTCAGTCTTTTTTTAGCTTCCGCTATCTGTGTATATATCATGTCAGCCTCTTTGTTGTCTGTGTTGTCTTTTTAGCTGTCATTTATGGTATGCTATTGATCTCCTGTATTGACTGCTGATATCATATATACACTTGCCGCGTTCCGGGGACGGCCGCCCTGGGGCGTGACATGGTCTCTCCCCAAAAGTCCCAAGAGTCTCCCTCCGGGAGTGAGGGTGAGGGTGAGGTTGGTCGCGCTGCCGCGTGACCCTGTTATCCATGGGTTTCCACCCATGTTTTCCTTGAAAGGAAAGTGCTTATGTATTGAACTGTTGTATGGTGATTGGTTTCCAGCCACTCACTGAGCTTGTAGCTCACCCCTCGCAGACTGTTTCTTTTCAGGGGCAGTGTTGGGCGTGGAGCTGGAGCTTTCCTGTGGCGTGGTCTTATGGGCATGGAGCGTTCTTCCGGCGGATGGCGAGTGCGAGGCTGTCAGCAGTCCTAGAGTCATTGTATATATTGTAAATCGTGCATGTGGCACAGGTTGTATTTTCTTTGGTCTAGACTTGGCTCTCACAGGATAGTGATTGTGTATTCGAGTCTGTAATAATGTTTTTGGTTTACAGACATTGTTTATATATTATGCTTCCGCTTTTCAGTCAGTTATCATTATCCTTGCTTTGCCACCTTGTGTGTTGTTGGAGTCTTTATTGACCTCAGTATTGATAGCTGATATTTTATTATTGCCACGTCTCGGGGATGGCCGCCCTGGGGCGTGACATTGGTCCCCATGCCCACACCCTCCTCCGTCCCCACCGCATCGGAGGCCAACACCTCAAAAACACCCATAGCCCTTCTCTCCTCCTCCTCAGCCCTGGCCTCTGTGGCCTCCCTATCCAACATCCCAACAATAGCATCCAAAGATGACCTCTTCCCCTCACTAACGCCCTCGGCCCATACTACACCTTCGGCCGATCCTTTGGCCTCCAAACCCGCGCCCTCAACCACCAACGGTTGACTCCCATGCCTCCTCTTGCGCGTATACCCAATCACACCACTCACCACCCCTAGGACAGCCCCCGAGGATGCGCCCGCACCCTCACTGGCACCCATCAATGGTGTCCCCGCCGTTTGGGTCATTTCCTCTGTGACCCCCCTTTCCGACCCATCGCTCTCCAACGAGCCCGACCTTGAGACACCCCCCCTCTCCTCTCGAGAAGACCGAAGACGCTTCATCATCGAGGTCATCTTCTTCCCCTTCGTCATCTCCCCCGATTTCACAAGAAAAAGGGGAACCCAAAGATTCTTAGGGTTTCGAAATCAAGAAATGATCTAGGGCAAAATAAAACGAATCAAAGCCAGGAAAACCAAGGTTTTTCGGTTTCAAACGGAGAAGAAGAATAAGAGAGGGAAGAAAAACCACTTTGAAAATGTTGGGAGAGAGAGGGTCTCTTTTCGGTTATAAGGGACCCAGTCAGGCGGCGGCTACTCGTGTCTAGCCGCCCCCCATCTGCTGGCTCAATCCAAGTAGCCACCCCTCCCTGCCGGCTCAATTTGAGTAGCCGCCCCCTGCTCTCTGCCAAAAGTCGTTTCATTTCCATGTTTTCTAAACTAAACAGTCATGTATTGGTTTATTTCCAAATCCTACTTCATCAAACACAACTTTTTTGAAAATTTTACCACTTTTCCAGTACCATTCAGTTCGAATTTCTTCAGTTCTGGTTCCTCTCCAGAATTTTCTATCCTTTGGATGATCCAATTCACCAACTCAAATACCTTTTACTTGCTTTCTATCTGCGATATCCCCTTGATTGGCTGAGTTACCCAAGCATGGGTATGGTAGGTGCAAGGAAACCGACTCCGGGCTACTCCGTGCACGATGGGTAGGAACCCCGTCCGAGGGTTGGATCACTCGCTACTTTACTTTTTTCCATCTTCCACCTGGATCATTCCTTTCGGTTAAAAATTCTAGTCAAGACCTAGCCTCTCACAATCTAAATCAACTCCCTGAATAAGTATTGGTCATGTTACCTAAACTTCTTGAATTATGGGCCGGCCAAAATAGGGGTCTCTTTCCTTATCATCTGTCGAAGTCTTGTTATTTCACACAAAAGACTTCGTCTGATGAGGGACAATTGTAGATACCCCAATTTTGACCGTCCAAAGAGACGAAAATACTTCAAGTAATATTTAGAAATGACCACATTTGGACATCTAATAGAAAACTTCCTTAGAAACCCAAAACCGGCAACCCTAGTCCAACACTTAGACAAATCTGAGACCACAAGTAGCCGCCCCTTCTTAGGCGGCTATATTCAAATGTTATGCCTGTGTCATTTGCAGCCTTATTTTTTTATTGGAGTAGCTAATATTTTGGCTTTTAGCTACTTGAGGGAGTTGGAGTACTCTGATTGAAAATCTGACTGCATAATTGTTCTCCTGGTATTGGCATTGGCCTACCTGTAAATTTTCGTCGCATTCTGACGTCTTTTTAGAAGTTATGCAATTCCAATTGGTATTCAGATTTAATTTTGTTATTATCCAAGATGAAGAGGTTTCAATCTGATTTTGTCATGGGATATTCAATTTTGAGTTAGATTTCATACAAAAGTTGAATTAGATCATCTGGATTCATGTCCAAAAAGTTATGGGCATTTTTCCAATTATACGCCGGGGATGAGGAAATCCTGGCAGCAGCCCTGTTCGATGTTTAGCTCACATTTTGGAATAGCTGGAGGGATTAGTTGATCTTGGCATAAACATGATAGTTGTAGATAATCTTCTTGGCTTTCCAATAGATTTTGAATTGTACAATTCGGAGCTAGATTGTAGAAGTTATGGCTGCTCTAGTGAAGCCTGTCCAGAATTTTTAGTCAAGGACAGCGTCGTCATTTCGCCCCCACTAAATTTGATGTATTTAGGGCAACAAAGAGGGCTTTTTGCTGCTGTTTTTGGGGGACCAGCAGAGGAATTTGAGAGAGAGAAGAGGAGAAGAGAAGGAGAAGAAAATGGAGCAAGAAGAAGAAGAGTTAGAAGAAGTGATCAAGGTGAGAGCCTTGTCTATTCCCTTGTGTTGCTTGACTTCCCCTTCCCCATTCCTTGCTCTCTAATGCTCTCTCCCTGGCCCCTTTCTTGTGTGCTCAGCCATGAAAGAGTGGACGTGTTGGAAGAGAAGGTGGTGTGTATTTGTGCTTGTGAATCCCCAATCACCTCTTCTCCTCCTCCAAGAGGTACTCTCTTCCCCTCTCTCTTTTTTATGCCTTGTATGTGTTTGTGTTTATGTTTGTATGAGTGTGTACTATTGAATGTGGGTACTGTTGGGAGAGTGTTGTTATGTGTAATTGCTACTACACATGAGATGTTTGTGTTTATGCATGAATGGTGGTGGCTTTGTGTTGTAAGTAAGGCAGATTTTTGTCTTGTGAAGACCCTTGTTCATTTGGTACCTAGAGACATTTTTGGAGGCTTGTGTCCCATATGATATGATCATCTATATGTATAGATGTTATATATAAAATTTGGTGTCATTATGATATCTGTGTTGTGAGTTAGAATCTGTTTTACATGAACTGTTCAGATTCGCACGGGAACTGTCCAGTTTCCAAAAATATTTTATTTTGGGCACATAGAGGCTAAATCAGGTTATGATGTCTTCCGAAAATATCTAACATGTCATAGAATGTGTATGATTTATTTCAGAATTATTGGATGTGTATTTGGTGATGTAGAGATCAACATTTAGGGCTGGTTGCAGCAGATATACCGGTTTTGCTTGACTGTGTGTCAAATAGTTATTATGCATGTTGTGGAAACTATCAAGAGTTAGGGTCTTCGTGGAGTATGCTTATATGTGTGTTATGAGGTTTCATATTTTAATTGAGAATCATTGATTGTGTTTTGCAGCTTTCGTTGGCGGAACTCGCGATGAATGGGTCTTTGGTGAGTGGTTCGATCTAACCCTTCGGGAAGCGCTTGATGCACGTAGTCGTGCATCATGTATCCATGGGGCATCTTGGCCACCCCTATTATGTTAGATATTGCATGCTTGGACTGTATAGCTCGTATATTGTGTAGAACCCCCTATTCTACCTTGTACTTGCCTATGTATTGTATTCTACCATGTTTGCATGTGCCCTTCTTGTATGAGCATGTGTTCTGTGTGTTTTTATGAGTATATAGAATATGGCATGACTTACGTAGTCCTTGTTTGTAAATGCTACCCCTATGTGAATAATACCTAGCTTGATTAAGCTTTGGTTAATAATTGAGTACATGCCTAATATTCCTTTGACATAAGTCTTGAGGGTGTGGTATAGTTGTTGCACCCGTATTGTTGGGGCAAAGCTATGACCAGCTTCCTGAGATGGTGAGGCTCTCTCTCTCTCTCTCGCCCTCCCTCTTTGCGTGAACCGAGTAAGTAGATGTGGTTCCTACTTGACTCAGGTCTGCTTGGGATTATCGGCATGCGCCTGTTGGTGCGCGAGATCGCGCTTACCCCTTCCTTTTTGAGTTGGTGATATCCAACGCATGTTAGGGTATACTTTGTGTGCTTCTATGATTAATGGCCTTGTATGCATGTTTAGTTAGGCCATACCTTGTATGTGTATTGCATGATATGTTGTTATGCTTTTATCCATGTTAAGGAGAACCCCTATGATTAATTATTATGTTATCGTGCATGTGGTTCATGTACATAACTGCAATAGAAATTCTCCTGTTATTGTTATGCGCATGTTAAAATAATTGGGCCTATCTGTAATAGGTGTGGGTATGACCCGCTATCAAGTTGTACCTTATTAGTTAAAGCGCAAGCGATGTAATCGCCACCTTGCATCCGAGTGATGCACTCAATGATATTCAGAAGAATTCATTGTTGTATCGGTTTTGTTAAACCGATGGTTATGGCATTAAGCTAGGCCTACACGTACTAGGCGCGTGTATGAACCGCCTGTTGGGTTATGTCCTTGGCTTATTTCTGCGCGAGAGCAGAGATAACTCCTCGCGTCCGAGCGACGCATCTGCGTGGGAGTTCAAGCGTATTCGATATCATCGGTATGTGATTATCGAGAGTAGTTGATCTAGGTGGTTCGCATTGTGAGCATGGAATCCTTCCCCCCTTCATCGGATCAGTGTTGAAGCTGCCTGATAGAGGGCTCCCACCTGTAGATACTACCGATGCGTTCGGCAGATGTACTAATCATGGGAGTATGTATACCAGGTAGAGGCTACCTGGGAGAGGGCTATCTGATGATGAAGGGTGTAGAGCAAAAGGATTTATCCCAAAAGTCCCTAGGGACACCCCTCCGGGGGCTAGGGTGAGGATGAGTTGGGAGTCACGTGGTCACGTGACTCTTATACCCGTCGAGTATACTCTGGGTATGTTATGCTTGACGCTTGAGGTATCGTAGTGTATCTCTACCCCATAGCGGAAGGACTTGTTGTACATTGTTATGTCTAACGCTTGAGGTATCGTAGTGTATCTCTACCTCGTAGCTGTTAGACTCGTGGTAAATTATTATCCAGTAACACCATGTGTTATGGTTAATAGTTTGTTCCTCCATGAGTTTTCTTTGAGTTTCCCTCGGGAACGAGGGTGAGGTGTGGTCGCCCCGCCGCGTGTCCTTGTTATCCTTTGGGTTTCTACCCATGTTTTTCCTTGAAAAGAAATTGCCTTAACATTAAATTATTGTAATGGTGTTTAGTTTCCAGCCACTCACTGAGCTTGAAGCTCACCCGTGACGTACTGTTTCTTTTATAGGGGCGGTGTTGAGCCTGGAGCTTCCCTGTGGCGTGGTCTTGCATGCATGGAGCGTTCCGTCCGGTGGTTGGCGAGTGCGAGGCTGTCAGCAGTCCTAGAATCATGTGTTTGTTAATCGTGCGTGTTGCACATGATGTATTTTATTGGACTAGACTTGGCTCTCACAAGACAATGATTATGTATTCGAGTCTATAATAATGTTTTGGTTTACAGACTTGTTGATATTTTTGTGCTTTCGCTTTTCAGTTAGCTATCACTTATCTTTGCTTTGCCACCTCATATGTTGTATGTTGGAGTTATTGTTGACCTCAGGTATTGATAGCTGATATTATTTATATTACCACGTCTCAGGGACAGCCGCCCTAGGGCTTGACATAGCCGCCCCCTAACCGACCCCAAACCGCTTCCCTTGGATGGGACATAAAGCAGCATTTAATGCAGATGATTGCAGTGGTTTGTCACCTATAGCCGCCCACTCTTCGTCTGTTCAACCCTAGTAACCGACCCAACCCACCGCTTGTCAGAGATGGGACATTTGTCAGGCCATCATAGGGGTGGCTACTTGAGAGTAACCGCCCCTCACTGGGCGGCTAGTTTCAACTAGCTGCCCCCCTCCTGGACCTTATCTGAAGAACAAAGATCTAATGAGGGTCAAATCAAACACCCTATTATCCATTTTGATCTATTGTCCATTGGACATTCTTCTGCCTCTCTTTTACTATAAATAGAGGGGGTCCAAAGCATTTCTACAACATCATCAATTCACAATTCACAAACAATCCACCATTCAAGCCAACACACCCCCTTCCCCCTACTTAGGAATCCTTGAGAGAGAGAGAAAGAGAGTTCTATTTGTGAGTAGAAAACCCATTCCCTACACAAATCCACTTTCCAAATCCACTCTCCAAAACCCAAGTTAAATCTAGTTTAACCTCAGCCAAACCCAAACCTATTTCCTACCCAGGTTCTGCCCAAATTGAACCAGGTCCCAGGCGGCTAATCTCAACCAGCCGTCCCCCACCAGGCGGCTATTTTCCACTAGCCGGCCCTCACCTGCACCACACCCTGACTTTCCAAACACCCCCTTTGTCAAGTTCCCGAGGCAGAAAAGGATTCTTGTTTTTCACCTCTGTGTGCGGCAAGCCCGTATCTTAGAGCGGAGACTCCACAAACTCCCCCATGAAGGCGATCAAATCCAACTCCAACTTTTCCTGCTTTTCGAGAAAGCAGGTGGCGATCACAACCACCCCCTGAATCCTCCTGAGGAGCTGTCGGACATCCTAGCAAGGAACTACACACCCCTTTCCATCCTTCCAAGAGACGATCCGACTGAGCCTATCAAGGTGCGCACCAGATCCGAATCCCCAAAGAACCCCCACACACGCTGCACCCCAGAATGAAGGCACGTCCGGAAGCGCACCCCTGCTCCCCCAACTCGCCTGAAATCTGATACCGACAACGTGTCTCTAATTAACTAATTAATTAATTAAGAACCCCTATTCATTAAATAAGGGTCCGTTTGGATATGAGTTTAGGTAGATTCTGCATTTGAAAAGCTAAAAATTTTCAAACTTAGATCCAAACACATTTTCAGCGTTTAACTTTTCAAACCATAATTTTCCGTTTTAGGCCAAAAAATCTTGCGGTTAAAAATCTAATAAAACATAGCTTTTCAAAAGCTGAATTTCAAACCATAATCTTCCCTGTTAGGCAAAAAAATCTTGCATTGAAAATCTAATAAAATATAGCTTTTCAAAAGCTGAGTTTGAAACATATGATTTTAAGAATCTCAGTGTTTCAACCTCACATTCAAACGCACCCTAACTATGGTTAACAACAAAACAAAATCCCCAGATCATCCCATCCTTTCACATGTCGCCAAATGTTTTTCATATCTTTTTTAACATCTGGCCAAAAAAAGTTTTTGCTCTGTTTCTTCGCCATCTTCTTCAACCTCTAACAAATTTTTTTCACCTCCAATATGTCACCAATTTTTTTTGCCTCTCAATGTCTCCTTCTTCAACCTCTGCTCAGACATGTATCTTCAGCATCTTTTTCACCTCTTTCGTATAATGTATAAGGTAGAGGTTAGGTGAAAGATTGAATTTATAGTTTTTCTTGACTTGTAGATTTGGATTCCCAACATCTAAATTATAAGTACTGCCAAACATTTTTTTATATAAAGAATTGGGTTGATTTTGTTTTGCCTATCATTTGGATCCATTTCGGTTAAGCCTTGGCCACATCTGGACCATTTAAGGCCTTTTTTCTTTTTCGATCGGGGTCGCTAAAATTTTGGCTTTTAGCTACCTGCGGGAGTTGGAGTACTCTGATTGAAAATCTAACTGCATATTATAGGTCCTGGTACAGTTTTATACTACCCATAAAAATTTCATCAAATTCCGGTAACGTTTTGAAAAATATGTTGTTCCGAACTGTATCCGGGTTTTGAGAGTTCCTGGTTTGGTTTGTCGAATAGTGTGAGATATTTTGAGGATGTGGTGACCTTTGGTAACCTTACCCCCACCTTGCTTAATGATGAAGAAACCATTGGTCTTTTGGTGTGTGAGTGGGTGAGCCTAACCCTAACCTCACCACCCCCCTCATGGTCACCCCTAGACACTATTTGAGCATAAAAATGACTTTTTGCCTTCTCTCTCTAACCCCCTCTCTCCCAATTCGTGGATCTCTCTTTCCCTCCCACTCTTGGTCTCTTTTCCCCCTCTTTGTGTGTGAAGAAGGAGGAGGAAGAAGCAATTGAAGGAGAAGGTGAAGAAGGAAGTGTTCAAGGTTGTGTGTGCCTTTGTTGTTGTTGTTGTTGTTGTTGTTGTTGTTGTTGTCTTCTCCCTCTCCTCCTCCCCTAGCCCCTCTAATGGTTTCCCCTCCCCTTTGGTTCAGCCATGAAGAAGAGAAGCAAGGTGGGGGTTAGATGGCTGGAGGAACTTTGGCGGAGCGAGTGGGGCGCATGGAGGAGCGGATGGAGGATCTGGAGGCAAAGCATGTCGCTTTGGCCGAAAGGGTTGCTGTGGTGGAGGCAACAACGGTGGAGCTAGTCGATGCTTGGGAGTCAAATTCAAGGGGCTTCAAGACGACCTAGCCTCCACCTCCGAAGGCTTCCATTCCTCGTATGGCAAACTCACTGACGACGTTGTGTTGGTCAAGCGCCTCTTGAAGGAGACATCTGTCTCAGGCGAGACCAGACATCGAAGTCCCAAAGTCCCGGAACCGAAATCGTTCGATGGCGCTCGGAGTGCCAAAGAACTCGAGAACTTTCTCTGGGATGTGGATCACTATTTCAAGGCGGTCCACACTCCAGAGAATGAGATGGTGACCTTGGCGAGCATGTATCTTACGGGTGATGCAAAACTGTGGTGGCGCACTCGGACGGAGGATACAACTCGCCCGATCATCGTGACGTGGGAGGCCCTCGTCAAAGAAATGAAGGAGCAGTTCCTACCTACCAACGTGGCGTGGGTGGCGCGGGATGCCCTTCGAAAGCTCAAGCACACGGGGAGTGTGCGCGAGTATGTGAAGAAGTTTTCCTCCTTGATGTTGGACATCAAGAACATGGCCGAGGAAGACAAACTCTTCAATTTCATGTCTGGGTTGCAGAACTGGGCCCAGAATGAATTGAGGCGCCAAGGAGTCAAGGACCTTTCAGCGGCAATGGTGGCAGCAGATGCTCTTGTGGACTACAAACAGCCCGACCCTTCCGGGGAGGAAGGTGCGGGGAAGTCCAAGGAGAAACTCCAGAAGGGTGGGAAAACTGACGGCAAGAAGGATCGGGACGCCTCTGATGGGGGACAGGCCACCAAATCTAGTGATGGCTGTTTCCTTTGCGGAGGGCCCCATCGTGCCCGAAATTGTCCCAAGAAGGAGAAGCTGAACGCCTTGGTTGTCGAGGAAGCCGACTCATCATCAGCCGGGGATTGTGTGCGAATTAATCCCCTCCAACTCCTGAGTGCTCTGCGATTGGAGGAGTGCTCTCGGGAAGGGTGGCATGATGAACCTTGACGCGACGGGAGTGGGAAGCCTCTTAGAGCGTTGGTGGGTGTGCACCACGCACAACTTTATCTGTAGAAAGTTGTGTGCAAGTAGGGACTTGCGCTCACAAGGGAGTCTTATCGCATCTTGGCGGTGAACTCGGAGGCAGAACCCATTGTTGACGTGCCGAGAAGCGTCAACATACAAGTCGGCAGGTGGGTCGACTTATGCGACTATTGGCGGGCTCGGGGCAAACGCTGATCCAGGAGGGATCGCGCGCGTGGGCCAAATGGCGGGTGCCTTAAGTCGTGAGAATATGTGGAGCGCATCGGAGTTTCACATCCACTCAGCGGAGGAGTGGCTGCTCGAAGGTTGCTCTGACGAGGACGTCAGACTCAATGGGTGGGGAAGGTTTGTCACACCCTAAAACTCATGGCACGCGGAGGGGACACGTGCCAGGCATGTTTGTGTGCAAGTGCGCGATGGCTTGCGGACATGCCAGGAAGAGTGGGACGCGTACGTGGCTCGGAGACATGCGGGGATGGCTGGAACGGACCCTAGTCATACACGGAGATGTGACCGAGAAGCGCGATCCAAATGAGCCGGCACCACGGGCGCAATGACGTGGGCTTGCCGGGCAACAGACCGAGAGCATCGGAAGCCCTGAACGGGAGTATCAGGCGATTCATCCGGGAATATCGGATAACTCGACCAGGGGCGTCGGGAAGCTCGACCGGGAGTGTCGGGTAACATGTCTGGAGTGCTGGACATCTGGTCCGGGCACTCTCATGGGATCTGCCGGACGGACTCGGGGAAACCAATGCAGCATGGCCAGTTGTGTCCTGAGATGTGCACCGAGTGCGCGATGACTCGGGGGACACATGGACACTCAGAAGGGATCTGACCTTGCAAGAAACGTGGGGGAGATGCGTGGTGGTTGACACGTGCATGGGAAACTGACGTGGGCAAACACAAGGGTGCATGAACCAGGCGTGGGCAAGGACTGGACTGCAGAAGCCAGACATGGGCACGTGGGGACGTGCAAGAGTGATGCGCAAGATCACTCAATCAGAAGGGGAATCCGCACAGTACGTGGCGTACAAGTCGGAGAACCATTGGGCATCCGGGCAGGGTGACCGGAGGCGCTCAAGGTGTGCACTAGGTGCATGAGTGCACAATGGCTCGTGGCACAACCACAAGGTGCGGAAACGTGAGCAATGCGTGGTGCATGACACAATGTGGGACACGTGGAGACGCAATCGGAAAGTGGGCGAGCGGTTGCACGAAACTTGCGGGAACGTGGGTTACATGGTGCAGGACGTGACGTAGCACACGCGGGCTCACCACGAACGCGGGCAGTTGCAAGGAATGCGAGAGTAGGCAGTTAGACGCGCCGGTTACGCGGTCTAATGCGCTACGAGGGCAGACAGTTGCACTGGACGTGGAAGTTGGTGAGATGCGCGCGTGGGCAACGGTGTGGCATGCATCATCCACACTGGCCGGACCACTTAGCACGTGAGCGAGAACAAGCGGGTCTCGGACGCGTGAAGCAGGATCGTGGGCAACTCGTGGGGCGACGTGGCACACGATGCACGCAAAGTGGGCAAGGTGTGGTCGGTTATGTAACTGCCGCAACTGTGGGCAGAGTGTGTCGGTTATGTAACCGCCGTAACTAACCCATGACTGGGAACATGGGTAGTTGCTGGCAAGTGAGCTCCTGCGTGGGCTAAGTTTTTGTAACTGTAGACTGAGGCAGTCTATATAAGGGTGTAAGTGTGATCCTTCTGGACACACAAGTCCTTGAGGCATTTC
This sequence comes from Acorus gramineus, assembly GCA_030737835.1. Lineage (NCBI taxonomy): Eukaryota > Viridiplantae > Streptophyta > Magnoliopsida > Acorales > Acoraceae > Acorus > Acorus gramineus. Next base: position 552,133 of record JAUJYN010000023.1, read on the forward strand.
CTTTGTATTCCGAGAGTTGAATAAAAGGTTGGGAAGAGAGTTTCCTGTAAATCTTTGAGTGTCTGAGGGTTGTGTCGAGGCTGACCGGTGTGGGCATCGGTGCCGCACGGGAAAATTTCTAGTCTGGAATTTGACCCCGTGACAGTCTTCCCCTTCCCTCCCCCTCTCTTTTGGTGAGTTTTCCCTCTTCTTTATTGGTTTTTATGCATGTTAGGGTGTTTGGGAGGGCATGCATGTGAGGTGTTTTGAGTTGGGTGCATGTAGGGGCAAGGGGGGAGGGCTGGGGAGTGCTGGGCGCAAACGCGTGCATAGATAGGCGTAGGCAGGCGCGTGCGCCTGCGCGCGGAGAGGGCGAGCAGGTTCGCGCGGGCGCTGGCCGCGGGTCGTGCGTCGAACACCCCAGCGTCGAAGCTATCCTATTTGGGTGCGACCACTTGTAGGTGCTACTGATGCATATCGCGGTACGCATTTGGCTGATGTACCGATCGTGGAAGGCCGACAGGTAGAGGCTACGCGGGAGAGGGCTACCGGATGATTTTGCGAGCGTGGAGTCGTTCTCCCCTTCTTCAGATCCGCGTTGAAGCTACCCGACGTTAAAGCTGTCCTGATAGAGGGCTCCCACCTGTAGGTACTACCGATGCGTTCGGCAGATGTACTGATCATGGGAGTATACCTATTACACCCCAGAGCGGCCGTCCCCAGTTTGTAACAATAATAGTCATATAAGAATACCATACAGGAGGCTAACAAGATAACCACATATAAGGACTAGTAGAGCAAGACTAGACTGGGAAGCAGAAGCATAATATAAACAAGTCTGTAACCAAAAATATCATTACAGACAGAGGGTATACAATCACTGTCTTGTGTGAGCCATGTCTGATCAACAAAGAGAATACATACATCTATGCCCATGCACCAAAAAAGAAATACATACAAAAATAACAAGACTGCTGACGACCTCGCTCGCTAATCTCAAAAGACGGACGTAACATAGGCAGCCAAGAAACACCTCATGGGAGCTCCGCCTTCGTGACATGTTCTGCCTCCACTGGAGAGAAACAAAGGAAAACGAATAATGAGCTAAAAGCTCAGTGAATAGTCAACCACCACACAATGAAGATAATACATAGTCAACACTTAAACGAATACACAACAAGTTGTCAACAAATACTCCACAATCACTCCACGTCATCCGGTAGCCCTCTCCCTGGCAGCCTGCCCACGACGGTACCAGTCACGGGGAGACACCTCACAGGGTAGCTCCGACGCTGGGTAGCTTCAACGCACGATGACATCGGGGTGATACACTCCACACTCGCGGGGATCACATTAATCAATGTATACCATACTCGATAACTAGCTAGTTGAAATCCATCAAATTCCCAACAGGTGCATCACAAGGACGCGGGGGAAAGCTATTTCTTATCCACACTTACTAATGTTAATTATGACCTTATAAACTAGTCATACACACATCTATCTTTTAAAAAAAAAAGGGTATAAAGTAATTACTACGAGCATGAGGTAATTATGTCATGCCCCAGGGCGGCCGTCCCCGGGACGCGGCAAACGGTATATATCATATCAGAAACCTACACAGGAGGTCAACAATATATATCATACACAATAAACAGAATGACACACAACGACAAGAAGCTGACATGATATATACACCTAATGCGGAAGCAAAAGACTGAATCTGTGAATAAACATTCTACAGACTCGATACACAATCATACGTCCTGTGAGAGCCAATATACACAAATATATAACTGAACATATACAAACGTGCTCAGCACGAAAATACAATACATACAGCCAAGGAAAGGGATGCTGATAGCCTCTGGTACTCGCGGACGTAGCGCTGCTCCGCTACTGAAGAAATCCCTCGGAAAGCTCCAACTGCTGCTCCGGCTCCAGCTCCAGCTCAGTGGCAACTGGGGAAAAACATATGCGAGGGGTGAGCCACACGCTCAGTGAATGGCACAACCCATGCATCACAGACAATATTGACCACAACATATTAATCCAGCCATTCATCCCGCCTCAAAGGGGCAGGAACAACATAACCATTTATCCAATCCAGATCATACCCTCACCCTTACCCCTCAACAGGGGACTCAGGATTTTGGGACTAACTATCATCAATAAACAAGACCAGCGGGTCGCTTATCGACAACCCACTACACCCTCACCCTCACCTTTCCAAAGATGACATAGGATTTTGGGACTGATAAACATTCATAAACAAAACCAGTGGGTCGCTCATCGACAACCCACTACACCCTCACCCTCACCCTACCACGGGTGACATAGGATTTTGGGACTGACTAGGCTGTTGGTCACCCTTGGTCCACCGATAGTCTCTCCTCACTCCGCGGTTGTTTGGCCACTCCCATGTTCAGCACAGTCCTTCATCAAACCAGGAGGCGCCTACTAGTGGGAGCCCCTGCACGGGACAACCTGTCTAACGCCGAGGTAGTCTCTAACGGATCCAACGCAGGGCAACAGAACAGCCTATCCATCGCATATGATCCACTCGGATCCGCCGACAACGCATCTCTCCAACTCAAATGTCATGAACTCTTCAGAGTTCCTCCAGCGCGCATAACCAAGATGCGGGGAAACAGTACAATCAAAAGCAGTGTTGGAATACCACTGGGGGAAAGAAACTCGGGAGGGCGGCGTGAGTTCCCGATACAGGGTACCCCGACAACCAAACAAGGAACACGGAGTACCCTAACACGGGTCTCACCGCTGTCCTCGCAAGGTCCCTCCCCTATAATATTCACTACTCATGCTAATAATCATACCAAACATACAACTCTAACGTTCTGAATTCCTCAGAACCCACCAGGGCGCATAACTACGATGCGGGGAACATGCATAAGGTTATAACATGGTGAAATATTCTTGGGGGAAAGCAACTCGGGAGGGCAGCGTGAGTTCCCGTTATAGGACGCTCCGACAACCAAACAAGGAACACGGTGTACCCTAACCCGGGTCTCACCGCTGTCCTCGCAAGGTCCCTCCCCTAAAATAATCACTATAACATGCAATTCAACAGATACTAGTATTTAATTTAATAAATAAAACTAGTAGGACACATGCATAGGCCGGGTTTCCTAGCATGTAAACAGGGGACATGCTGCAAGGCTCATATGCATATCCTAAGGGGCAAGTCCCTAACATGCAAAGACTAGGGAAGCATGCATTCTACACATAAATTATACAATCATGGATACATATTATTGCAGGTTAATATTCATCCAAGACGCCCCAGGAGAGGTCGGTATACGCCCAAGTGCGTATAACACCTCTCGACTGGGTTGGATTGTCCCACTCACCAGTATCTGGGTCGACGCGCGACCGTCTGTCGAGATCTGCAAGACAGGTATTATTTGGTAAGTAGTAATCCACAATTATCAAAATGCATTTACACACACAACCAAACATCCAACAATCCCAAACAAACCCCCAACACCCTCGGCACCCCCGCACGGCAACCCGACCGCCCGGACGCGCCGCCGCGCCTCGGCCCGCGCACTCCGCGCACCGCCCGGGGCCCCGCGCGTCCACCGAGCCCAGCCGCGGCAGCCCGCACGCGCCCCGCACGCCGTGCGCACGCTCCACGCCCCGCGCGCGCCCCGCGCGCACCTCCGCCGCTCCGCCGCGCCCCGCGCACGCCTCGCGCACAGCCCCTCGCCCCGCGCCTCCTCCGCGCGCGCCCCAGCACCTCCGCCAGCACCTCCGCCAGCACCTCCGCGCGTCCAGCACCTCGGCCAGCACCTCCGCGCGCACCTCCGCGCGCGCCCAGACCAGCAACTCGCGCGTCCAGCACCTCCGCGCGCGCCCAGACCAGCCCCTGCTCGCCCAGGCCGACCAGCACCCTGCACCAGGCCCGCACGCCCTCGCGCGCACGCCGCGCGTACGCGCGCCCGCGCACGCACGCGCGCCTGCCCGCGCGCACCCGACCTGGCGCCGCCTGGGCTGCTGCTGCTGCTGCTGCTTGGCCCGGACGACCTGCCGCAGCCCGAGCGCCACCACCACTGCCCGAGACCACCCAAACCACCTTCCAACCACCCCCGACCGCCCTCCGACGACCCCCACAGCCTCCGACCACCCCCAAACACAAAAACCCCTCCCTACCATTCATCTAAGCAAGAAAAAGGAGGGAAAGAAGGCTTACCGAGGGGAGGGAGCGAAGTCCGGACGCTCTCCACGCGCCGAAACCCTTCCCAAAAGCCTTCTCACGCCCCGATCTAGCTACCACCAATATGGGCCAAAACAGAGGAGAAAGGGGAGGTCGGGGAGGCTAAAGTCGTCGGAATTCGGATTTGAAGACACCGGTGTGTAGATCGGGACCCGATCTACACTTCCCGTGCTTTGGGTTTTCGATTTCGAGGGGTCTAGGGGGCTCGAACGGAAGAAAACGGAGGAGGGGAGAGAGAAATCTCGACGGGGAGACGATGAATAGTGACGAGGTGATTTTTGATTTCTTTTAAGTAGAGCGCGACTTAAAAACCCGGATACGCCCCGGAACTGGAAAATTTTTGCAAACGATGCCGGAATTCAATGAAATTTTCGTGGGAGGTCAGAAATGGCACCAGGACACCAAATATGCAGTCAGATTTCCAATCGGAGTCCTCTAGCTCAGACGATAGCTAACAGTCTGAAATTATGCGGTTCCGACCAAAAACCCTAAAAATTTTAAAAACCGCCAGGGCGCTCTAACGGTTACCAACAGGTTAAAAGTGACACATATATAACATTATCCCCCCCTTAGGAAATTTTGTCCCCAAAATTCGCCAAAAACATCTAGGAGGGGAAAGATGCGGATACGCGTCGAACCTGGCCTCCATGAGCTCCCAAGTGTCCTTAACACCGGAACGGTGCTGCCATCGCACCTCGACCAACTGGACGGTCTTGGTGCAGAGCCTCCTCACGCGGCGGTCCATGATCTCAATCGACTGCTCCACGAATGACTGTCCGGCTCAGAGACGAGCGGCTCGAACGGGATGACGTGAGCAGGATCGCGGACACCTTTACCCAACTGCGAACCCACCACTCCAAGACGGAGAGGTAAGAATTGGCGCTGAGGTGAGCCTCCGAGTAAACTCCAGGAAGCTCTCCTCGCAAGAAGGGGACCACTCGAACCGGATATCCCTCCGAGTAAGGCGGGTAAAAGGAACAGCTATCTTCGAGAATCCTCGTCAAACTTCCTGCAATAACTCGCCAAACTCCGGAAGCTCCGAATCCATGCGGGGCTCGACGGTCTACGCCAATTCGACATAGCAAGCGTCTTACCCGGGTCCACAGATATCCTTTCCCAGAAACCACTCAGCCCAAAAGGCCTTAACCTCTACCCAAAACTCGCACTTGATCTTCATCTATCTGATGCTTCCATGGTATCCCTTGCCTGGGAAAAGAAACCTCGGGAGGGCACCATGAAATCCCGATATAGGATACCCCGACAACCAAACAAGGAACACGAAGTATCCTAGTCCGGGTTCAACGCCGACCTCACAAGGCCCCTTAATCCAGAAAGGAACACTAGAAGAAGACATCATTAAAGAACACCAATCTCCCGGATCATCTACATCTAGATAATCATCCACCGATATCCTTCAGCATCCATCTCAAGACCGGACCCAACCTCTATGGGAACGGTCGAACCACGACCGAGTCACGAGGCGACGCGTCTTTGTCTCATCCACACCCTCACTCCATCAGGAGACATATTGGGACTTTGGGAGAGACTTAGACTGTTCTCTACCCCTGGTCCACCGGTAGCCTCTCCTCCACACCGTAGGCCGCCTGGTCCGCTCCCACAATTCAGCACCGTCCGAAACCAAATCAGGAGGTGCCTACTGAGGGGAGCCCTCTGTCAGGAAGGCCTCTCTAACGCTGAGGAGTCCCTACTCGGGTCCAACGAAGGGGAGAACGACACCATACTCGCGTCATCATCCATTACAGGACCGAACCCAACATCATCGGGAATGGTCGAATAAACCATTTGGTCACGAGCGACCCGTCTTCGCCTCATCCACACCCTCACTCCCGAAAGGAGACATTTTGGGACTTTGGGAGAGACTTAGACTGCTCTCTACCCCTGGTCCACCGGTAGCCTCTCCCCGCTCCGTAGCTCGCCTGGTCCTCTGACCGGGAGCCTGTCTAACGCCGGGGCTGTACTACGCGGATCCAACTAAGGGGAGAGCGATTCCACGCTCGCGACACCATTCAATAACCTCTTACCGAGTAGCCCCTACCTAGCATACTCCCAAATTCAGTACTCCTCCGACTGCATCGGCGGTACCTACTGATGGGAATTCACTGCCAGGACAGCTAAAACCCGGCTTCCTTAACCCAAACAACCACTCTTGATACTCACTCATCCAGATACCCCACACACTTGCATAATAACCACCAATTACACACACAACTATCCTTATACTAGAAAGCTGGGAACACAAGATGATACCTCGAACCATGACACCCGAAGGCTGCGCCTCCTCGGCCGTAAGCGCTGCAACTCTGCCTTGAACCAACCGCGGCTGAGGAACAGGAGCACGCCTCGCCGGCTGCACCGGCTGCTGCTGACGCTGAGGCTGCTGCTGCTGCTGCTGGCGCGGAAGCTGCTGCTGCAAGAACGGCGGCTGCTGAGGTGGCACTCGGGGTCGGTCAGCATCTGGGCAATTGTATCTGATATGCCCGATGCGCTGACAATGAAAACAGCGCCGCTTCTCCGGCTGCCAGGACTGGATGGGCACTGCTGCAATGGGCGCCGGATCCCATACTGGCACCGCATCTGCTGGAGGAGAGGCAGCCGCTGACTGCTCGAAGCGGGGCCTCTTCCTCTTGCGCTGCCCCTGGTCCCGACTCCCGGAAGGACCCTGATCTGAAGAAGGGGTCGGAGCCCGCACTTGAATCCCGAGGTCTCTCTCGACGGTCTTCGCCCGAGACACTACGTCGGAGTACCTCGTGAAAGCGTGGGCAGTGACATGCACCCGGATAGCGCTGCTGAGACCCAGCTCGAATCGCCGGCACCTCGTGACCTCATCCGTCACCAAGGCCGGAGCAAATCTGGACAGCCTCGTGAAGCGCGTAGAGTAGTCAGCGACGGACATAGTGCCCTGAGTCAGCTGCTCAAACTCCCGCTCCACTAGCTGCCGCGCCGAGAACGGGAAGTACTCATCCAAGAAGTACCTCCGGAAACCCGCCCATGTGAGCCGCTCCACTCCCTCTGGAATGTCCACCACTCGGGTAGCCCACCAGTCGGCGGCGTCACCCTTCAGCATGAAGGTGGCCAGAGAGACTCGCTGGCGATCGGTGCAAAGCATGGCCGCGAAGATCACATCCACCTCCCTCAACCAACGCTCTGGCGCAAGGGGATCTGCCGACTGCCCATGGAACTCGGGAGGATGGAGCTTTAGAAAGGCTGCGAGGCCACTCTGCTGCACTCGCGCTGCAGCCTCTAGCCCCACCTCCCTCGCCAGGGGATCCTCAACTCCTACCGCCGGAACTGCCACCGGAACTGGGGGTACATCAGGTACCGCAGGCGGATCTGCCGCCAAGGGGACCTGCGGAACTGCCTCGCGGGTCGCCCTCAGCTCCTGAATCTCTCTAGCCTGCTCTGCCAACACTCTGGTCTGGGCCTCCAGCATCCTCGTCTGTGTCCCCACCAAATCAGCCAACCGAGCGAAAGCACGCTCCCAAGCAGGAGGCTCCTGCGTCAAGGGCTCTCCAGTAGCATCCTCGTCTCTGGTAGGTCCGGAAACCTCCAAAGACCGAGAGGGACCTCGTCCGCGCCGTCCTCTGCGAGGAGGCATATCAGCACCCTAAGAAAACCAGACACTAGGATCAGAATACTCATCTCGAAATCCTAGGACTCATCTCTATGCAAAGGAAGACAATTGGCTCTGACAGGACCAGGCTCTGATACCAACTTTTGTCACGCCCCAGGGCGGCCAACCCCGGAACGCGGCAAATGTATACATATCATATCAGAAACCTACACAGGAGGTCAACAATATATATCATACACAATAAACAGAATGACACACAATGACAAGAAGCTGACATGATATATACACCTAATGCGGAAGCAAAAGACTGAATCTGTGAATAAACATTCTACAGACTCGATACACAATCATACGTCCTGTGAGAGCCAATATACACAAATATATAACTGAACATATACAAACGTGCTCAGCACGAAAATACAATACATACAGCCAAGGAAAGGGATGCTGATAGCCTCTGGTACTCGCGGACGTAGCGCTGCTCCGCTACTGAAGAAATCCCTCGGAAAGCTCCAACTGCTGCTCCGGCTCCAGCTCCAGCTCAGTGGCAACTGGGGAAAAACATATGCGAGGGGTGAGCCACACGCTCAGTGAATGGCACAACCCATGCATCACAGACAATATTGACCACAACATATTAATCCAGCCATTCATCCCGCCTCAAAGGGGCAGGAACAACATAACCATTTATCCAATCCAGATCATACCCTCACCCTTACCCCTCAACAGGGGACTCAGGATTTTGGGACTAACTATCATCAATAAACAAGACCAGCGGGTCGCTTATCGCCTACCCACTACACCCTCACCCTCACCCTACCACGGGTGACATAGGATTTTGGGACTGATAAACATTCATAAACAAAACCAGTGGGTCGCTCATCGACAACCCACTACACCCTCACCCTCACCCTACCACGGGTGACATAGGATTTTGGGACTGACTAGGCTGTTGGTCACCCTTGGTCCACCGATAGTCTCTCCTCACTCCGCGGTTGTTTGGCCACTCCCATGTTCAGCACAGTCCTTCATCAAACCAGGAGGCGCCTACTAGTGGGAGCCCCTGCACGGGACAACCTGTCTAACGCCGAGGTAGTCTCTAAAGGATCCAACGCAGGGCAACAGAACAGCCTATCCATCGCATATGATCCACTCGGATCCGCCGACAACGCATCTCTCCAACTCAAATGTCATGAACTCTTCGGAGTTCCTCCAGCGCGCATAACCAAGATGCGGGGAAACAGTACAATCAAAAGCAGTGTTGGAATACCACTGGGGGAAAGAAACTCGGGAGGGCGGCGTGAGTTCCCGATACAGGGTACCCCGACAACCAAACAAGGAACACGGAGTACCCTAACACGGGTCTCACCGCTGTCCTCGCAAGGTCCCTCCCCTATAATATTCACTACTCATGCTAATAATCATACCAAACATACAACTCTAACGTTCTGAATTCCTCAGAACCCACCAGGGCGCATAACTACGATGCGGGGAACATGCATAAGGTTATAACATGGTGAAATATTCTTGGGGGAAAGCAACTCGGGAGGGCAGCGTGAGTTCCCGTTATAGGACGCTCCGACAACCAAACAAGGAACACGGTGTACCCTAACCCGGGTCTCACCGCTGTCCTCGCAAGGCCCCTCCCCTAAAATAATCACTATAACATGCAATTCAACAGATACTAGTATTTAATTTAATAAATAAAACTAGTAGGACACATGCATAGGCCGGGTTTCCTAGCATGTAAACAGGGGACATGCTGCAAGGCTCATATGCATATCCTAAGGGGCAAGTCCCTAACATGCAAAGACTAGGGAAGCATGCATTCTACACATAAATCATACAAGCATGGATTACATATTATTGCAAGTTAATATTCATCCATGACGCCCCAGGAGAGGTCGGTATACGCCCAAGTGCGTATAACACCTCTCGACTGGGTTGGATTGTCCCACTCACCAGTATTTGGGTCGACGCGCGACCGTCCGTCTAGATCTGCAAGACAGGTATTATTTGGTAAGTAGTAATCCACAATTATCCCAAAAATGCATAACACACACAACCAAACATCCAACAATCCCAAACAAAGCCCCCCCAACACCCTCGGCACCCCCGCACGGCAACCCGACCGCCCGGACGCGCCGCCGCGCCTCGGCCCGCGCACTCCGCGCACCGCCCGGGGCCCCGCGCGTCCACCGAGCCCAGCCGCGGCAGCCCGCACGCGCCCCGCACGCCGTGCGCACGCTCCACGCCCCGCGCGCGCCCCGCGCGCACCTCCGCCGCTCCGCCGCGCCCCGCGCACGCCTCGCGCACAGCCCCTCGCCCCGCGCCTCCTCCGCGCGCGCCCCAGCACCCGGCCAGCACCTCCGCGCGTCCAGCACCTCGGCCAGCACCTCCGCGCGCACCTCCGCGCGTCCAGCACCTCCGCGCGCGCCCAGACCAGCAACTCGCGCGTCCAGCACCTCCGCGCGCGCCCAGCTCGGCCCCTGCTCGCCCAGGCCGACCAGCACCCTGCACCAGGCCCGCACGCCCTCGCGCGCACGCCGCGCGTACGCGCGCCCGCGCACGCACGCGCACCTGCCCGCGCGCACCCGACCTGGCGCCGCCTGGGTTGCTGCTGCTGCTGCTGCTTGGCCCGGACGACCTGCCGCAGCCCGAGCGCCACCACCACTGCCCGAGACCACCCAAACCACCTTCCAACCACCCCCGACCGCCCTCCGACGACCCCCACAGCCGCCGACCACCCCCAAACACAAAAACCCCTCCCTAGCATTCATCTAAGCAAGAAAAAGGAGGGAAAGAAGGCTTACCGAGGGGAGGGAGCGAAGTCCGGACGCTCTCCACGCGCCGAAACCCTTCCCAAAAGCCTTCTCACGCCCCGATCTAGCTTATCCCTCGGAATGGGCCAAATCAGAGGACGAAAAGGGGAGGTCGGGGAGGCTAAAGTCGTCGGAATTCGGATTTGAAGACACCGGTGTGTAGATCGGGACCCGATCTACACTTCCCGTGCTTTGGGTTTTTGATTTTGAGGGGTGTAGGGGGCTCAAACGGAAGAAAAACGGAGAGGGGAGAGAGAGATCTCGACGAGGGAGACAATGAATAGTGATTTCAAATTTTTAGATTCCTTTTAAGTAGAGCGCGACTTAAAAACCCGGATACGCCCCGGAACTGCGAAATTTTTGCAAACGATGCCGGAATTCAATGAAATTTTCGTGGGAGGTCAGAAATGGCACCAGGACACCAAATATGCAGTCAGATTTCCAATCGGAGTCCTCTAGCTCAGACGATAGCTAACAGTCTGAAATTATGCGGTTCCGACCAAAAACCCTAAAAATTTTAAAAACCGCCAGGGCGCTCTAACGGTTACCAACAGGTTAAAAGTGACACATATCTAACATTAAGCACCCACCAAACGTGCAAACAGGGTGTAAGGACAAGGAGAGGCAAGAATTATAGCTAACTCGAAGGTGCATATCAATAAGTATGTACAAATGATCCTAGAACACATGTATTTAATCCTACATAGCACATCCATCATCATATACAAGCAATACAACCCAAAAGTTCTCTATAATATCATCCCATTGCATAAAATACACTATAGTGCCTAACAAGCATGCTATTATTACTTCTATTGCATGGGTCGGACCACTCACCAATACCAAATCGTCACTCGCTCAATCCACGAGGAGTTGATGTGGGATAGCGAGCAGGGTGGGAGTGGGAAGAGCACGACGCACTCCCACCACAGCACAAACTTGCAAGAAAATCGATAACTTCTAGATCCTACAACCAATGGTGCTAAAATTGAATATGATAACTCCTGACACATAAACAAGCATATATCATCAAGGCACCAACTCCAGATATAGATCACAGCATGCATAATAGCATAAAAACTCACATGCCGAACTGGTTCGTCTACCCCCAAACATCCATGAACTTTCTTCACTCCAGCACCAAGTACACGTCCAAAAATTCTGAAATAATTTACACACATTCATTCACATGTGAGGATCATAATCCATGAAGACATCGGAGTCTAATTAAGCTTCTAACTGCTAGAAATAAATTAGTTTCAGAAGCTGGTCATTTCACACGTGAATCTGGACAGTCCTTAGAGATTGACTCATAACTTCCAACACAGATAACATTTTAACCCCAAATTTCATGCATAGAATCTAGACATCAGCATGATCATGGAACATGAAGACCTGAACCTCAGAATATGACTCTAGGTACTAGTATTACAAGGATTTCAAGAAGACAGAGATCTGCCTTACCTCTCTAAGCAATATCCAAGACTCCCATCACCATAATCAATTTCTCCTCAACTTAACCACTGCTGGTCCACACAAAACAGAGCAAACAGAGAGGGGGAAAAGGGTTAGGGAGGGTGAATAACATAATACAAGCATATACAAGCCACTCTACATACCTTAACACTCTCACAATTTCTCCAACAAAGATCCACCAAAAATTTCCCAAACACACTCCCCAAACCCTCTCATCAACTCAGCTGGGACAGCAACAAAAGAGAGAAAAAGTGGTAGAAAATGAGACTTAGATGACATAAAGTTCCTATAGAAGGGTTTATATAGTGGTTAAGGTAATAAGGGGGGTGAACTTAAGCTAATCCTACCCAACCAATTACCAAAAAAAAGAAAACCAACCAATGGGAGGTGAGACTTCTTAAGCTCACCCAAGGTGTCCCTATCACACCAAAAGGGTTATAATTATCCATAGCTAATCCACCACCAACCAGTAACAAATGAAAATCCGGATACCAATCGGAACTGAAAACCCAAAAAAAAATAAACATTTCCAATTACGCCAAGGCAGTTATCAAATCAAAGAAAACACTGATAAATCATTCAACTAGGGGGAACAATCACCAAAATAATAATAATAATAATAACACCCATATTATAAATTCCAAAATGACACAAACTTAACATTCTCCCCTCCTTCGGAAATTTTGTCCCCAAAATTACAAACTAAGAAGGGAAAAGATGTGGATAAGAGTCACGCATGATGTCCTCTCGCTCCCAAGTGGCCTCAGCACCAGATCGACGATGCTGCCAATGCACCTTGACCAATGACACGATTTTGGTGCGGAGCCTCTTCTCACGCTGATCTAAGATCTCGATGGGTTGCTCAACGAAGGACAAATCCGGCTCGAAAACGAGAGGCTCATGCGCAATGATGTGCGACGGATCATGGACGTACTGCCTCAACTGGGATACATGGAAAACATCATGAGCGTGCGACAGCTGTGGAGGCAAGGCCACCCTATAGGCCACCTCCCCAATCCGCTCAAGCACTAAAAATGGGCCGATGAACAGCGGACTTAGCTTGCCTCGAACGCCAAAACGGAAGATGCCCTTAAGTGGGGACACCTTCAGAAACACATGATCTCCAACCTCAAAGGTGAGGTCTCGGCGTCGATGATCAGCATAGCTCTTTTGATGGCTCTGGGCGGTGCGGATGCGCTCCCGAATCAATCTGACTTGCTCAGAGGTCAGCTGGATAATCTCTGGCCCTTCAAGCTGACGCTCTCCAACCTCGTCCCAACACAAGGGAGATCTGCAGCTGCGACCATAGAGAGCCTCATACGGTGCCATCTTAATGCTCGAATGGTAGCTGTTGTTATAGGCAAACTCCACCAACGGAAGATGACCTTCCCAACTACCCCAAAATAAAGGACGCATGTCCGTAGCATGTCCTCTAAAGTCATAATTGTCCTCTCTGACTGGCCGTCTGTCTATGGATGGAATGCGGTACTAAAATGCAAGGTCGTACCCAGGGCGTGCTGAAGACTACCCCAAAACCTCGAAGTGAATCTTGCATCTCGATCCGAAATGATGCTGACAGGGGTACCGTGCAGACGAACAATCTCAGAGATAAATAATCGTGCCAAGGTGTCCAGAGAATCGGTGAGTCGGATGGGGAGGAAGTGTGCAGACTTGGTCAGTCGATCGACGATCACCCAAATGGCATCACGACCAGAACGTGACTTTGGCAAGCCCGACACAAAGTCCATGGTAATGTGCTCCCACTTCTACTGAGGAATCTCAATGGACTGCATCTTTCCAGTGGGACGCTAATGCTCCGTCTTCACCTGCTGGCACACCAAGCAACGAGCGACGAAACTTCCAACATCCGCCTTCATACCACGCCACCAGTAACCATGACGGAGGCTCCGATACATTTTCGTGCTACCAGGATGCACCATGTATCGAGAACGATGAGCCTCATCCAAGATCTTCTGCTTCAGCTCTGTGTCATTGGGAATGCAAACTCTACCCCTGAATCTCAAGATGCCATCCCCGCCAATCTGATAGTCCGGTCGCTCACCTCGGGTGACGCCTTCTGATATGACCAAGAAGTGAGGATCCCACCCTTGCGCCACGCGGATCTCATCCAGCAGAACAGGCTGAACCACCAGTCGAGCCAACAAACTGCCAGTACGTGTCACCTTAAAGCTCAACAAATTTGTGGCCTCCTCCCATAGTCGCCAACGACGGACTACTAGATGAGAAATCAAGCCCAGGGGCTGTCTGCTGAGAGCATCGGCCACGACATTTGCCTTACCTGGATGGTAACCAATGTCGCAGTCATAGTCCTTCAGAAACTCAATCCAACGTCGCTGACGCATGTTGAGCTCCGGCTGGGATTGCAAATATGTAAGGCTCTTGTGGTCCGTGAAGAGTTCAAATTGCTCACCATACAGATAATGCCTCCAAATTTTCACTGCGAAAATAATCGCTGCTAGCTCCAAGTCGTGGGTGGGGTAATTCTGTTCATGGGGCTTCAACTGACGTGATGCGTAAGCCACCACCTTACCATGTTGCATCAGGACACAGCCCAACCCCAACCGCGACGCATCGGAGTAGACTGCGAAGCCGCCACTCCCAGATGGAATGGTAAGAACTGGCGCTGATGTGAGCCTTCGCTTCAACTCCAGGAAGCTCTCCTCACAAGCTGGGGACCACTCAAACCGAACATCCTTCCGTGTAAGGCGGGTCAGGGGAACAGCAATCTTGGAGAATCCCTCCACAAATCTCCGGTAGTAACCTGCCAATCCCAAGAAACTCTGAATCTCTGTGGGATTCGACGGTCGCCGCCAATTCGCCACAGCGAGAGTTTTCTCCGGTCCACGGATATGCCCTCACCGGAAATTACATGGCCCAAAAAGGCCACACGTTCCAACCAAAACTCGCACTTGCTGAACTTGGCGTACAACTGATGTCGAGCCAAAGTCTCCAAGACAGTGCGAAGGTGGGCTGCATGCTCCTCATGGCTCCTCGAGTAGACCAGGATGTCATCAATGAAGACAACCACGAAGGAGTCTAGAAAGGGCCTAAACACCCAGTTCATAAGATCCATGAAGGCCGTCGGTGCATTCGTCAACCCAAACGGTAGCACTAGAAACTCATAATGCCCGTAGCGGGTTCGGAATATCTGATTCACGGATCTTCAATTGATAGTACCCCGAGCGAAGATCAATCTTGGAGAAGACACAAGCTCCCTGAAGCTGGTCAAACAGATCATCAATTCGCGGGAGGGGGTACTTGTTCTTCACTGTCCGCTGGTTCAGCTACCTATAATCAATACAAAGACGTAGTGAACCATCCTTCTTCTTCACGAACAGCATAGGGGCTCCCCAAGGAGACACACTCAGACGTGCAAACCCTTTCTCCAGCAATTCTTCCAATTGCTCCTTGAGCACACGCAATTCGGCAGGAGCCATCCGATACGGAGCCTTTGAAATCGGCTCGGTACCCGGAACCAGATTGATCTCAAACTCGATCTCACGGTCCGGTGGTAGTCCCGGAAGATCGTCAAAAAAGACAAAAGGGTAATCCACCACGACCGGAGTCTCACTGATACCTGCCTTCAAGGGTGTATCGACAGCTGATACATATGCCAAATAACCCTCGCATCCGCCGCGGAGGAGCTTCCATGCTCGGAGGGAGGACACAAACCCCAGTGGAGCTTGGTCCCTATCGCCCATAAACTGAAAGGTCCTTCGACCAGGGATGTGGAACACCACTATTTTTGCAAAGCAGTCGATGCTGGCATGGCAAGCAGAGAGCCAATCCATCCCTAGGATGACGTCAAAATCAGACATGGAAAGCTCGACCAACTCTACTGCAAACTCATACTCTCCTATCGACACTAAACAACTCCTATAAACTGTCCTGAGAATAAGGCGATCGCCTACTGGCAAAGCAACCTCCAATGCAACCGGTAGGGGATCCGACACTGCTCCCACATGGCGGGCAAAAGCAGGAGAAATAAAAGAATGCGTGGCCCCAGAATCAAATAAAACATAAGCAGGGTGCTGGGAGATCATAATAGTACCTCGGACCACGCTACCTGATGCATGTGCCTCATCAACTGTGAGTGTCGCTACCCGGCCAGGGACCAACTGTGGTGGGGGCTGAATCTGCCGATTTCGCTGCGGAGGCTGTCTCCTCTGATCCACATGACCGCCCTGCGGCGGTTGTGGTTGACGCTGCGGTTGCGGTTGCGGCTGACGCGGCTGCTGCTGCTGGAACCTCGGATCATAAACTCGTGGTCGTCCAGCATCAGGACAAAATCGCGCAATGTGCCCAACGCGCTGGCAGTGGTAACAGCGGCGTTGTTTAGGGGTTCTTGCCTGAACTGGAATGACGGCGGTACCTTGGGTTGGCATAGTAGTAGGGGCAGGGGAGACAGTCGATTGATCAGAGCGACGACGCTTGCTGCGAGCATCGCGGCGTCCATCACCTTGCTGACGAGGAGGATCTTGGCCTGCTGGGGATGTCTGACTCACCGGGGGTGCCCCAAGGTCGCGCTCGACAGTCACAGCTCACGATAACAAGGCACTGAAACTTGTCAACGCCTGCGACGTAACATGCACCCTAATCCTGCTGTTGAGTCCCATCTCAAAGCGTCTGCAACGTGTCTCCTCATCAGCAACAAGGGCAGGAGCGTAACGTGATAGTGTCGTGAATCTCGCTGAATAAGACGCCACTGACATAGACCCCTGCGTCAACTGTTCAAACTCCTGCATCACCCGCTGCCGCGTCAGAAAAGGAAAATACTCGCCTAAAAATAGGTCACAGAACCCGGTCCAGGCCAACTGCTCCACACCTCCAGGAATATCAATCGAACGGGTGGCCCACCAATCCGCTGCATCGTCCTTCAGCATGAACGTGGCTAGAGAGATACGCTGGCGATCCGAGCAACGCATGGTAGAGAAAATCTTATCTATCTCTCGCAACCACCTTTCTGGAGCAAGGGGATCCGCCGTCACACCATGGAAAGAAGGGGGGTGGAGCTTCAAGAAAGTACAGAGGTCGGACTTATGGTCCTGAGCCTCCACACGATGCTCTTCCACTGCCTCGAGGGGTCTCTGATCTACTGATACAGGAATTTCCACATGATCCTCGGCATCAGGCACAATCGGTGGGTCTGGCACAACCGGCATCTGTGGAGCCGCCTGGCGGGCCTCACGTAGTGCCTTAATCTAACGGGACTGCTCCTCCAACACCCTTGATTGAGTCTCTAACATATCAGCGAGGCGAGCGAAGGCATGCTCCCAGGCGGGAGGCTCCGGCTCAGGTCTTGGCCCCAAGCAGAGGACCCCGCATCCAACCCATCTCCATCAACAGGACCAGAAGTTCCGGAAGCTCTAGGGCGACCACGTTCACATCCCTTGACGCGAGGAGGCGTGTCAGCAACCTATAAAGCGAGGCACTAGGATCAGAATACTGAAATAGGAATCCTACGACTCAACTACACGACCCAACTTAGGCTCAGATAGGACCAGACTCTGATAGCAACTTTGTTACGCCCCAGAGAGGCCGTCCCCAGTTTGTAACAATAATAGTCATATCAGAATATCATACAGGAGGCTAACAAGATAACCACATATAAGGACTAGTAGAGCAAGACTAGACTGGGAAGCAGAAGCATAATATAAACAAGTCTGTAACCAAAAATATCATTACAGACAGAGGGTATACAATCACTGTCCTGTGTGAGCCATGTCTGATCAACAAAGAGAATACATACATCTATGCCCATGCACCAAAAAAGAAATACATACAAAAACAACAAGGCTGCTGACGACCTCGCTCGCTAATCTCAAAAGACGGACGTAACATAGGCAGCCAAGAAACACCTCATGGGAGCTCCGCCTTCGTGACATGTTCTGCCTCCACTGGAGAGAAACAAAGGAAAACGAATAATGAGCTAAAAGCTCAGTGAATAGTCAACCACCACACAATGAAGATAATACATAGTCAACACTTCAACGAATACACAACAAGTTGTCAACAAATACTCCACAATCACTCCACGTCATCCGGTAGCCCTCTCCCTGGCAGCCTGCCCACGACGGTACCAGTCACGGGGAGACACCTCACAGGGTAGCTCCGACGCTGGGTAGCTTCAACGCACGATGACATAGGGGTGATACACTTCACACTCGCGGGGATCACATTAATCAACGTATACCATACTCGATAACTAGCTAGTTGAAATCCATCAAATTCTCAACAGGTGCATCACAAGGACGGGGGGGAAAGCTATTTCTTATCCACACTTACTAATGTTAATTATGACCTTATAAACTAGTCATACACACATCTATCTTTTAAAAAAAAGTAGGGTATAAAGTTATTACTATGAGCATGAGGTAATTAAGCACCCACCAAACGTGCAAACAGGGTGTAAGGACAAGTAGAGGCAAGAATTATAGCTAACTCGAAGGTGCATATCAATAAGTATGTACAAATGATCCTAGAACACATGTATTTAATCCTACATAGCACATCCATCATCATATACAAGCAATACAACCCAAAAGTTCTCTATAATATCATCCCATTGCATAAAATACACTATAGTGCCTAACAAGCATGCTATTATTACTTCTATTGCATGGGTCGGACCACTCACCAATACCAAATCGTCACTCGCTCAATCCACGAGGAGTTGATGTGGGATAGCGAGCAGGGCGGGAGTGGGAAGAGCACGACGCACTCCCACCACAGCACAAACTTGCAAGAAAATCGATAACTTCTAGATCCTACAACCAATGGTGCTAAAATTGAATATGATAACTCCTGACACATAAACAAGCATATATCATCAAGGCACCAACTCCAGATATAGATCACAGCATGCATAATAGCATAAAAACTCACACATGCCGGAACTGGCTCGTCTACCCCCAAACATCCATGAACTTTCTTCACTCCAGCACCAAGTACACGTCCAAAAATTCTGAAATAATTTACACACATTCATTCACATGTGAGGATCATAATCCATGAAGACATCGGAGTCTAATTAAGCTTCTAACTGCTAGAAATAAATTAGTTTCAGAAGCTGGTCATTTCACACGTGAATCTGGACAGTCCTTAGAGATTGACTCATAACTTCCAACACAGATAACATTTTAACCCCAAATTTCATGCATAGAATCTAGACATCAGCATGATCATGGAACATGAAGACCTGAACCTCAGAATATGACTCTAGGTACTAGTATTACAAGGATTTCAAGAAGACAGAGATCTGCCTTACCTCTCTAAGCAATATCCAAGACTCCCATCACCATAATCAATTTCTCCTCAACTTAACCACTGCTGGTCCACACAAAACAGAGCAAATAGAAAGGGGGGAAAGGGTTAGGGAGGGTGAATAACATAATATAAGCATATACAAGCCACTCTACATACCTTAACACTCTCACAATTTCTCCAACAAAGATCCACCAAAAATTTCCCAAACACACTCCCCAAACCCTCTCATCAACTCAGCTGGGACAGCAACAAAAGAGAGAGAAAAAGTGGTAGAAAATGAGACTTAGATGACATAAAGTTCCTATAGAAGGGTTTATATAGTGGTTAAGGTAATAAGGGGGGTGAACTTAAGCTAATCCTACCGAACCAATTACCAAAAAAAATAAGAAAACCAACCAATGGGAGGTGAGACTTCTTAAGCTCACCCGAGGTGTCCCTATCACACCAAAAGGGTTATAATTATCCATAGCTAATCCACCACCAACCAGTGACAAATGAAAATCCGGATACCAATCGGAACTGAAAACCCAAAAAAAAAATAAACATTTCCAAATACGCCGAGGCAGTTATCAAATCAAAGAAAACACTGATAAATCATTCAACTAGGGGGAACAATCACCAAAATAATAATAATAATAATAATAACACCCATATTATAAATTCCAAAATGACACAAACTTAACAATACCAGGTAGAGGCTACTCGGGAGAGGGCTACCGGATGACGAAGGGTGTAGAAATAAAGGTTTTATTTCAACAATTCTGTGTCACCCTTAGGGGTGAGGGTCAGGATGAAGTGAAGTCACGTCGCCACTTGACCCATTCGTTTTTCGTCCGTTCCCATAGTTGTTGGGTCCGGTTACGTGTCGATGTTCAGAGACATCGTTGGGCAGTTATCTCGATGTAGATGATCCAATAGTGTTGTGTAGACCAGTAATTCCGCGTCTCTTCGACCAACGGTATGGTCTCTCCCCAAAAGTCCCAAGAGTCTTCCTCTGGGAGTGAGGGTGAGGGTGAGGTTGGTCGCGCCGCCGTGTGACCTTGTTATTCATTGGGTTTCCACCCATGTTTTACTTGAAAGGAAATTGCTTTAGTATTGAACTGTTGAAAAGGTGATTGGTTTTCAGCCACTCACTGAGCTTGTAATTCACCCCTCACATACTATTTCTTTTCAGGGGCAGTGTTGGGCATGGAGCTGGAGCTTCCCTGTAGCGTGGTCTTATGTGCGTGTAGCGTTTTGTCCGGCGGGTGGCGAGTGCGAGGCTGTCTGCAGTCCTAAAGTCATTTTTTTATGTATTGTAAATCGTGCATGTGGCAAAGGGTGTATTTTATTTGGACTAGACTTGGCTCTCACAGGACATTGATTGTATATTCAAGTCTTTAATGATATTTTTGGTTTACAGACTTATTGATATTTTTATGCTTCCGCTTTTTTTTAGTTGAGTTATCAGTTATCATTGCTTTGCCAGCTTGTGTGTTATTTGTTGGAGTCATTGTTGACCTCTTGTACTTGATAGCTGATACTTCATATATTGCAACGTCTTGGGGACGGCCGCCGTGGGGCGTGACAGATTTTTTCTTTGGGTAAAAAATAAAGAAGGGAGAAGGAAAATGAAGAAATGGAAAGAATACCATTGATCTGGGCTAAAAAAAAGATTTTTAGGGGTTTTTTAATTAATGATTTTGGTTAACCACATTTAATCAAGGGTTATTGCTAACTTTTTAGTTAACCTAACAAATCTAATTATGATATGAATCAATAAATTAAAAGATTTTTAAAATGCCAACAATACCCCTAATAAATTCACCATTTTTTCTTCTTCTTCCCTCCCATTCCTAATTTTCCCTCCCATACTCAATTTTCCATCCTCTCCCACAAGTGTCATCTGAAAATGTAAAATGTACATCTTCTTTCATTTTGGTTATTATCTCATATGATTGTGATACTTGTTTCAGTGTTACATATGTGAATATATTTTTTGTGCGGTATATAAGGTAATTTATTTATATTCTTCAGAAATGAAAATCAGGTAGCAAATATTTACCTCAATTTCAAAAAAAAAAAAATTTATTCTTTGTTTGATTTAATCTTTTCGGTTAAATATTTTATATGCACCTCCATTCTTTATTGGGTTTTTTTTATCATTTGAATTTATTTCAATATATTATGAATAAATGGTCTTATATTCTTTTGGTTCTTGCTGCTGCTTGACATCAAATCGGTGTAGGCAGATTCGTGATAAATGAAAAAAAAGAGGTGAGAGCAAATGCTGAAATTTAACATTTATGTTTTCTCATTATAGTGAGTTGGTACTGTAGATTGTGCATTGAAAAACATATTAGTAAAAACATTTGGGTATGAGAGATAAAATTGGGTATAGGAAGGACGAAAGGTGGTGAATTTATTAGGTGTATTGTTGGTATTTTTTAAAAAAATTGGATATGAGAGGAAAATGGGGTATGGGAGGGAAGAAGAAAAAAAGGTGGTGAATGTATTTGAGGAATTGTTGATATTTTTTATAGAATTCAATTTATTGATTCATATCGTAATTAGATTTGTTGAGTTGCAAAAACATAGTAATAAATATGGGAAAACAAGTGCCCTAAGGACACTATTAACAAAACCCTTTAATCAAATAGGGGTTTGTTCACTAAAAATTTAGAAGGATGAGATGATACAGGGATTTTGTTTTTGCCAATCATGGTTAGTTAATCAATGGTCTTTTTTTTTTTTGGAATATATAGAAGGCCCCTATCTAGGGCTTAAACTGCATATATCTCAAAATGTGTATATACATCCATATTCACATCCATTGTATCAGACACCTCCACTATACATGACTTTATGCAGATTTTTTTCACATCACTACGTAATAATGGGTTCCCATGAGTACATATATATTTTTCATCATCAATAGCGGATGTCGCTCGATGCCGGGGATGATGCACTCCTTTGCAAGGTGTTTCCACAAACTTTAGGCGATCAGGCCTTGACTTGGTTCCGAAAGCTGCCAGCCACCTCTATCCCCAATTTTCGCAGCTTGTGTGAGGCATTCATCAGCCATTACATATGTCATTGCAAGCCCAAGAAAGATGCGGCGAGCCTATTCAGGATGAAGCAGGATGAGGGCAAACGACTCAAAAATTATCTCATGCGCTTTAGCGTTGAGATAACCCAAACCGAATCGTGCGACCCCAAACCGCGGCCATGGCGTTTCGCGGAGGATTTATTCCCACTGGGCACCTCTACGAATCGCTGGTCCACAAGACCCCGATCAGCATGGCCGATGTGCTTTTCCCAGCCAAAGGGTCCATCCACCTCGAAGACAACGTGTCCCTCACCCCACGCAAATCGACCACTCTCATCATCGTCAGAACGGCACCAAAAGGAGGAACCACCTCTAAGAAGTTGTTGTTGGCCACCTCTCGAAAGAGTGAGGACAAGCCACACGGGTCTCGTCACCAAAAAGGGAGGGACCTCGAGTTGACTCCTCTCACCGTCACGATGCCCCAGCTCTGGTGTGAGAACAAGGACAAGGGTTACTTCAAAACCCCGTTTTTGATCTACACTCCTGTTGAAAACCGAGACCAGATGCGCATATGTGAATTCCATAACAAGGTTGGTCATATTATCAAATAATGTAGGAGCTTCCATGGCCAGGTCAAAAACCTCATTCGGGACGGGCACCTAGTGTTGTGCCTGTGTCATTTGGAGCCATTTTGGTTAAGCTAGTGTCGTTTGGAACCTTATTTTTTTTATCGAAGTCCCTAAAATTTTGGTTTCTAGCTATCTGCGTGAGTTTGAGTACTATGATTGAAAATCTAAATGCATATTATGGGTTCTGGTACCGTTTTGTTCTACCCATAAAAATTTCATCAAATTCCGGGTAACTTATGCCTAATGCTTGAGGTATCGTAGTGTATCTCTACCTAGTAGCGGATGGACTTGTTGTATCGAGTTATCTAGTAACACCATGTGTTATGATTAATAGTTTGTTCCTCCCCACGTGTCCCATGAGTTTCCCTTCGGGGGCGGGGGCGAGGGTGAGGTATGCTCGCGCTGCCGTGTGACCTTGTTATCCATTGGGTTTCCACCCATGTCTTCCTTGAAAGGAAATTGCCTTAACATTAAATTGTTGTGTTGGTGCTTGGCTTCTTGCCACTCACTGAGCTCGTCACTCACCCCTCGCATATTGTTTCTTCCACAGGGGCGGTGTTGGGAGTTGGGTTGGAGCTTCCCTGTGGCGTGGTCTTGCGTGCGTGGACTGTTGCGTCTAGCGGTTGGCGAGTGCGAGGCTGTCAGCAATCCTAAAGTCATGTATTTGTTAATTGTGCATGTTGCACTGCTTGTATTTTATTTGAACTAGACTTGCTCTCACAGGAGAGTGATTGTGTATTCGAGTCTGTAATAAATGTTTTGGGTTACAGAATTATTGGTATTTTTATGCTTTCGCATTTTCAGTTGAGCTATCAGTTATCATTGCTTTGCTAGCCTTGTTTGTTATATATATTGGTGTCGTTGTTGACCTCTTGTATGATTACTAATATTTCTATATTTCCATGTCTCGGGGACGGTCGCCCTGGGGCGTGACACCTGGTGCAGTATGTGGCCAAACAGCCGATTCTTACCGTACCTGGCAACAACGAAAGGATCACCGTTTCGAAGCCGGGAGATCTTTCCACCCATGTTACGGCAGTCATTCAAGACCGACTTGTCCCCAACAACTTTGCACCTCAATAGAAAGGTTCCACGGGGCCCGAAAGCGCGCTCCCATCGAACCTGTTATGCCTGTGTCATTTGGAGCCATTTCGGTTAAGCCTTGGTCACATCTAGGTCATTTAGGGCCTTTTTCTTTTTCGATCGGAGTCGCTAAAATTTTGGCTTTTAGCTACCTGCGGGAGCTGGAGTACTCTGATTGGAAATCTAACTGCATATTATGGGTCCTGGTACCGTTTGGTACTACCCATAAAAATTTTATCGAATTCCGGTAACGTTTTGAAAAATATGCAGTTCCAAACCGTATCCGGGTTTTGAGAGTTCCTGGTTGGTCGAATAGTGGGAGATATTTTGATGATGTGATGACCTTTGGTAAGCTTACCCCCACCTTGCTTAGTGATGAAGAAACCATTAGACTTTTGTTGTGTGAGTGGGTGAACCTAACCCTAACCTTACCACCCCCTTATGGTCACCCTTAGATACTATTTGGGCATGAAAATGACATTTTTGCCCTTTCTCTCTCTCTCTCCCCCTCTCTCCCATTTCGTGGAACACTTTCTCTCCCTCTTTTGGTCTCTTTTTTTCCCCTCTTTCTGTGTGAAGAAGGAGGAAGAAGCAATTGAAGGAAAAGATGAAGAAGAAGCACAAGAAAGAGTGAGAAAGGGGTGAGTTTGTGTTGTTGTTGTTGTTGTTTCTCTTCTCTCTATCCCCTTCTCATGCCCCTTTGCACCCCTGTTTTCTGCCATGAAGGGCTTGAGGAGATGCTGATGAGGGGTGGTGGTAGTGGTGGTGGTGGTTGAGGTAGTCATGGGTGTGTCGAGAACCCCGCATCTCCCCATTTCCCTCCCCCTGTTTTGGTAAGGCAGCACTCTGTATTTTAAAGATTTCAGTGAATCTAGTATTTAGAGGCACATTTCTAGGATTATGTCTTCATATGATATGATAATCTATGTGTCTAGTTGTTATATATGAAATTTGGGGTCATTATGATATCTGTGGTGTAAGTTAGAACCTGTTTTGCATGGCCTGTCCAGATGCGCGTAGGAATTGACCTGCTTCTGGAAATAATTTATTTCGGGCTTGTAGAGGCAAAATTAGGTTCTAATGTCTTCATGGATTATGATCCCAGCATATCAGAGAATGTGCATGTTTTATTTCATAATTTGCGGAAGTGTATTGGGTGCTGTGGAGATCAATTAGTAGGGCTGGTTGCAGCAGGTTTGGCAATTTTGCTTGGTTAAGTGTCAAGGAGTTGTTTGCATGTGTCTTGGGTGATAATATTTAAGTATCAGGGGTTAGGGTCTTCATGAAGTAGGCTTATATGTGTGATAGGAGGTTCCATATTTTAATTGTGGATCATTGGTTGTGTTTTGCAGATTTCGTAGACCGGACGCGCGACGATCCGGGTATCTGTGAGTGGTTTGATCCAACCCCTCGAGATGCGCTCAACGCGCGTAGTCGTGCGTCGCACATCGATGGGGCACCCTAGCTACGGCCATGCTTAAGCTATAATATGTTAGATATCTTGCATGCTAGGCTTATATTGTATGTGTTGTATCCATGTATGAATGATTGTATCGCATGCACCTCTCTAGTATGGGCATTTATTTCTGTAATGTGTATTGATGTATAGAATAAGGCATGCCTTAGGTAGTATTGTAATACTACTTTCACCATATTAATTGGAATATCCAGCATGATTAAGTCTGGGTTAATAACGGGCACCTGCCTAATATTCCCTTGCAATAAGACTCGAGGGCGTGGTGTAGTTGTTGCGCCCATGCTAATGGGGCAAAGCTATGACCAACTTCACGAGATGATGATCTCTCTCACCCTCTCCCTCTTCACGAACTGAGTAAGTAGATGCGATTTCCTACTCGACTCAGGTTCGTTTGGAATATTGGCATGCACCTGTTAGTGCGCGAGATCGCGCTTGACCCTTCCCTTTTAAGTTGGTGATATCCAACGCATGCTTAAGTTATGCCTTGTGTGCTTATATGATTAATGGCCATGTATGCATGTTTTTTATGATGTAAATCCATGTTAGGGGTTACCCTTATAATTGTACCTCATTAGTTAGTGTGCGAGCGATGTAATTGCCCCTGCATCCGTGTGATGCACTTGAATGGAATTCAGGAGAATTCATTTGTTGTATCGGTTTTGTTAAACCGGTAGCTTGGGCATTAAGTAGGCGATTAACGAGAGTAGTTGTTTTTCCATTGGGTTCGCTTTGCGAACATGGAGTGTTTCCTCCCAATGTCATCCGTGTTGAAGCGGGCCGAGTTAAAGCTGTCCTGACAGAGGGCTCCCATCCGTAGGTACCACCGATGCGTTCAGAAGCGTACTGATCGTGGGAGTGTACCAGGTAGAGGCTACCCGGGAGAGGGCTAACGAATGATATTGCGAGCGTGAAATCATTCTCCCCTTCGTTGGATCCGATGTAGGAACTTCCCGGCGTTGGAAAAGCTGTCCTGACAGAGGGCTCCCATCCGTAGGTACCACCGATGCGTTCGGAAGCGTACTGATCGTGGGAGTATACCAGGTAGAGGCTACCCGGGGAAAGGGCTACCGGTGGACCAAGGGTGTAGGGCAGTCTAAGTCTCTTCCAAAAGTCCTATGTCACCTCTAAAGGGTGAGGGTGAGGATGAGGTGAAGACACATCGCCGCGTGACCCATTCGTTGTTCGTCCGTTAGGGTGTAGAGCGGTATACCAGGTAGAGGCTATTCGGGAGAGGGCTAATGAATGATATTGCGAGCGTGAAAGTGTTCTCCCCTTCGTTGGATCCGATGTAGGAACTTCTCGGCATTGGAAAAGCTATCCTGACAGAGGGCTCCCATCCGTAGGTACCACCGATGCGTTCAGAAGTGTACTGATCGTGGGAGTATACCAGGTAGAGGCTACCCGGGGAAAGGGCTACCGGTGGACCAAGGGTGTAGAGCAGTCTAATCTCTTCCAAAAGTCCTATGTCACCTCTAAAGGGTGAGGGTGAGGATGAGGTGAAGACACATCGCCGCGTGACCCATTCGTTGTTCGTCCGTTCCCATAGTGTGTTGGGTTTGGTTGTGTAGCGATGTTCAAAGACATCATTGGGCAGTTATCTCGATGTACGTGATCCAGTAGTGTTGTGTAGACCAGTAATTCCATGTCTCTTCGACCAACGGTATGGTCTCTCCCCAAAAGTCTCAAGAGTCTTCCTCTGGGAGTGAGGGTGAGGGTGAGGTTGGTCGCGCCGCCGCGTGACCTTGTTATCCATTGGGTTTCCACCCATGTTTTCCTTAAAAAGGAAATTGCTTTAACATTGAACTGTTGTAATGGTGATTGGTTTCCAGCCACTCACTGAGCTTGTAGCTCACCCCTCGCATACTGTTTCTTTTCAGGGGCAGTGTTGGGCGTGGAGCTGGAGCTTCCCTGTGGCGTGGGAGCCCTCTGTCAGGACAGCTACAACCCGGGCCTCTTCAACACAGACGACATTGGGAATAAACATTCCATGTTCGCAAAGCGAACCCAATGGAAAAACACTATACTCGATAATCACATATCGATGATGGCGAACACTATTGTACTCCCACACGGTTCCGTCGCTTGGACACAGAGGGGGTGTCACGCCCCAACTACCGGCTTAACAATCCGATAAGATAATGAATTCTCCTGAATTCCAAACGAGTGCATCGCTCGGATGCACGGGGCGATCACATCGCTAGCGCTCTAACTAATAAGGTACAACCCGACAGCGGGTCATACCCACGCCTATTCCAGATAGGCCTAATCAGCTTTTAACATGCGCATATAAATATATCCAGGAAAATTTTATATCTAGCTATGTGCATGAACCATATGCACAATCATCTAATAATTATAGGGACACTCCCTAACATGGATTTACATCATAATAAATCATACAACATGCATACATAGTCATTAATCACATAAGCACACAAGGCCTAACTTAAACATGCGTTGGATATCACCAACTTAAAAGAAAGGGTCAAGCGTGATCTCGCGCACTAACAGGTGCATGCCAATATTCCAAACGAACCTGAGTTGAGTAGGAAATCGCATCTACTTACTCAGTTCGTTCAGAGGGAGAGGGCGGGAGAGATCATCATCTCATGAAGCTGGTCATAGCTTTGCCCCATTAGCATGGGCGCAACAACTACACCACGCCCTCGAGTCTTATCGCAAGGGAATATTAGGCAGGTGCCCGTTATTAACCCAGACTTATTCATGCTGGATATTCCAATTAATATGGGGGGAGTATTATTACAATACTACCTAAGGCATGCCATATTCTATACATCCATACACATTACCAAAAATACATGCCCATACTAGAGGGGCTCATGCAACACAATCACTCATACATGAATACAATACATGTATATAAGCCTAGCATGCAAGATATCTACATATTATAGCTTAATCATGGCCATACTACTTATCTACACAAGTAGTATAGCTAGGGGCCCCCATCAATGCACGACGCGCGACTACGCACGTCGAGCGCATCCCGAGGGGGGGGGGGATTGGATCGAACCACTCACCATTACCCGGGACCTCGCCCATCCCTTCCGACAAGATCTGTAAGGTAAGGTCATCAAATTTCGTGAGTACGGCCTCGCACGCATGCGAGCACGCGCGTACGCACGCATGCCCGGGTGCCCTAGCACCTACCCGCGACCCTGGGCAGCCCCACGCATGCCCCAGCACGCGCACGCACTAGCGCGCGCGCACTGGCACCCAGCCGGGCGCCCAGACTCACGCCCAGGCGCACTGGCACCCGCCGCCAGCTCCACTCGCACTCGCGCGCCCGCGCGCATGCGCCCGCCTATGCCTGCCAGCGCGCGGACAGACCCCAGCGTGCACCCAACCATTTTTAACCCCTTTTTAACCCCTCCACACACACCCTAACTCATTCATCTACCTTGCATGACCTCCCTAACACCTAACCATGCATAAAAACCCAAATAAGAAAGAGGGAACTCACCAAAGAGAGGGGGAAGGGGAGGGGGAGACGTAGGGGCTCGCAAGCGCCTTGACCACCTCGACCACCACCACTACTACCACCACTTCCATCCTTGGGAGCTCTTCTTGATGGCTGAAACCAGGGGGGAAAGAGAGAGGGACAGCCACTTAGGAGCACAAGCTTACATAACCCACCTCAAGATCACCTCTTCATGCACTACATGCTTCTTGTTCTCCTTCTCTTCTCTTTGAGGGATTTACACAAACACATGGGGGGAGTGAAAAGAGAGAAAGAGAGACCCAAGGAAAGGTTGACGTGGGAGAGAGAGGGGGGTGTGAGTGGGTATTTAATGCCACAAAAGTGGGTAGGTGAGAAAAGTCACCCACAATCCGGTAACATCCAAACCCGGATGCGATTCGGAACTGCATATTTTTCAAAACGTTACCGGAATTTGATGAAATTTTTATGGGTAGTACTAAACGGTACCAGGACCCATAATATGCAGTCAGATTTCCAATCAGAGTACTCTAACTCCCGCAGGTGGCTAAAAGCCAAAATTTTAGCGGCTCCGATCAAAAATTTAAAAGGCCCTAAATGACCCAGAAGTGACCAAGGCTTAACCGAAATGGCTCCAAATGACACAGGCATAACATTCTCCCCCCCTTAGGAAATTTAGTCCTCGAAATTTAAGGAAACCCAAAGGGAAGACCGAATATAGCAAGTATCATGCATAGACCTTTTGTTCCCAAGTGGTCTATGCACCAGACTGGCGCTACCAACACACTGCAATCAAGGGAACGGTCTTAGCGTGGAGCCTCTTCTCATGCTGGTCTCCGACCTCGATCCACTGCTCCACGAATGACTAATCCAGCTCGAGAATGAGACGGTCAAACAGAGTGACATGAGCAGGATCTTGGACATAATGCCTCGGCCATGAGACAAGGACGACGTCGTGGGCATGAGCCAGCTGTGGGGGAAAGGCGACATGACAAGCCACCTCCCCAATCCACTCAATGACGAGAAACAGTCCCATTAAAGAGCCAACTCAGCTTGCCCCGAACGTCGACACATAGGATGCCCTTAAACCTGGACACCTTGTCGAAAATATGATCGCCAAACCCAAAGGTAAGCTCCTGGCGACGATGACCTGCGTAGCCCTTCTGTCGGTTCTGGGAGGTGCAGATGCACACACGAACCAACCTGGCCACCGCAAAGTCAAACAACTAACTTATGGCCCCTCCAACTGGCGATCCTCAACCATCCCAACACAAGGGAGGTATAAAACTGCGCCTGTAGAGTGCCTTTCACAGATCCACATGGATGCTTGAATGGCAGTCGTCTTGCAGGCATACCCCAACAAATGGGTGGTGCCTCACCCAACTGCCCTCATCATCGAGCACGCAGGCACTTAGCATGTCCTCCAAGGTCTAAACTGTCCTCTTTGTCTGGCTGTCCATCGGCGATGAAACGCTATACTTAAATGGAGGCTCGCGCCAAAACCTGCCAAGGCTGCGCCACAACCTCAAAGTAACTCTCGTCTCAACCGAAAATAGCGCCGACCGGAGTGCCATGAAGCCGTACAGTCGCGAAGGTGAAAACCCACGTCAAGGCGTCCAGAGACTCAATCAGTCGGATAGGGAGGGAAGCACGGACTTAGTCAGTCGGTCATTGATCACCTAGACGGCGTCATGACCCGAACGTGACATTAGCGAGTCCGCAACAATCCCTGATAACCCACTCCCACGTCCACTGAGGAATCTCCATGGACTGACGCTTTCCAACGTGATGATGATTCTCGAACTTTGCCTGAGGGCATGCCAACCTGGGGAAACAAGGTTACCCATATTGCCTTTTTATCGCACCACAGCAATCTCAATGAAGACTACCCCAAAGTAGTCCACGGAAGCCCAATAAAACTTTTGAGATCCACGAAGGCATCCGGCGCATTCGTCAACCCCGACGGCAGTACTTAAAACTCGTAGTGCCTGAAACGGTCACGAAAGGCCATCTACAGGATGTCCAACTCCCGGATCTCCAACTTGTGGTACCCTTGTGCGAAGATTGATCTAACAGAAGACACTCACTCCCAGAGCTGGTCAAATAGATCATCAATTCACAACAAGGGGGGGGGGGTACCTGATCTTCAATCCTCACGGGAAGATCAAACAATACCTCAAACAATTAAGTCCAGATTCTGCTCCTCGAGCATGGCTGGCGCTCATGATGACACTTACGCGCTTGGTAAGCCGCTCAACCGCACTTAATCCACAAGACACGCAATAAGGGGTCGTCGAACCTCGACAATGCCTATGCGACGTCATCTATCTGATAGGGCGATTGAGTCCCATCACGAACGCTAGCATCGCGTCTCCTTATTTGCGACCAATGTGGGGCAAAACGCGACAGTATCCACAACTGTGCTTCACATGCCGCCAGAGATAGGTCGCTCAACTGTAACCATTGGAACTCCAGCATCCTGCACTCCATGGGCAGATTCATCACAGGGAGTCCACGCTCTCGACATCATCCAATAGCACTCTCCCGGTGTGGCCTCTACCTGGTAGCCTCCCAAGCCCACTATCTCTGCCATATGGGCGCACCAACAAGCATAGTATCTGGGAGCACCTCGCAGGGCTCTGGCCTCGACCGGGCAGCTACAACGCACAATGATATATCGAAGCGACTCCAGATGCCACTATGGAACCCAGTCCACAAGCAATTGCCCACCAAGCTGCAATAGGACGCACCCAATCCCGATCGTATGCATCACCACTCGCTACAGCACCTTCCAAGTGAGAGGAAAAATCCATCATCAATTTGATGCTTCAAAGGTATTCCTTGACTGGGAAAAGAACCTTGGGAGGGCACCATGAGGTCCCGATATAGGATATCCCGACAACTAAACAAGGAACACGGAGTACCCTAGCCCGGGTCTCAACGATGACCCCGCAAGGCCCCTTAATCCTGAGTAGGAAGGCTGGAAGAAGACATCACCCCTTAATGAGCAATATGCCACATCCTCAACACTTGAAACTGGTGCCGCACGCGAACTCCATGGTTACCAGCAATACCGATGCACGGGAAAGAAGCTCCATTATCGAGGCGCAATCCATACCTTAGAAATTGCGACCAATTCATCATTATCACACTACTAGGCTAGAATCTCCTACCCAAGCCTTAATCCCGCAACAAGGGATCCAACAACTGACCCTGTTCAGCCGACCCAGTCGACAACTTAAGGGTGGGTTCACGTCCACGTCAACGGATGCGAGGAGGCATGTCAGCAACCTAAGATAACTTCTAAAACAAGAGTACTCAGATGACAATCCTACGACTCATCATCTATATGACTAGACTTAGGCTCTGACAGGACCAGGCTCTGATACCAACTTTTGTCACGCCCCAGGGCGGCCGTCCCTGAGACGTGGCAATAATGAAATATCAGCTATCAATAGCTGAGGTCAATAAAGACTCCAACAACAACACACAAGGTGGGAAAGCAAAGATAATGATAACTGACTGAAAAGCGGAAGCATAATATATAAACAATGTCTGTAAACCAAAAACATTATTACAGACTCAAATACACAATCACTGTCCTGTGAGAGCCAAGTCTAGACCAAATAAAATACAACATGTGCCACATGCACGATTCACAATACATAAAATGACTCTAGGACTGCTGACAGCCTCGCACTCGCCACCCGCCGGAAGAACGCTCCACGCCCATAAGACCACGCCACAGGAAAGCTCCAGCTCCACGCCCAACACTGCCCCTGAAAAGAAACAGTATGCGAGGGGTGAGCTACAAGCTCAGTGAGTGGCTGGAAACCAATCACC
Organism: Acorus gramineus; assembly: GCA_030737835.1. Lineage (NCBI taxonomy): Eukaryota > Viridiplantae > Streptophyta > Magnoliopsida > Acorales > Acoraceae > Acorus > Acorus gramineus. The sequence continues at coordinate 585,046 of JAUJYN010000023.1, forward strand.
ATAACAGTTCAATACTAAAGCAATTTCCTTTCAAGGAAAACATGGGTAGAAACCCAATGGATAACAAGGTCACGCAGCGGCGCGACCAACCTCACACTCACCCTCACTCCCAGAGGGAGACTCTTGAGACTTTTAGGGAGAGACCATACCGTTGGTTGAGGAGACCCGGGATTACTGGTCCACACAACACTACTGGATCACCAACCTCACCCTCACCCTCACTCCCGGAGGGAGGCTCTTGGGACTTTTGGGGAGTGACCATACCGTTGGTCGAGGAGACCCAGGATTACTGGTCTACGCAACACTACTGGATCATCTACATCGAGATAACTGCCCAACGATGTCTTTGAACATCGATACGAGACTGGACCCAACAACTATGGGAACGGACGAACAATGAATGGGTCACGAGGCGACATGTCTTCACCTCATCCTCACCCTCACTCCCGGAGGGAGACTCTTGGGACTTTTGGAAGAGACTTAGACTGCTCTACACCCTTGGTCCACCGGTAGCCCTTTCCCCGGGTAGTCACTACCTGGTATACTCCCACGATCAGTATGCTTCTGAACGCCTCGGTGGTACCTACGGATGGGAGCCCTCTGTCAGGACAGCTTTTCCAACGCCTGGAAGTTCCTACATCGGATCCAACGAAGGGGAGAACGATTCCACGCTCGCAATATCATTCGTTAACCCTCTCCCGGGTAGCCTCTACCTGGTACACTCCCATGATCAGTACGCTCCCGAACGCATCGGTGGTACCTACAGATGGGAGCCCTCTGTCAGGACAGCTACAACCCGGGCCTCTTCAACACAGACGACATTGGGAGTAAACATTCCATGTTCGCAAAGCGAACCCAATGGAAAAACACTACACTCGATAATCACATATCGATGATAGCGAACACTATTGTACTCCCACATGGTTGCGTCGCTCGGACACAAGGGGTGTCACGCCCCAACTATCGGCTTAACAATCCGATAAGATAATGAATTCTCCTGAATTCCGAACGAGTGCATCGCTCGGATGCACGGGGCGATTACATCGCTAGTGCTCTAACTAATAAGGTACAACCTGATAGCGGGTCATACCCACGCCTATTCCAGATAGGCCTAATCAGCTTTTAACATGCGCATATAAATATATCGAGGAGAATTTTATATCTAGCTATGTGCATGAACCATATGCACAATCATCTAATAATTATAGGGACACTCCCTAACATGGATTTACATCATAATAAATCATACAACATGCATACATAGTCATTAATCACGTAAGCACACAAGGCCTAACTTAAACATGCGTTGGATATCACCAACTTAAAAGAAAGGGTCAAGCACGATCTCGTGCACTAACATTCCAATATTCCAAACGAACCTGAGTCGAGTAGGAAATCGCATCTACTTACTCAGTTCGTTCAGAGGGAGAGGGCGGGAGAGATCATCATCTCATGAAGCTGGTCATTGCTTTGCCCCATTAGCATGGGTGCAACAACTGCACCACGCCCTCGAGTCTTATCGCAAGGGAATATTAGGCAGGTGCCCGTTATTAACCTAGACTTATTCATGCTGGATATTCCAATTAATATGGGGGGGGAGTATTATTACAATACTACCTAAGGCATGCCATATTCTATACATCCATACACATTACCAAAAATACATGCCCATACTAGAGGGGCTCATGCAACACAATCATTCATACATGAATACAATACATGTAATTAAGCCTAGCATGCAAGATATGTACATATTATAGCTTGAGCAAGGCCATACTACTTATCTACACAAGTAGTATAGCTAGGGGGCCCCATCCATGCGCGACGCGCGACTACTTACTCAGTTCGTTCAGGGGGAGAGGGCGAGAGAGATCATCATCTCATGCAACTGGTCATAGCTTTGCCCCATTAGCATGGGCGCAACAGCTACACCACGCCCTCGAGTCATATAGCAAGGGAATATTAGGCAAGTGCCCGTTATTAACCCAGAAATCATACTGTATATTCCCATTAATATGGTGGGAGTAGTATTACAATACTACCTAAGACATGTCATATTCTATACATCCATACACATTTACAACATACATGCCCATACTAGAGGGCGCATGCAACACAATCATTCATACATGAATACAATACATGTATATAAGCCTAGCATGCAAGATATCTACATATTATAGCTTAAGGGGCCCCATCGATGCGCGACGCGCGTCTACGCGCGTCGAGCGCATCCCGAGAGGGGGGGGGATTGGATCGAACCACTCACCATACAACCCGGGACCTCGCGCATCCCATCCGACGAGATCTGCAAGGTAGGGGCATCAAATTTGGTGAGTAACATTACAATTTACACTTAGAAATCATTAGAAATACCAAAGACTTAGACATGCACGCATACGGGCTCGCACGCATGCGAGCACGCGCGTACGCACGCATGCCCGGGTGCCCCAGCACCTACCCGAGACCCTGGGCAGCCCCGCGCATGCCCCAGCACGCGCACGCACGCGCGCGCGCACTGGCCCCCAGCCCCGCACCTAGACGCACGCCTAGACGCACTGCCCCGGGCACGCGCGCGCTCGCGCACGCCCGCACGCACTCGCGCGCACCCCCTCTCGCTCCAGCGCCTGCACGCACCTGCGCGCCCGCGCGCACGCTCCCGCCTGCGCCTGCCAGAGTCCTTCTGCGCTCGCGCCTGCGCGCGCAGACAACCCCCTTCGCGCGCCCAGCCTTCCCTAACCCCTTTTTAACCCTCCCCAACTCTCTCACACACTCTAACTCATCTACCTAGCACACATGACCTCCCCAACCATCCCAACAGCCCTAAAAATCAAAAAGAAGGGGAAGAGGACTTACCAAAAGAGGGAAAGGGAAAGGGGGAGATGCGGGGCTCTTGACGCGCCCACGGCCACCTCAACCTCCACCACCACCTCTTCAGCCTCTCACCAACCCTCCTTGGCTGCACATCAGGGGGGGGGAAATGGTCATGAAAAGCGAGTTTGAGAGAAGAGAGTCAACAACAACAACAACACCTACACAAACCTAGACTTGCACTTGCACCTTCTCCTTCTCTTCTCTTTGAGAGATTTACACAAACACATGGGGGGCATTGAAAAGAGAGAAGAGAGAGCCAAGAATGGTAGAAGTGGGGAGTGAGAGAGAGAGAGAGAGATTTTGGCAAATAAATATCTAAGAGAGGGATAGAATGACCAATTTATCCTTGACTAGAAATTCTGAGCATGCTTCACTATAACAGCCATAACTTCCTCAATATAGCTCCGAATTGCACAATTCAAAGTCCGTTGGAAAGCCAAGAAGATTATCTACAACTTTCATGTTTATGCCAAGATCAAATAATCTCTCCAGCTATTCCGAAATGTGAGCTAAACATTGAACAGGGCTGCTGCCAGAATTTTTCATCCCCGGGGTATACTTGGAAAATACCCATAACTTTTACTAAATGAATCCAGTTGACCTAATTCCACTTTTGTACGGACGCTAACTCAAAACTGAGCATCTCATAATAAAATCATATTTAAACCTCTTCATCTTGGATTTTAACAAAATTAAATCCAAATACCAAATCGGAAATACATAACTTCTAGGAGAAAAATTTTGTAGCCTAATTTTCAATCAGAGCGCTCCAAATGACACAGGCATAACAACTACCACTACTTCCATCCTTGGGAGCTCTTCTTGATGGCTTAAACCAGGGGGGAAAGAGGGACAGCCACTTAGGAGCACAAGCTTACATAACCCACCTCAAGATCACCTCTTCATGCACTACATGCTTCTTGTTCTCCTTCTCTTCTCTTTGAGGGATTTACACAAACACATGGGGGGAGTGAAAAGGGAGAAAGAGAGACCCAAGGAAAGGTTGACGTGGGAGAGAGAGGGGGTGTGAGTGGGTATTTAATGCCACAAAAGTGGGTAGGTGAGAAAAGTCACCCACAATCCGGTGACCTCCAAACCCGGATGCGATTCAGAACTGCATATTTTTTAAAACGTTACCGGAATTTGATGAAATTTTATGGGTAGTACTAAACGGTACCAGGACCCATAATATGCAGTCAGATTTCCAATCAGAGTACTCTCATCCCGCAGGTGACTAAAAGCTAAAATTTTAGCAGCTCCGATCGAAAAATTAAAAAGCCCCTGAATGACCCAGAAGTGACCAAGGCTTAACCGAAATGGCTCCAAATAACACAGGCATAACAATAAGAATGTCAGGGCCACATTCCAACGGCTGGTCAATAAGGTGTTCAGTCACCTGATCAGTCGCACTATCGAAGTCTACATCAATGACATGGTCATGAAAAGCTGGCGCCGGGAGGATCATTTGAAGCACCACGTTGAAGCCTTTGATGCTCTCTACACCTACCGAATGAAGCATAATCCCGCCATGTGCTCCTTTGGTGTGTTGTTTGGGCACTTCTTAGGGCACATCGTCCATCAGCAGGGCATTGAAGCCATTTCAACCAAGATTCAAGAGCTACGTGGCTCATCTATTCCCGCGTCCATCTGTGACGTCCAGGTGATCACTGGCCGAGTTGCTGCTCTCTCCCATTTTGTCTCTTGTTTGTTGTATCGTTGTCGCCCTTTCTTTCAGGAAATTAAAGCAGGGAAGGGAAGGATTTGGTCCGAGGAGCAATAGGAGGGGTTCTAGAGCCTAAAGGAGCACTTAGCCGGCCACCAATCCTTTCGGCCATAGACACGAGCGAGACACTTTATCTCTACTTGGCCATATCGGTACCGGCTCTCAGCGCAGCATTGTTCATGGAAGATCAAGAGCAACTCCACCCCATCTTATATGTGAGCAAAGTCTTGCTCGATACCGAGACCCGTTAATCCCCAATTGAAAAGCTGATCTTAGCGCTAACAGTGGCAAAAAGAAAGTTGCGACACAACTTTGAGGCGCACCCCATTGTCATGCTTACATCCTACCCGATTTTTGTTTTCTTCCATAAGTCGGATCTGTATGGGAGGACTGCCAAGTGGGCCCTCGAGTTGTCTCCTTTCGACATTGAGTACCGACCCCGGACAGCCAAAAAGAAGCAAGCACTTGCCGACTTCCTCCTCGAGTTCGATCCCGAGGAGGACATGCGCAAGGCGATGGCAGAGCTCAATGACTCACCCGATCTTTTTGAGTGGTGAACCCTATACGTAGATGGCGCATCGAAATCTAGAGGCGGTGGTGCCGGGATCGTCTTGCAAACCCTGAACAAAACTCAACTGGAACGGTCAATCTGGTTAGGATTCCTGGCGTCGAACAATGTGGCCAAATACCAGACACTCGTTAACGGGCTACGCCTAGTGAGGGCACTCAAAGTTAGGTATTTGCATGTTTATTGCGACTCACAATTGGTGGTATTATAGGTCCAAGGAACCTACGCTGCCAAAAATGAGAAAATGGAGTGATATCTTTGTTTAGCCACCGAGCTCTCACAGGAGTTTTTCGACTTCGATATCAACTATCTCCCATGAAGTGAGAATGGGAAGGTGGATTCCTTGGCCACAGGGGCCACGACTGTCAGGGATCGATGGGTTGTGCCCGAAACATTGAAGCAACCCTCAATCGATCCGGTCGCTGCCGTGTGTTCCAATGAACGGGAGATTCCATGCTGGATGGATCCAATCGAGGCCTATATCCGAGACGGGACCTTGCCTGTGGACCACATCAAAGCTCAGAAGCTCAGGTGTTGATCTTCCAGCTATCCGATCGTTGAGGGCACACTCTATTGCCGAAACGTCGACGGCCCCTTCTTGAGGTGCCTCAACATGGCCATAACGCCCCCTACCCAAGACTCCATTTTTGAAGCTCGAATACGGTTCGTTACCCTAATTTCTCGATAAAACACGGGACATTTTTTTCTGAAAAATAAGAGATTTAGTTAATCATACTAAACAAAAAAAGCATATCCAAGATCTAACCATAACTCATCCTAAACGCGGATGAATACACAAAGTAGTTTTAACACAAACATCCATCTGTTTTTGTTGAAAGGGACTAAGGAAACTACATGCAAAGAAAAGGCTTATTCAACCACCTAGATGCAATAAAAGATAAATGCACGAACTACGATCGCCACCACCGAGGTCGACGATCACCAATGGCTACTCTGAAAGGTTGGGAAAAAGAGGGGTGAGCTACCACACACTCAGTGAATGGATCTTTACGTCCCAATAATATAATATATTCCAAAGATAATAACCTTAATAAAATGTCGTAGAAACAATTGCATATATAATAACAATACCTCAATAATCATAACTTAAATAAGAATTCAGGTGCAGTCTCAAAGGAACTTTCTCAAACCATATGATGCATATGAATGCAACGAACACGCATGCCCGTATTCCATAGCACCTAGCCATAATGATTTCGCTCTGGAAGTTGTGTCACCTAGACATGTCACCTAGACGTGGTCACTTAGACGAAGTCACCTAGACTTGGGTCCATTCTGAACTGTAGCCACCTAGACTGAGCCACCTAGGCTGCGCCACCTAGGCGACATGATGCATGCATGATCAACCACATGTTTTACATTTCAAATATATATGCATGCGGTAGTTTCAAAATATTAATATTTTCCAATACAGTACACAATAAGGCATCAACCTATATATCATATGGCATGCTCGAATTTTATACATAATTTGGCAATTAAAATCATTGATAAAATCCTTCAAAAACTACATAGGAGACTAGACTCATTCACCTTAGGTTCAACAACACGAAACAACTCCAGAAGGCCTGAGGCAACCTAACCATACTTGAAAACTATATGAGTATATGAATCGATCACAACATGCACAAACAGTACGGAACCTGATGTACCCGTACACATAGAAAAACCCGACGGCACTCCTAAGAACCATCCGAGGAAACCAACGGCTCCCACAGGGGGGGCCGTCCATGACCAAATTGAGGGCACCTCTGGGAGCCGTCCAGAATCATGCCCCACAGCTCTTAACCGAGCCATCCCGAGGCAGAAAGCATGAAACCCTATTATATTTTTAAAAAAAGTTCTTTAAAGCAATCTATCATTGAAGACAAAACACAAGTTGTTTAAAGCGATGAAAAACTATAAGGAACTCATAATGAGATCAAATCATTCGTTCAAAAAATCGATTTAAAACAAAACAAAGACTCATTTAAAACATCTTTGAAAACTCTAGATCTATCGTAGGCATAATAACTAATATGGATCTACATCTAAACTCAGAAAAATCTTAAAAACATGTATAGGTTTCGATCTATTGCATAAGGGTCAAAACAAGACTAAAACGATCATAAAACACGATTTCTATCTTGAACAAACAAACTTAGACATGATATATACATAAACATATTCATTTTACATGAAAGACTCATAAACTATCTTAAAATCCTAAAAACATTATTGTTATAACATTAAATCCGAAATCATCTAAATCCCATTGAGATCATGAGAAAAATCTAACAAGAAACCTCAGAAATCATAAACTTCAAATATATGCATTTTGATTCAATATCATCATCAAAACTTGTAAAAACATCACAAAAGCATCGTCATATCATTGGTATAATACAAGACCCGAAATCATATAAGGACTTTCAAAAACCAAGAAGAAAAAACCAAGAAGAAAACTTATTCTTTTTGTTTGAAAAACTTAAAAACGAGATCATATAATAAAGACTTCTAAAAGGGATTACTATAAATAAAAAAACTTGTTAGAAAACTCACCAAAACCTCACTTGAGCTCACCTTCCCGAGATCCCAACAATGGTGCCGAACCAAGGGAAGAAGACCTTTTTAGGGTTTTAGTTTTTAGGGTTTCCAATGCAAGGAGAGAGAAAATAGGTTTATAACCCTCATCCACACGTGGGGACAAAAATGCAAAACCATTAACTCAGAATAATCACTGAGGTGGATATTTCCCCCTTCAGTTCAATTGGTAGATCTTTTTGTGGTAAGCCTCAAAAATAAGAATTGGTGACTACATTTTTCTCAATGATTGACTGTGCTTGACTGGGCCTTTAGAGTGCTGTCGCGTGACCTCTTTATAGGCTGCCTACATACCCCTTGGGGATCAAGTCACACATAGTTCCTTTTTACCTTTGTAACTGCCTTGCCACTAAGTGTTTAGTGGGCCTTTTTCCAGGGAAACGTCCCTGGTATTTATGCTCCACGTTGACCCTTGATTATCCACGTTCTGCTGGTAGTGGGCCTTAAGTGTCAACTTGGCAGTTTCAGGCGTTAGTGATTTTCTAACCGTTTCTCCATTCTGCTCGGGGTCTCTTGATGTGCTTTGCTTGTACGTCTCACAGCATGTTTGCGAGGAGTAAGGTAGACCGACCAGACCTCATGTCTGGTCATGCCTTACACTGCTCGTTTTCGAGGAGCAAGGTCGACCGACCAGACCTCATGTCTGGTCGTGCCTTAGACTGCTCAACGAGACAAACCCTTAGTCAAGTCGTGCCCGTGCATTTGAAGACGTCATCATAAGATTGCCTGTCCTGGATTGGGTCTTTGTGGGCCTCAAGTCAGATAGCCCATGTCCGTCTCGTCTTGACACGTGTCCTAGTGCAGATTTTTTACCTCCATAGATTCCCCCTCTCCTGTTTTCTTGAATTGTCAAGAAAGTAGGAGATATGAAAAATCATCTCGCATTCCTCCCTTCTCGGGGGGTCAAAGATCTACTCGCCTGTTTCCTCGGGATTCTCTTATCCGTTCAGGATTCGGCGGCTGATTTGCCATGTCAACATTAATGGCGCGTGTCCTCCTGTGATTTTTGGAACATCCACACGTCAGCGCCTCTTTGGTTTTTGTGAAACCCCTTTTTATTGGCATTGACTGCTTCCTTGACATCTGCAGCGAATAAGTGCTGTCATCTTCTCGAGGCGTCGCTTCGACGATATTTAAGGGGGGCGAGAAGGAGGCACTCCTCATCCCATCTCACATCTTCCTTCTGATTTTGAGAACTCCATGGATATTGCCACTATCATGGAGAAAACTGCAATTGCCGCAGCCCTCCATAGAGAGTTGGGCATCTCGTCGGGCTTCGCGATTGATGAGTTGGCCGAGGATGAGGTCCCCACTCTCAATCTTGACTCCGTTCTCCTCCACCCCAGTTATTTTGAGGATGGGGGTCTTTCACTTCCTCTGCCACACATGGTGGCAGAGTTTCTTGACTTCTTCGGCCTCCATCCCACCTCGGTTGTTCCCAATGTGTACCGCATCTTGATGTGTGTGGTTGCATTGGGAAAGCGGACTGGGGTTGAACTGGGCTTGACTGAGATTCGCTGGATCTATCAAGTCAAGGCTTCATGTTCCGGACAATCCCCGTCCTACTACATCTCTCGCCGAGTTAGAGCGCCAGAACTAGTCCTTGGCATGTCTCGGGGTGAAATCTTCGACTGGCAGGATCGCAGGATCCAGGTTTGGGATCCCTGGATGCCAGATGGTTGGGACTCTTCCCGCTCCCACCTGTGCCGTCCTCGGAAGGCGAAGGTGGATGCCCCCAGGCCGAATGTCGAGGAGGTCAAGAGGGACGACATCTCTCGGATGATGGAGTATCCGGACCGATCGTGGTGGGAGCTTCTTGAATTGGAGGAACCACGACATGCTCCACCCGTTGCAACGCTTCTTGCCAGTGTGGTTGAGTCCGGCTCTCGCCTCGGCTTGGTTCCTCCTCCATCCACTCTATATAATGAGGCGAGGCGGCGCTCTATGAGGCTCCTCCAGTCGGGTTTTGGATCAAATTCCATTGCCCTACCGGTGGACTTAATCTTATCACCATCGCCTTCTGTCTCACCGTCTCCATCACCTGCCATTCGATCATCTTTCTCGTCCGCTTCTTCTTCATCGTCTGTTCCCCTTGGGGAAACTGTTCCTCCCACCCATGACATGGATGCTGACGCCCTGCCGGCAGTGCCCCTAATGATCCCAGGTGCCGATGCGGATGCTGCTCCTACTCTGGAGGATCGTCTTCTGAGCGTCAACCTCCCTATGGGCGATCCATCCAGAAACTTGCAAGTCTCAACTCACGCAGCATCCTCACCATAGATCAACAACTGCAGTTCCTCCGCGAAGCCTGTGAAGATGACGAAGAAGATCGCCTTCTGGACTTCATCAGCGGCTACCGCATGGGCTACGCGGTTTTCGAGAGATGAGCAACGAGGAGCTGCCCATACTTCACCGAGCCACACGGGAGAGGAGGTTCTGTGGGAAGGCCGAGCAGAGAACAGAACAGAGGGTTGAACATATATATATATGTGTGTGTGTAATCTTTATCCAATCAGATGAATAAATAATTACTCTTCGGGTCAACCTTGCTCTTGTTACTTGTGTCGTTTAGCCAAGTCCTTAAAGAACCTAGGCTATCTTCCTTGTCGCACGCTTACTTTTTCCCGCCTTAGAGCTTCAAGGCTAGTCGCTTTGATTTCAACCGCAAATCGCCCGTACTAGACGACTAGGATACTCTGCATGAAACGAGCAGAGATTCCTTATGTCATGCCCTTGATTAGAATGTCTTTGGTCGTGTCCATCTGGTCGTAACGACCCTCTCGCCGATCTGTCCTTTCATGAGGCCACGTGGAAAGTTAGAGATAGAAACGTCATAAACTTACCACGTTATTCGCACATCTATCGAAACTGACGCCTCACCTCCTGCACCAGCCGTCCGTTGATTTTTGCAAAAGATTTTGGCTACAAATCATCCATGATCTCGATTTTCACGCCTTTTCATGATTGCGGGGAGCTCTCGAGGAAGAGCCAATCCCATAAGCACTCATCACTTGACGAGAAGAGGAGAGAGAATTCAAAAATCAAATCCCCTCGCCATTTTCAAACTTTGCTCTCTGCAGATGAGTTAGAGCCTGTGACCCCAAACCCATCAGTGGTCAAGTTCGATCAAATTGCTAGGGCTCAAGACCTGGAGCATAAGGATTTCCGCAAAATCCTCGGCCTCCCCGCCACCAGGGCCCCTGGTCCCTCTTCGAAGGTTGCCGGCTTGTCTTCGGGAGTCGATGCATCTTCTTCCTTCGCTGAAGCTTCTTCCTCTGCCGTTTACCCAGAAGTAGGTGAGCGGTTTGCTGCCTCCAAAGGCAAGTCGGCTTTGAAGAAGAGGCCTAGGCTGCCACTTCCTTCAAAACGGCGGACTAAGGTTGCTCGTCCGACTTTATTAGTTGAAGAGGCGGACTCCGAAGGCAGAGCCAAAGCCTTACCAGACGTCTCCTGGGCATCCCCTATGGGGAGCGATCTGCCTTTGATTGCTGTCAGTGTGGCTGCTATCGAGCTTCCCGTGCCTTCCAACGTAGAGGGATGCCCACCAAGTCCCCCAGTCATTCGAGTACCAGAGACGGTGGAGGTTCCCTCTTCTCCGGAAATTGAGTCGGTTGCGGGACTCGTCTCCGATCTTCCAGTAGTTGCCTCCAGAGCTTCAGTTGGAGAAATTACTGTTGATCCCTCCCTTGCCAAGGAGGTAGCGGCCATGGCTTCCTCAGCTCCCTCGTCTGGTGTTACTCCAGTTGCTGCGGCAGGCTCAGTGCCTGTGGTTGTTGCCCCATCGGAGGTGCCCCCAGCCGAGATGTTGGAGAGTACTTTCAACATGACTTCCCCTCCGAGGGCGCCACTAGTTGCTTCGTCTCCTGCTGAGATGTCCCCAATTACTTCGGCCGCGGTGGATGCCCCTTGGTTACGACGTCCATGGCTCCATCTAGTGCTGCCATGGATGCTGAGGCTCCGCGTTCAGCATCCTTGGAAACCCCTTTGGCCCCTGCTTCTGCAGCTTCGACTGGTACCCATTCAGGAGGTCCTCTTGCTGATCGTGCCAGCAAAGAGTTAGCCAGTACTCAGCTAAGGGGTTGTCTGCTCGAAGGTGACTTGGACTGTGCTCGCCAGGCTACGACGGAAGCGCTTTTCACCGAGCTAGGCTTGAGTTTTACAACGTAAGTGTTCGACTTCTGTCTTTGAAATTTCTTCTTCAAGGTTTTAACCATTTTCTTTTCAGAATTCTGTCATCTGGTAGGTGCTCAACGAGTGAAACCTGGATGCGATGAGGTCTAAAGATCTCCTGAGGTCAGCCCAAGAGCTCGCTCATCGTAGAGAAGCACAGCTGAAGTCGGCTGAGGAACAGATTGTGATCGCGAAGCGAGCACGCCTTGCTGCTGAACTCACCGAATCCTCTGGTCATCGGGACTTGTCTGCTGCTCAAGTCCGGGCTGTTGCTGTTGAAGAGCGTGTGACAGAGCTTCTCGAGCTGAAGCTCTCCCAATCTTTCGATCAGGCTTCTTTCTCTCCTTCTGGGCGCACAATGCATCGAAGCCAGTCAAGGGCCTGATGCATGAGTAGCAAGTCAAACTTCACGAACTTCAAGCTGACCGTGCTGCCGCTCACGAGGACGGTCTGTTGAAAGGTCGAGGTGAAGCCTTTGCGACAATGAGGAACCAGATGAAGGAGATTTCGGATTCGTTGACGACTTGTGCCGAGAAGAACTATAATTGCGGATATCGTCAAGGTTATGAAGATGGATCCAACAATGTCTCTCCTCGTATTGCTGCCGCTCCTCCTCCTGGTCTTGATTCTAGCCCTGATTATTGGTCTCAAATCTAGACGTTTTGTGAAGAACAATGTTTCCACAAACTACTTGTATTTTACATGTCTACTTGATTTTCATATAGTCTGAATGTTTGGAGTGCTTATTGTCATGATAATAGGGTTTTGCACCCACTCGATGGAATAACTCTTGTTTATCCTGTCATCACGACCTCCGTAGGGCCGGGGCCCTTCGAGACTCGGTAAACATAGGGAAATATTATCCCTTTCCTCGTCCCCATGGTGTGGGGGCGTCTTGTGTGTTCCTTCTCCTTCCGTTTGAGAGCTTCGAAGATGGAGTGCTTAGGACGAGAGGGTAGTACCCTTTCAGAACTTTAAGTCTGCGGACTAATTCTGCTCGTCCTTTCCTAGTGACCTCCAGTTTTTGGTAGTGGAGCCTGGGCTCTTTGAGATTGAGTGAGCATAGGGGGAAGCTTGTGCTTCTTAACGACCTCATCGTTTGAGTGTAACCTATGTGCCTCACTTTCGCATGCCTTTTACTCGAGTGCTTATCGATGGATGGGGCGTCCCCCGCGCGACCTCTTACGCAAAGAGTGCTCATCCGACCGAACTGAACTGGTTCAACGCGCGACCTCCGCAGAGTGCTATTCTCACGACCTCTTTCAAGTGCTGTTCTCACGACCTCTTTGTCGAGAGTGCTAATCTCGCGACCTCTCTACAAGAGTGCTTGATTTGAAACCAAGTTCACGCGCGACCTCGAACGGGTTTCCATTCACATAAAATATTCCAAACGAAAAATCCTTTTATTTCAAAAATAATACTTTTTCAAATGCATTACATTGCGAGGTCTTATGAGTGCCTCTCCATTCATTCGTTCTAAATAATAAGCTCCTTTGGGACCCAGTCTGGCGACCTTGTATGAGCCCTCCCAACTGGGTCCGAGCTTACCATGAGATCTTTTTCGGGATTCGGGGAATACCACTTGAAGGACCATGTCTCTGACTTGAAAGATTCGTCGCGAAACCCTTTTGTTGTAGCTTCGTGCCATCTGGTTCCGGTAGTTTGCCATTCTGATGGAAGGTGCTTCCCTTGCTCGTCCCTCAGGTCCACGTCAGACACGAGAACTTCTTCATTAACCTGCAGCTCAAAGTTCTCGATATGAAATATCCGAATCCCGAGCTCTATGGGAATCACAGCCTTGACGCCGAAAGCCAAAGAAAATGGAGTCTCTCTTGTGGCCCTTCACGCCGTGGTGCGGTATGCCCATAACACCGAGTGAAGCTCGTCCACCCAGTTGCCTTTGGCCGCGTTGAGTCGCTTCTTGATCCCGTCCAGGATGGTACGATTGGTGATCTCTGCCTGACCATTTCCTTGGGGGTAGCGCGGAGAGGAGAAAACGTGTTTTATACCCAACTCTTCACAAAACTCCCTCATGGTGGCATTATCGAATCGTGTTACGTTGTCAAAGATTATGGTGTTCAGTACCCCGAACCAGCACACGATCTCTTTCCAAAGGACACTTCATACCTCAACGTCGCGGATCCTAGCCAGGGCCACAGCCTCCACCCATTTGGTGAAATAGTCAGTGGCAACTAGGAGGAATCGCTTCTAGATGGCGCCAAAGGCATAGGTCAGACTATATCAAACCCCCATTGTGCGAACGGCCAAGGACTTGACAGTGTAGTCAAATCCCCGGCTGGTCGGTGAATCAGCAGACCGAATCGCTGACACTTGTCGCATTTCCTTACCAGGTCGAGTGAATCCTTTGCGAGGGTCGGCCAGAAGTATCCGGCAGTCAACAAGAACCCTTTTTACGTTGAAATTAGAGATACGCAAAGTGATTACCAACGCATCCAAGTGCGGGGCCTGGACTCCTTCTAGGTCGGCGTCAGAGAAAGTGATGGCCCCTTCATCACAACTTCTTGGTCTCTTCACTACCAGCTTTGGCTCCCGATGAATCTGCATCATTTCAAAGGAGACCTGCATCCTCCGCGAATCTCATCGGGTGCTTTTTGGCATGACGAAGTGCGGTACACCTCCAAAAATGACATCAATGACCCGCCAAAGTGTTAGGGTCAATATTCGTCACATGCTGCTCACCGAGAGTTTGGGTCTTCTTGATAGGTACATATTCCTTAAAGCGCCCCCTTTGGACCTGGTTCTCCAAGAACCCCTGGCGGATATGGCATTGGTCGGTAGTATGGCCCACGCACAGCTGGTAGTCATAGCGGAGAGTTTGATCCCACTTTGACTCGTCACTCCTCATGGGTGCAGGCCATCGGAACCATAGCTCCCCCTGGATTTTGGACAGGACCTGCGATGGAAGGATCTTGAAGAACACCCCTCATCCTTCTCACACCTCGTTTGTTGAGGCACCAGGCTTCTTTCCCTTCTCGCCCCACTGGTCCTTCTGACGCAGCTCCTACGGGCGTTTTATTGCTGATGTTGAGGTGGCGGCTGTTGGCGAAGACCAGGGCGCAGCCACCTCCTGCTTAAGGATCCTGGATTCTTCTTCCATCTTGGCGTACTTTTCAGCACGCCCCATCAAATCACGTAAGTCGGACGGAGTGCGCTTGATAAGCGACTCCTTGAGGCCATTTCCAGATGGCAGGCCATTTCGAAAAGCCATTATTGCAGCGTCCTCATTGCAGTTTTTTACTTCAAACTTAAGGATGCGGAAGCGATCAGCAAACTGTTGAATCGTCTCCCCTGATTGCATTTGGATCTTCATGAGATCGCCGAGATCCTTCTTCCTCCATCGACAACAAATGAAATGCTTGGCAAACATGGTGCCGAGCTCCTCGAAAGTTCTGATTGTCGTAGATGGAAGGAGATGGAACCAAGTCAGCGCGGCCCCTTCCACACTGGAGGGGAAGAGGCAGCACATAAGCCCATCATAGAGCTCATACAACGCCATTGAATGATGGAATGCCATGATATGATCATAGGGATCTGTCGTACCATTGTATAGCTTGAATTTGGGTTGAACAAACTTTCAGGGAAGTCGTTCTCTGAGAATCTCTGCGCAAAATGGGGAGGCGAATCCCCATATTGCGTGCTCCACCATCTCGTGATTCGAAAAGCGCCGTACCTCAGTGCGCAAGGTGTAACGAGGTTGCGCGACTGCTCCCCCGGTTTGCTGGCGGGGTGGAGAGTTATACTGATGTCCTTAGGATACTTCGCGTAAGGCCGATCGCCCTTGGAGTGTTTGCCTCCGTGAGGCCTCCCGCCAGGCGGAGCGTTCTCCATGAGGTGAGCGCCCGCACCTCTGTTCTTCATGAGGCCGTCGACCAACTCAAGGAGTGCGTGAACGCCGACGGGATCGCTGCCTTTGATTGTAGGAAGAGGTACTTCCCTCCAAACCTTCAGCATTGACGGTTAGGGGGTTGGGCAATACAAAATGCGGTGGCTGAATTCCCTCCTGGACTGGCTGTTGTCAATGCATGTTCGTATAGAACTATTGCATCGAGGCTTCGATCATCTGCTACAATGATCCCTGCAGACGGGTAAGTAGAGTTTCTTGCGTGGACTCCATCACCCGCCTGAGGTCCTGGACCTGACTAACTAGGGTTTCCAGTGAGCCGTCAGCAACATCGGATGGGAGAACGGTTCGTTCATGTCGTCCTCCTGCATTGGTGTCACTAGGACCTGACATTGCAAACACTGGCCTTTTGTTTCAGTGTCCCACAGACGGCTCCAAATTGAGGTGGATATTTCCCCCTTCAGTTAAATTTGTAGATCTTTTTGCGTTAAGCCTCAAAAATAAGAATTTGTGACTATATTTTTCTCAATGAGTGACTGTGCTTGACTGGGCCTTTAGAGTGCTGTCGCGCGACCTCTTTATAGGCTGCCTACGTACCCCTTGGGGATCAAGTCACACGTAGTTCCCTTTTTACCCTTGTAAACCGCCTTGCAACTAAGTGTTTAGTGGGCCTTTTTCCAGGGAAACATCCCAGGTATTTATGCTCCACGTTGACCCTTGATTACCCACATTCTGCTGGTAATGAGCCTTAAGTGCCAACTTGGTAGTTACAGGCGTTAGTGGTTTTTTTATCGTTTCTCCATTCTGCTCATGGTCTCTTGATGTGCTTGCTTGTACGTCTCACAGCATGTCTGCGAGGAGTAAGGTCGACCGACCAGACCTCATGTCTGGTCGTGCCTTAGACTGCTTGAGGAGACAAACCCTTAGTCAAGTCATGGCCGCACATTTGAAGACGTCATCATAAGATTGCCTGACCTGGATCGGGTCTTTATAGGCCTCAAGTCAGATAGCCCATGTCCGTCTCGTCTTGACACGTGTCCTAGTGCAGATTTTTACCTCCACAATCACAATAAAAGCATTTGTTCTTTCCAAGAGGGAACTGAAATTTGAATACGAAATTTTCCCAGTCAACGGCTCTTGCTGAGCCCGTCGCTTGGAATCCGATGGCACCTCCAAGAGCTGTCACATCCCAATGGCTCTCCCACGAGCCGTCAGGAACCAACAGTTTAATTACAGCTAAAAATCACAATTGGTACACCGAAGCCATGCCGTTGATGAAGAAATACACGAAGGATCATGCAGCGACCACTCAAGCAGGCGATCACTAATCCATCGCATCCTCACCCAGGGATATTACTGGCCCGCGTTAAGAAAGGACACCTTCGCTTTCACTCGGCGGTGTGATAAGTTCCATAGATTCTCCTCACTCATCCATGCCCCTGCGAAAGAGCTGCGCACGCTCACGGCACCATGGCCATTCGCCCAATGGGGGATGGATACTGTGGGTCCTTTCCCGGTCGCCCCATGGGGCAAGAGGTATGTTCTTTTGGCAAATGATTATTTTATTAAATGGGTGGAAGCAGAGGCCATCAATACCGTCAAGCACTCCGAGCCAAGTACGTCCTCTGGAAGCATATTATATGCAGGTTCGGCATTCCCAAGGTCCTGGTTGTGGATAATGGGACGCAGCTCGCTAATGCCCCCATCCATGAATTCTGTGAGAAGTACGGGATCTAGCAGCGTTTCTCCTTGCGTGCGTACCCGCAAAGCAATGGACAGGCTAAAGTCACCAACCGTACCATCTTCGCCTCACTTAAAAAGCGTCTTGATGAGAAAAGGGGGGCATGGTTAGAAGAATTTCTGGGCATCCTCTGGGCCTACCAAACCGATTGCAGAAAATCGACAAGGGAGTCCCCGTTCGTACTTACTTACGAGCCAGAAGCCATTATTCCAACTGAAGTCAGCCTGCCTACTCTATGATCATCCATCGCCCTCACTCCCGAAAACGATTAGGCCCTCACCAGCAATGTAGTACTCCTCGAGGAATTAAGGGAAGCAGCCATGATCCGCCTAGTCGCTTACCAATGCCGGCAGGCTCACCACTTTAGCAAAAAGGTACGAGCCTGCTCATTCTCTTTGGGCGACTAGGTGCTCCGACGTGTCACCAATAACACACAGGAGCTCAACGTCGAGAAGTTAGGAGCAACTTGGGAAGGCCCATACGAAGTGGTCGAGTCTTATGGCAAGGGGACATATAAGTTGTGCACTGTCAGTCCCCGGAAGGTACTAATCCCAACCCCTTGGAACACGATGAATCTGAGGTGGTATTATGCATAGCCCAAGGTGGACTTTACGAATAAATGTTATGAACTTTATTAATTCTATGACATCTTATTGTTACATCGCTTTAGCGAGCCATCCAAGGCCCTATCGATGAATAAATGGGATTTATTATTGAGTATCGCTTTTGTGTATGATTTATGCAAACTCCAAATACTCTTTCACGTCTTCTCGGTCAGACGTGTCGTGCCGGGGTCAGGCCGACAACTTATGTCCCTACCCCTCACACCCCCGACCATATGCAGACTCAAAACAACAACTGTCCAACTCTACGTGCGCAAAGGATAGGGCGGGATACGAACTATCCCCTCTATCATCAGTACGGATGGGGTCGCCGCATTCCAAAATCTCTGCCCCCGAAAAGGTGATGCCTACAACGGTTTAAGCCATAAAGGGAGGGGCGTGATCTCCCCATTCGGCCACGTCGACCTGAACTGGATAAACACGCGCGACCTCCGTGGAGTGCTATACTTGCGACCTCCTTGGAGTGCTATTCTCGCGACCTCTTTGTTGAGAGTGCTATTCTTGCGACCTCTCTCCAATAGTGCTTTATTTGAAACCAAGTTCACGCACTACCTCGAACGGGTTCTTATTCACATAAAATATTCATAACGAACTGAAACCAAATTGAATTTCAAAAGTAGTACTTTTTCAAATGCATTACATTGCGAGGTCTTATAAGTGCCTCTCCATTCATCTGTTTTAGATAATAAGCTCCTTTGGGACCCAGCCCGACGACCTTGTAGGGGCCCTCCAAACTGGGTCCGAGCTTACCATCGGATCGTTTTTGGGATTCGGGGAATACCTCTTGGAGGACCAGGTCTCCTACTCGAAAGCTTCATCGCGAAACCCTCTTGTTGTAGCTTCCTGCGATCTGGTTTCGGTAGTTTGCCATCCTGATGGAAGTTGCTTCCCTTCGCTCGTCCCTCAGGTCCATGTCAGACGCGAGAACTTCTTCATTAGCCTGTGGCTCAAAGTTCTCGATCCGAAAGGTTGGAATCCCAAGCTCTATGGGAATCACAGCCTCAATGCCAAAAGCCAGAGAAAACGGAGTCTCCCCCGTAGCCCTTCGCGCCATGGTGCGGTATGCCCATAACACCGAGGGAAGCTCGTCCACCCAGTTGCCTTTGGCCGCATCGAGCCGCTTCTTGATCCCGTCCAGGATGGTATGATTGGTGATCTCTGCCTAACCATTTCCTTGGGGGTAGCGTGGAGAGGAGAAAAGGTGCTTTATACCCCAACTCCTAGCAGAACTCCCTCATGGTGGCATTATCGAATTGTGTTCCGTTGTGGGAGATTATGGTGTTCAGCACTCCAAACCGGCACACAATCTCCTTCCAAAGGAAACTTTGCACTTCGATCTCGCGGATCCTAGCTAGGGCCACAACCTATACCCATTTGGTGAAATAGTCAGTGGTGACTAGGAGGAATCGCTTCTGAGATGGCGCCAAGGGCATAGGTTCGACTGTATCAAACCCCCACTAGGCGAATGGCAGGGACTTACAGTGTATTCAAATCCCCAGCTGGTCAGTGAATCAGGGGACCGAATCGCTAACACTTGTCACATTTCCTCACCAAGTCGAGTGAGACTTTCGCAAGGTTTGGCCAAAAATATCTGGCTGTCAATACGTGTCTCGCCAAAGACCTTGAGGCCGTATGGCTCCCGCATATTCCCAAATGCATTTCTTCCAACACTTCCTTATCCTCCTTGAGATTGACGCACCTGAGGAGTGGGCCTTGAAAGCTTTGCTTATATAGTTAGCCTTGATCAAAGATCAAGAACCGAGCAGATCGGCTCTTGATTTTCCTAGCTTCTTCTTTATCTGCTGGGAGGAAGTCGTCTTTTAGGTAAGATAGGATGGGGTCCATCCAAGTCGGCTCCCGGGTTGTCGACTCCACTGCCATAACCTGTTCAAGGTGGGCAATGCTCAGCTGCCCTAAGAACTCGACCTGAATCTTACGGGATGGTTCTCCTTCCAGCGCGCTCGCCAGATTGGCTAGCGCATCAGCTTGAGTATTCTGCTCATGATCGATTGCGTGGATTTCCCACTCACCGATTTGTTCGAGCAAAGTACGTGTGTAGCCCTAATAAGCCGCCATACGATCGTTCTTTGTCTGATATTCTCTAGTGCTCTGATATACCATGAGTTGAGAATCGCTGTAGATCACCAATTTATGGACGGCGAGATCTACGGTGAATTCAAAGCCCACGATGAGTGCCTCGTATTCGGCTTCATTGTTAGAAGCTTTGAATCCCAACTTGATCGCGTGTTCAAACAAGAATCCGTATTCACTGCGCAAGATCATCCCCGCTCCCGACCCTTTTTGGTTGGACGCCCCATCGACATGGAGTGTCCAAGAAACTGTTCTGTAGTTGGAGACAGCACAGACCTGCTGCTCGACAGGTGTAAGGTCGGCGATGATGTCTGCGACGACCTGTCCTTTGATTGCATTCTTGGGCTGATAGTGGATATCAAAAGCTGAAAGTTCGACTGCCCATTTGAGCAACCGTCCTGCGGCATTTGCCTTTCTCAATACAGCTTTGAGAGGCAAGTCGGTGATGAGATCGATCGTATGGGCTTGAAAGTAATGACGCAATTTTCGGGCGAAAATGAGCAAGGCAAACGCAAGCTTCTCGATACGAGAATACCTGGTTTCTGCCCCGCTGAGCGCCTTACTCGCGTAGTAGATTGCCCTCTGCCCCCGGTCGATGTCCTTCAGTAGCGCGGAGCTAATAGCGTGCTCAAAGGCTGCAATGTAAAGGAGCAAAATATCTCCTAAGGAAGGGAATACCAGAAGTGGCGGCGTGCTAAGGTACTTTTTGATTTCTTCAAACGTCTTCTGACACTCTGGAGTCCATTCGAACCTCTGAGTCTTCCGCAACAACTAGAAGAATGGCTGGCATCGATCAGTGGCCCTGGAGATGAATTGATTGAGAGTAGCCAACCTCTCTGCTAGTTTCTGCACCTCCTTTTTGTTTCGCGGAGGCTCCATCTCCAATATCACCTTGATTTGATCAGGATTGGCCTCAATTCCTTGCTGTGTCTTCAGATACCCCAAAAACTTTCTCGAGGTGACTCCGAAGGAGCATTTCGTCGCATTTAGTTTGAGGCGGTACTTACGCAACACAACGAAGACTTCTTCCATGAGGGCCAAGTGGTCAACTCGTTGCTCGCTTTTGACCATCATGTCGTCGATGTAGACTTCAACAGTCTGAAAGATCTTAGTCGCCAGCCTCTGATAAGTGGCCCCAGCGTTCTTTAATCTGAACGGCATTACTTTATAGCAATAAATGACTGTAGGGGTTATGAACGTTGTCTTCTCCTGGTCGGGCTCGTACATCGGGATCTTAGTCCACCAGCTGATCGATCTTCGGAAGTGGGAAGCTGTCCTTCGGACATGCGCTGTTCAGGTCGGTGAAATCCATGCTAACCTGCCACTTCATGTTCTTCTTGGGAACCACCACAGTGTTGGCTATCCACTTAGGGTGTTGCACTTCACGGATTAATCCGTTGGCTAGGAGTTTGTTCACCTCGTCTCGTACCGCCTCTGCGTGTACTGTGGCCATTCGTAACTGCTTCTGTTGAACTAGACGGATGGTGTGCGAGATGAACAGTCGGTGGCTTGCCACCTCGGGGTCGATCCCTGGCATGTCTTGAGGTTTCCAGGCAAAAATGTCCTTGTTCTCAACAAGGAGGTCAAGTATTGCCTTTCTCTCTTCTGCAGAGAGTAAACTCCCGACGAGAAAGTATTTCTCGGGGTCATGTAGGTCTATCAAAACTTGTTCGAGGTCTTTGAGAACACTGTCTTTAGGACCGGGCTGGCGCTCATTGGCCATGACTCGGTCCTGAAGTAATTGCTACCTCTTTGGATGAATTTCTCCATCCGCAGGCTGCTCCTCAAACTCGGGTAGGGTCGACTTCCCTGCCATCGCTACCATGTAGCACCGCTTTGTGGCAACTAGGTCTCCTCGAATTTCCATTATCCCCTTGGCTGTGGCGAAACGGAGCCGTTGGTGGTAAGTAGATGGAATCGCCTTCATCACCGCCAGCCAGGTGCGTCAGATGATGGCGTTGTACGCAGACGGGAGGTCCATGATAGTGAACTCTGTCATAGCGTTCTGATTCTTTGCTCGAACCGGTAGTGTAATTCGTCCGGCAGGGATGACTCGTGCTCCGTTGAACGCAACCAGAGGATCCTTCGTTGAGGTGAGATCGGCGGCTTTTAACCCCATCCGAAGAAAGGGTTTCATGAAGAGGATGTCGACCGAGCTTCCTGTATCAACAAGAATCCTTTTAACGTCAAAATTAGAGATACGCAGAGTGATTACCAGCGCATCCGAGTGCGGGGCCTGGATTCCTTCCAGGTCGACATCAGAGAAAGTGATGGCTTCTTCATCACCACTTCTTGGTCTCTTCACGAACAGTTTCAGCTCCTAGTTGATCTGCATCATTTTGAAGGAGACCTGCATCTTCCTCGAATCTCGTCGGGCGCTCTTCGTCTTGACGAAATGCGGTTCACCTCCCAAAGATAACATCAATGACCTCTGCCGAAGTGGTGGGGCCAATATTCATCACATGCTGGTCATAGGGAGCTGGGGTCTTCTCGACAGGAACATATTCCTTCAAGTGCCCCTTTCAAATATGGCCTTCCAAGTACCCCCGAAGGATATGGCATTGGCCGGTAGTATGGCCCACACTCTTGTGGTATTCACAACAAAGATTTTGATCCCGTTTTGACTCATCGCTCCTCATAGGCGCATGCCACCTGAACCATGGCTCCCCCTCGATTTTGGACAGGATCTACGATGGAGGAATCTTGAAGAACATCCCTCGTCCATCTCTCACTTCGTTAGTCGAGGCACCCGGCTTTTTGCCCATCTCGCCTGTTGGTCCTTTTGTCACGGCTCCTGCAGGCGTTTCATTGTTTGTGTAGAGGTGGCGGCCGTTGGCAAAGGCTGGGAAGCAGCCACCACATGCTTAAGGACCTTGGATTCTTCTTTCCACCTTGGCGTACTTTTCATCACGCCCCATCAAATCTCGTAAGTCGGAAGGAGTGCGCTTGATTAGTGACTCCTTGAGACCGTTTCCCGATGGCAGGCCATTCCGGAAAGCCATTATCGCGGCACCCTCATTGCAGTCCTCCACTTCAAACATAAAGATGCGGAAACGATCAACATACTGCCTAATCGTTTCTCCTGACTACATTTGGATTTTCATAAGATCGCCGAGATCCTTCTTCCTCCGCCGGCTACAGATGAAGTGTTCGGAAAATGTGGAGCCAAGCTCTTCAAAAGTTCTTATTGCCGCGGGTCGGAGGAGGTGAAACCATGTAAGCGCGGCCCCTTCCAGACTGGAGGGGAAGAGGCGGCACATAAGCCCGTCATAGAGCTCATACAACGCCATCGAATGTCGGAATGCCAAAATATGATCATAGGGATCCGTCGTGCTGTTGTATAGCTTGAATTTGGGTTGAACAAACTTTCGGGGAAGCCGTTCTCTGAGAATCTCCGTGCAAAACGGGGAAGCGAATCCCCGTTTTGCATGCTCCACCATCTCGTGACTCGGGACGCGCCGTACCTCAGAGCGCAAGGTGTAACGGGGTTATTCGTCTGCTTTCCTATCCCTCAGACGGGGCAGAGATTCATGCTGACGCCCTTCCGATACTCCTCGTAGAACCGATCGCTCTTGGTGAGTTTGCCTGCGTGAAGCCTCCCGCCAGGCAGAGCGTTCTCCATGGGGTGAACGCCCGAGCCTCCGTTCTTCATGCGGCCACCGACCCGCTCGAGGAGTACGCGAGCACCTACGGGTCCGCTGCCTTTTATTGGAGGAAGAGGTACTCCCCTCTGAACCTTCAACATTGATGACCGGGGGGTTGGGCAGCGCAGGAGGTGGTAGCCGAATTCCCTCCGGAGCTGGATGTTGTCGTTGCGCATTTCTATAGAACTGTTGCATCAAGGCTTCGATCATCTGCTGCATTAACCCTTGCAGACGAACAAATAGAGTTTCTTGCGTGGACTCTATTGCCCGCATGAGGTCCAGGACCGGACTCACCAGGGTTCCTGGTGAGCCATCAATAGTGGCATCGGATGGGAGGACGTCTCTCTCCTATTGTCCTTCAACATTGGTGTTACTAGGATCTGACATTGCGGGCACTGGCTTTTCGTTTCAAATTCCCACAGACGGCACCAAACTGAGGTGGATATTTTCCAACTTCAGTTAAATTTGTAAATCTCTTGGGAAAATGAACATGAACTATATGAATTTTTTACTGTGTTTGACTGGGATTGTCCGGTTGAGTGTGTAGAAAAGACTGGTTGTATTGAAAATGACACACAATGACTCACAATGACTGGCTGTGCCTAGCTGTGCCTGTAGAGTGTTGAGCGCGCGACCTCTTTATGGGCTGCCTACGTACCCCTTGGGGATCAAGTCACATGTAGTTCCTTTATTGACTAGGCCTTTAGAGTGCTATCGCGCGACCTCTTTATAGGCTACCTACGTACCCCTTGGAGATCAAGTCACAAGTAGTACCTTTATTGACTGGGCCTTTAGAGTGCTATCGCGTGACCTCTTTATGGGCTGCCTACGTACCCCTGAGGGATCAAGCCACACGTACTTCCCTTTATTGACTAGGCCTTTAGAGTGCTATCGTGTGACCTCTTTATAGGCTGCCTACGTACCCCTTGGGGATCAAGTCACACATAATTCCTTTATTGACTGGGCCTTCAGAGTGCTATCGCGTGACCTCTTTATAAGCTGCCTACGTACCCCATGGGGATCAAGTCACACGTAATTCCCTTTTTGCCCTTGTAACTGCCTTGCCACTAACTGTTTAGTAGGATTTTTACCGAGGAAACTCCCCCAATATTTATGCTCCACGTCGGTCCTTGATTACCCACGTTCTGTTGGTAATGGGCCTTAAATGCCACCTTAGCTGATTCAGGCGTTAGTGGTCCTCTTACCGTTTCTTCATTCTACTCGGGGTCACTTGATATGCTCGCCCGTATGTTTCATAGTACGTCTGCAAGGAGTAAGGTTGACCGACCAGACCTCATGTCTGGTCGTGCCTTAGACTACTCGCCTTTGAGGAGTAAGATCGACCAACCATACCTCGTGTCTGGTCGTGTCTTAGACTATTTGCTTTCGAGGAGTAAGGTCGACCGACCAGACCTCGTGTCTGGTCGTGCCTTAGACTATTCATTTCTGAGGAGTAAGGTCGACCGACCAGACCTCGTGTCTGGTCGTGCCTTAGACTACTCGTTTCTGAGGAGTAAGGTCGATCGACTAGACCTCGTGTCTGGTCGTGCCTTAGACTATTCATTTCTAAGGAGTAAGGTCGACCCACCAAACCTCGTGTCTGGTCGTGCCTTAGACTACTTGTTTCTGAGGAATAAGGTCAACCGACTAGACCTTGTGTCCGGTCATGCCTTAGACTACTCATCCCCGAGAAGTAAGGTCGACCGACCAGACCTTGTGTCTGGTCGTGCCTTAGACTACTCGTTTTGTGAGAATCATCATGACTAAGGATTGGAACTCATATTTATTAGTCCCATGGTAGGCCCACATCAGTCCTAGTGTGACACGCCATCCCTGACATGACACGTGTCGTGGTGAGGATTTTTACCTCCACAACAGTCTTCAAGAAGCATTCGGCCTTCCTCGCACCAAGTTCTTGCTCGCTGAGCGCTTGAAGAAGGACAGAGTTCTGAAAAACAAATCATCAGAACATTGAGAAAAGAAATTTGAAGGAAAAGGTTGAGCTACTTATATTGTAAATGCTCCAACCTAGCCGAGTAAAGAGCACCTCAGTTGTAACTTGGCAAGCACTTTCCAGATCGTCTTCAAGAAGACAACCCTTGAGTTGGGCGCAAGCAACTTCCTCGTTGGGTGCAAGCAACTTCAAGAAGACAATGCCCAGCTAAAGAACCGCCTGAAGGAGCACGGGCCGAAGCAACCATCGCAGGAGCTGTAGCATGGGGAGCGTCGGTGGCTGCAATTGGAGTAGCCTCTATCGAGGCCGAACAAAAGAAATCAACTGCCAAGGCAGCAGAAGGAGAAGCCTCCGACACTTCAATGGAGGGAATATCCGAACGAGGAGACGCTGAAGAGATGGCCGCAGTTGGAACGACTGGGAGCATCCTTGGTGATGGTACCGTGGAGGGTGTGGTCTCCACTGCAACAGTCGGGGGCAACTTCGATCTGACTATCGAAGGGGATGGTGACTTCATCGCTGCGGCTAGGGGAACCCCTGGCGTAACAACCGGAGGAGGTGCAGCCCCTACCACCTCGAGTGATGACAGCTCAACGCGGGCCAGTTCAACTGTCGGGATAGCAGGGCAAGAAGCCTCGACCATTTCAACTTCTAGAGAGGAAGGAACCACTACCGCCTTTAGCAACGAGATGACGGTAGGACTTGGTAGACATCCCTCCTCTACAGAAGGCAGAGCAGATCCCGCTCCTTGATCGACAGCAACACTCGTGGAAGGAGAAGCTAGAGGTACGCCATATGAGGTTACTGCTCCACCCACTTCCTCGCCAGCTGTTGGATTCGTGCATAAAGACTTGATCCTTCGTTTTGAACGAAGCAGCTTCCTTGGCTTTCTCTTCAAAACGGAGGTAGATTTGCCCTTCAGAGTAGCAAGTTGCTCAACCACCTCCTCGTTGACAACAGGAGAAGGAGCAAAAGGTGTGCCGATCTCCAATGACATACCGGCAACCATCGAAGAAGAACCAATGACCCTGGAGGCGGGGAGGTGAAAGATTTTATGAAAATCTTTCTCTTCTAGCTCTTGGGCATGACCGATTTGCTCAAACTTCACCACCGAAGGGTCTGGGGTCGCTCGCTTTAAGTCATCTGGAGAAGTAGATGATGTTCATTGGCCACAACGAAGGGGTTAAAAGTGTAAAGGTGAAGGAACTTTTATACTTACCCAATTTCATCGGACGAAGACAACGAGGCACCTTAGGCCCATCATGCGGACCCCCAGTTGGGAACTTCCAAAGATCGGACAGCTGCATGAAGAACTCATCTCTCCACCCACAGAGGGAAGCTTCTTCACGAGAGGAACCACATCTTTTCTAGCCCAGAGGTAGAAGGCATGCTCTGTCTTCCTCAGATCATACAGATGGTTGTCACGCGCCAGGGCGGCCGTCCCCGAGACGTGGCAATAATAAAGTATCAGCTATCAATACCTGAGGTCAACAAAGACTCCAACAACAACACACAGGGTGGCAAAGCAAAGATAATGATAACTGACTGAAAAGCGGAAGCATAAGATATCAACAATGTTATAAACCAAAAATATTATTACAGACTCGAATACACAATCACTATCCTGTAAGAGCCAAGTCTAGTCCAAATAAAATACAACCTGTGCCACATACATGATTTACATTACATAAAATGACTCTAGGACTGCTAACAGCCTCGCACTCGCCACCTATCAGAAGAACGCTCCACGCCTATAAGACCACGCCACAGGGAAGCTCCACGCCCAACACTGCCCTTGAAAAGAAACAATATGCGAGGGGTGAACTACAAGCTCAGTGAGTGGCTGGAAACCAATCACCAATACAACAGTTCAATACTAAAGCAATTTCCTTTAAAGGAAAACATGGGTGGAAACCCAATGGATAACAGGGTCACGCGGTGGCGCGACCAACCTCACCCTCACCCTCACTCCCGGAGGAAGACTCTTGGGACTTTTGGGGAGAGACCATACCGTTGGTCAAAGAGACACGGAATTACTGGTCTGCACAACAATATTGGATCACCAACCTCACCCTCACCCTCACTCTCGGAGGGAGACTCTTGGGACTTTTGGGGAGAGACCATACCGTTGGTCGAAGAGACGCGGAATTACTGGTCTACACAACACTATTGGATCATCTACATCGAGATAACTGCCCAACGATGTCTTTGAACATCGATACGCAACCGGACCCAACAACTATAGGAACGGACGAACAACGAATGGGTCACGCGGTGACGTGTCTTCACCTCATCCTCACCCTCACCCTTTAGAGGTGACATAGGACTTTTGGAGAGATTAGACTCCTCTACACCCTTGGTCCACCGGTAGCCCTTTCCCCGGGTAGTCTCTACCTGGTATACTCCCACGATCAGTATGCTCCTGAACGCATCAGTAGTACCTAGGGATGGGAGCCCTCTGTCAGAACAGCTTTTCCAACGTCGGGGAGTTCCTACACGGATCCAACGAAGGGGAGAACGATTCCACGCTTGCAATATCATTCGTTAGCCCTCTCCCGGGTAGCCTCTACCTGGTATACCCCCTTGATCAGTACATCTTGCTGCATGCATCGATAGTACCTACAAGTGGGGGCCCTCTGTCAGGACAGCTACAACTCGGGCCGCTTCAACACAAACAACATTGGGAATAAACACTCCATGTTCGCAAAGCGAACCCAATAGAAAAACAACTACTCTCGATAATCACATATCGATGATATCGAATACTACTGTACCCCCACACGGTTGCGTCGCTCGAACACAAGGGGGGGTTGCCTCTGCTCTCACGCAGAAATAATCCCAAGGCACATAACCCAACAGGCAGTTCATATACACGCCTCGCACGGGTAGGCCTAGCTTAATGCCACAACTACCGGCTTAACAAAACCGATAAGATAATGAATTCTCTTGAATTCCAAACAAGTGCATCTCTCGGATGCACGGGGGCGATTACATCGCTAGCGCTCTAACTAATAAGGTACAACCCGACAACGGTCATACCCACGCCTATTTCAGATAGGCCCAATCAATTTTAACATGTGCATATATATATCCAGGAGAATTATACCTAGTTATGTACATGAACTACATGCACGATAACCTATCAAATAATTATAGGGATATTCCCTAACATGGATTTACATCATAAACAACAAATCGTACAACATGCATACATGGCCATTACTTAAGCATGCGTTGGATATCACCAACTTAAAAGGGAAGGATCAAGCGCGATCTCGCGCACTAACAGGTGCATGCCAATATTGCAAACGAACCCGAGTCGAGTAGGAAATCGCCTCTACTTACTCAGTTCGTGCAGAGGGAGAGGGCGAGAGAGAGATCATAATCTCTTGAAGTTGGTCATAGCTTTGCCCCATTAGCATGGGCGCAACAACTACACCACGCCCTCGAGTCTTATCGCAAGGGAATATTAGGCAGGTGCCCATTATTAACCAGATTTAATCATGCTGGATATTCCAATTAATATGGTGGGAGTAGTATTACAATACTATCTAAGGCATGCCATATTCTATACATCCATACACATTACAGAAATACATGCCCATACTAGAAGTGCGCATGCAACACAATCATTCATACATGGATACAATACATGGGCAAGTATATGGTAGAAAAGGGGGTTCTACGCAATATACGAGCTATACAATCCTAGCATGCAAATATCTAGCATATTTAGGGTGCAAAGAAGCCCCATGGATGCTCGACACACGACTACGTGCATCGAGCGCATCCCAAAGGGTTGGATCGAACCACTCACCTAACGAGCGCACGGCTCGCGAAACGCAAGAGGGCGAAAAATTGAATCCGAAGCATGATACCAATCCGCCAAGAATCATCCAATCCCGAAATTGACCAATGGTTTGGATTGGGCTATAACAAGGTGCTCGATACCCCGAAACACACTCTGAACGGGTCCGAATACTGCAAGCACGCCCCCCGAGCGGCCCACGCACTCCGCATGCATCGGTGAATGCCAAGCACGCCCTCAAGCACTCCGTGCACTCTGCCCACGCACTCCGCATGCATCGGACAACGCCAAGCACGCCCTCGAGCACCTCGTGCACGCTGCCCACGCACTCCGCACGCATCAGACAACGCTAAGCACGCCCTCGAGCACCTCATGCACGCTTCCCACGCGCTCCGCATACATGCGAGAATGCTAAGCATGCACTCGAGCACCCGATGTGCCAACCTTACGCCCTTTTAGCCTATAAACACAAGTTCAAGTGATGCATGAGGAACCTCATTTGAAAGAAGAGAAGAAGAGGCATACAAGGTTCACTCACACATACTCACAAACAGGTGGTGTACACACATATACAACACATAACGCATGAACATGGGCTTCTCTCCCTCATGCTCGTCAATTCCATGCACACACAACAACAACACAAAGCAATGGAGCTTCCACTCCTCCCCAACAGCTACAAAAGACATGGCTGAACCCAAACAAGGAGAGCGGGAGGTCCATGCGCGGCTCCGGCACGCCCACACGCCACAGCTCCACCTTTATCACCATCGACGCCCCGAACCTCCCTTCAAACAACATACATACCATGACATCAGAAGAGGGGACTTCAACACCACCTCCACTTTATCTTCTTCATTTTCATATAAGAAGGGCTGGTCGAGTGTGCTAGGCGAGAGAGACATTTAGGGTCATTCAAATGACCAAATCGTCCCTTGACCAGAAATTTCTGGACAGGCTTCACTCGAACAGCCATAACTTCCACGATATAGCTTAGAATTGCACAATTCAAGATCCTTTGGAAATCCAAGAAGATTATCTACAACTTTCATGTTTATGCCAAGATCAAATAATCCCTTCAGCTATTCCGAAATGAGAGCTAAACATTGAACAGGGCTGCTGCCAGAATTTTCTCATCCCCGGGGTATACTTGGAAAAATAGCCATAACTTTTACTACATGAATCCAGTTGATCTAGTTCACCTTTTGTATGAAAGCTAACTCAAAACTGAGCATCTCATGATAAAATTATATTTAAACCTTTTCATCTTGGATTTTAACAAAATTAAATCCAAATACCAAATCGGAAATGCATAACTTCTAGGAGAAAAATTATGTAGCCAAATTTTCAATCAGAGCTCTCCAACTCCTGTAGGTAGCTAAAAGCCAAAATTTTAGCGACTCCGATTGAAAAATAAGGCTCCAAATGACACAGGCATAACAATGGTAGATATCGTCTACCCCGAGTTCAAGGTGCAGCGAACGGTTGATGGTGACAACACACATCAAAACCCTCAGCAGGTTAGGGGAGCCTTGTGTCGGATGAAGCTGAAACCGGCAAATGAAATCCTTGACCAGCTGAGGAAGAGGGAAAAAGAAAGGGAACTTCTCAGCATCTGAGAAGGATACATGTAAAGCGAATTAGGATTATGATGCTTCATGATGTCGACGAATTTGTATGGAGTGGGTGTGATGGTGACGGAATCAGGAATGGATAGAGAACTTCATAGCTTCTCAACAATGTCCATTGACATGGTGAAGTGAAACTTGAAGACAAAAAGGAAATTTGTCCTTTTTTGGTTTTCTCTCTCTTCTCCTCAAAGGCTGACGTTTACATTAAGGGGAATGTTCCTCCTTGAGAACCCCCCATAATGATAACGAAGGCGCGAAAATCAAGATCGTGGAAGATTTGCCACCGAAATCTTCTACAGAGATCGAGGGACAGCTGGCGTAGAAGACAAGGCGTCAGTTTTGACAGATGTGCAGCTGACGGGGCAAGTTTATGATGCATTTATCTCAAGCTTTCCATGTGGCATCATGGAAAGACAGATCATCAAGTAGACCTTCACGACCAGATCGATAGACGCGACCAGGGACATCCTGCTCGTTGGTATTCTACAAGGCGTTTCTACTCGTTCATCACAAGTTTGTATATTCGCATAGTGCAGGTCATTGAGAAGAAAACTGAGGTGCCTTGATTATTGAGCGTTACAGCGTGAATGGGGGAACATGCAACGGGAAGAAAAGTCTACGAACTTCACCAAGTACGCTAGTAGACAAGATAAGAGCAAAGCAGAGCCAAAAAGTAATTTTTATTCATTGATTGGATAAAGATTACAAAAAAAAAATCCTATCTAGGATGATCAGCCTTCCGCTCTGTCTCCTGCTCAGTTCTTCCCACGGTATCTCCTCTCCCTTGCAGCTCAATGCAGCACGGGCAGCTCCTTGTTGCTCATCTCTTGAAAACCACGCGAGCGGTCAGCGTAGCCCAGGTGGTATCCGCTGATAAACTCCAAGAGATGTTCCTCCTCAGTGCCCGCACAAGCTTCACGAAGGTCTCGCATCTGGCGGATCAGGGAAATAGAGACCACGTCTGTTGAGGCTTGCAAATTCCTTGATGA
Source organism: Acorus gramineus (assembly GCA_030737835.1). Taxonomy (NCBI): domain Eukaryota; kingdom Viridiplantae; phylum Streptophyta; class Magnoliopsida; order Acorales; family Acoraceae; genus Acorus; species Acorus gramineus. The sequence goes on from JAUJYN010000023.1 coordinate 617,328, forward strand.
ACCAGCCAGAGGGAGATCGACATCTAGAAGACGATCTTCCGGAGTAAGAGCAGCTTCTACACCAGCACCTAGAATCACGGGGGCACCACGGGATTCATGTCACTGGTGGGAGGAACAATGCCCCTAAGGGCAGTGGAGGATGAAGAGGGTGAAGACGAAGAAGAAGAAGAAGAAGATGATGTGGAGGAAGATGATCGAACGGAGGGCGGTGGCGAATGGGTAAGGTCCATCGGTGGGGCAATGGAACACGATCCAGAACCCAACCGAAGGAGCCTCAGAGAACGCCGCCTCGGTCCTCCTCTCAGAGCGGAAGGAATGGAAACCGAACCAAGGCCACTGGTGGACTCAACCACATTGGCAGGAAACGTCGCTACGGGTGGCGTGCGTCTCGGTTCCTCCAATCCAAGAACCTCCCACCATAATCGGTTTGGATACTCCATCACCCGGGAGATGTCGCCCATCTTCACCTCCTCGATCTCCGGCCTGGGGGCATCCACTCGTGGCCTCCGGGGATGACACAGGTGGCTGCGCGATGAGTCCTAGCCGTCTGGCATCCAAGGACCCTGGAACCGGATCCGACGATCCTGCCAGTCAAAGATGTCACCTCGGGACATGTCGAGGACCAGTTCTGGCGCCCTAGCCCGGTGGGAGACGTAGAAGGAGGGGGACCGCCTGGAGGTTGAAGCCTTGACCTAGTAGATCCAGCGGATTTCTGACAGGCCAAGTTCAACTCCCGTCCTCCTTCCCAACGCGACCACCCACATCATAATGCGGTACACGTTGGGGACAGCCAGAATGGGGGGGAGGGAAAGACCCCCATCCTTGAAATAACTTGGATGGAGGAGAACGGTGTCTGGGTAGAGAGCAGGGACTTCATCCTCAACCAACTCGTCTACCACGTAGTTTGAGGAAATACCTAACTCTCTGTGAAGGGCTGCGGTAATGGTGATTTTTTGCATATCCATGAAGTTTTCAAGAAGCAAAAGAAAGGACGAGATGGGATAAGAGGCACTTCCCACTCGGCCTTTAAATATTATCGAGGCGATGCTTCGAAAGGGCAGCAGCACTTATTTGCTGCGGATACTGAGGTGTAATCAATGCCTTGAAAATGGGTTTCACAAAATCCAAAGAGGTGCTGACGTTTGTGTTTTCTAAGGGAAGACCACGGGAGGCCACGCTCCATTAAAGTTTTACTCTCTCGACAATTCAAAAGAACAGGAGAGGGGGCATCTGTGGAGGTAAAAATCCGCACCGAGAAACGTGTCACGTCAAGGCAGATGTGGGCCATCACACTTGGAGCCCACAAATCCGAATCCGAATCTATGATGTCATGATGACATTCCCGAATGCGCTACACGATTAGATCAAGGGTCTAGTCGGACAGTCAAACACCTCGTGGAAGAATACCACTCTGAGTAGTTAAGGCACGATCAAATTAGAGGACTGGTTGGACGACCTTACTCCTCACGAACGAGCAGGGAAGACACGACCAGACAAGAGGACTAGTCGGGTAATCTTTCACATCGCAGACGTACTCGAAGACGTAACATATGCACAAGTAGGCCAAAGAGCCATGAGCAGACCAAAGAAACCGTCAAAGGACCATAAACGCCTGTAACTACCAGGCGGACAGGTGAAGCCCGCTAATTGCGCGACGTGGGCACGACGTGCCTCATTAACACATGGGGGTTTCCATCAAAATCGCCCACTAAGTGATCAATGAGGAGACGGTTACAACAGCCAAAGGGTAGTGGAAGCGGCAACTAGCTGAGGTGACCCTATAAAAAGGGAAGTAACTCAATAAGCTAAGGTATCAAATCAAATCTGATTTACTACTTTCAAGCCACCAAACTTTGAGTGAGTTTTGTATTGAATTCCCGACTAATACATCTCTTCGGAGGGCCTTTGGCTAGCACCACACTGGTGTCTCCCTCATCTGTTTTGTGAGTGCAGGATCCATCCTTATTTGGATCCGAGTTCGTGAAGGAAGGTTTCGAAGACCGATAGTTTAACTGAAGGGAAAATTATCCTCCTCATTATGATGCACATAACTTATATTCATGTTTTGTCTACATGTCTTGTTCGAATATGTTGTGGTATGTACATCAAGCAATGCGACATGTGCTTTAATTATCGACGCACATGAATTATCATCATGTTTTGTGTAAGTGTCTTGTTCGACTATGTTGTGGTATGTACATCATTGATGAGATATATGCTTTACTTTTTGATGCACATAACTTAATAACCGAGTTTTGTGTGCTTGTCTTGTTGGACTATGTTGTGGTATGTACATCATTATAATCATGTTTCGTGTGATTTTTTTTGTGTGAAGAGGAACAGTTGAAACATGTTTTGATGGTCTCTGCTTGCTGTAGATACCCAAATTTTGACTGTCCAAAGAAATGAAAATACTTCAAGTAATATTTAGAAATGACCACATTTTAACATCTAATAGAAAACATCTTTAAAAAAGGGAACAAGAGAAATCCTAGCCATAACACTTAGAAAAATCAAAGAACCAGAGATGGGACTGCCCCCTGACCGACCCCAAACTGCTTCCCTCGGATGGGACATAAAGCAGCATTTAATGCTGACGATTGCAGCTGCTTATTCCCTTTAACCACCCTATCTTGGCCGGTTCAAACCTAGTAGTCGACCCAAGCCACCGCTTGTCAGATATGGGACATTTGGCAGGTCATCATAGGGGCGGCTACATCAAATTAACCGCCCCTCACTGGGCGGCTAGTTTCAATTAGCCACCCCCTTCCTGGACAATGTCAGAAGAACAAATATCTAATGGGGGTCAAATCAAACATCCTATTATCCATTTGATCTATTGTCCATTGGACATTCCCCTGCCCCTCTTTTACTATAAATAGGGGGTGTCCAAGACATTTCTAACACATCATCTATCCCCAATATCAATCCATCAACCACAATTAGCTCAATCAAACCCCCTTACACTCACTACTTGAAACCTTTCAGAGAGAAAGAGTCCTATTTTGAGCGAAGGAAACCCATTTCCTACACAAATCCACTCTCCAAATCCCCTCTCCAAAACCCAAGTTAAACCCAGCTTAACCTTTGCCAAACCCTAACCCATTTTCTACTCAGGTTCTGCCCAAATTGAACCAAAACCCAGGCAGCTAATCACAACTAGCCATCCCCTTTTAGGTGGCTAACTTGCACTAGCTGGCCCACATCCCACTCACACCCTGCCCTTTTAATTCCCAGAAGTAGAAAAGGATTCCCTGTTTTTAACCTCTGTGTGCGGCAGGCCCGTATCTCAAAGCGGAGAATCCACAATCCCCCCACGAAAGCAATCAATTCCACACCCACTTTTCCTACTTTTTGAGAAAACAGGTGGCGATCACAACCACCCCTGAATCCTCCTGAGGAGCTGTCGGGCCCCTCAACAAGGAACTACCCCCCTTTCCCTCTTTCCGAGAGACGATCCAGCCGGGCCCGCGCGGCACAATCCGATCCGAATCCCTGGAAAACCCCCCACACACGCAAGAAGACCATCTTTTTCGGAGGCCTCCCAACAACTGAAAGCGACCCTGTCCCAAAAAACGATACCGACACTTGTGAGACTGAGAAATCACAAAAAGTTTACTCTTAAGTGACTGACGAATTGAAAATGGTATAACTTAGTTGTTTTACTTTTGTCGTTTTTTATGGTTTTATTTTTGTGGAAGTTTCATTAACTTAGTTTTTTTATGTTCATCTCTTAAATACTACATCAATATTTTAGTACGGGCAAGGAAGGAGCTGTGAAGTTTTTCAAAGCCTTTGCGTGGCTGGGCAATGCAAGCAGAGATGATTTGGGGATGATTATATTTCTCCTTTTTCATTCAAAGCATTGGTTCTTACTGATAGTTGACAGTGAGAAGAAGACATTCGAAGTGTACAATTCGCTAAGCGGAGAAATCTACTAATCGTGGGCGTTTACTGTGGTAAACTTGCTAAAGGAAATGATACTGAATTACGCAAAAGTTTGGCCGATCAACACTCACTCAGAGATTCTTTGGCCGATCAACACTCACTCAGAGATCCCAAAACAAGTCAAAGGTTAGGATTGCGGTCTGTTTGTATTGCACTGGATTCAATTGGTTTACGAAGGCAGCAAGTTTCATTTCAAGTCACTCGAAGACATGGCCGTTCATGAGTGCCAAGGTCGCATCTACGATTCTAGCGGACCGGGGTTGTCTAATGTAGCAGAGATGTTTTGCGCATCTTGTTTGAACAATTTCTTGTGTCTCTTTTATGCGGTGTAATTTTTTGTTTGAACACATTCTCCTCTAGGTGTTTGATGTTGTTAAGTTTTGTTACAACACTTCCCTCTCTTTTGGATGTTGTTGATTTGAACAATTACCCCTGTTTAACATAAACATATGCCTACTTGTATAAATCATACATTTAGTTTGTCCGTGAATCTATGTTAAGTTATGTTTTTTGAACACTTGATTTATCTGTTTGGATGCTGCTTATGTTTCATTTCCAGTCCTCTCATAGCATACATTCTTTATGATTAATTTTCAATAGTCTAGTACTCTTAGGGGTGGTTTGGTAAGTGATAAGTGTTGGGATAAGGAGTAATTATGATGATAAGTGAGTGGGAGGACAGTTTATCCCCCTTTGGTATAAAAAAATAATTGGATAAACTATGAACAATTGTCCCGATTTTGAAATAAAAATGGGGATATTTTGTTCCACCTAAAGGCTGGAATAACATTTATACTCACTTTTTATCCCAATTTTGACAAATGTAAATATGAACAAAATTGATAGATTTTTTATCCTCTAAAATTAGGACAACTTATCCTGAAAACCTTATTCCCTTGCCAAACCAGCCCTTAGTATATGACGGGTAGCATATAAGTTCTTGAATAGGGTATATGCGTCAATAAAATAAGTATATATCAAATCAACCAAATTATGGTTACTTAACATTTATTTCCAACCTAAATTATAGGACATTTGAAATGTTAATACATCATATCCAGTTTCGAATAGCAAAACATTGAAACTATGAAGAACATTCACAAAATGCTTGACTATGATGCCATCCACATCTCAAATTTCCCTTCCATATAAGTCGATTGTTATGCGAACTGAGAATACTGTTGTGAACTTGGTGTTGGTGGTGTGCAATTTGTAAGCGTAACCTATCTGGAATGCTTCTCCTATTGCTGCTTCGATCGTCAATTTTTCTGAGATCATATCAACAAAACAAAGAGACTAATAAAATCCGTAAAAGTTTATCGACGCATATGCGCCTTTAGAGTAGGTACGTGCTAAGTACAAAGAATCATATACTCACATTTTTCTGCTTGTTGACGACAACTTCACACCGTGAAACCTTTCGCTTAGTTTTTGGGCGACCCTTCGATTGCACAATGAGAGGCTAGTGCTTGCTTTATTTTCACTATTTCTCTTTATGTACTTCCCTTCCTTTGAACATGCAAAAATAATTGTCTTCAGGTCACCTTCGAGAGTGAACTTTCTTCATGTCTTAGTGACACCAAAACCACTACGGAAAGCAAAAGCCTTATATTGAGAGTACGCTTCATCAATGGAGTCAAACTCCATCCCAACAATTAATTTTTTATTTGCTTCATAATATTTAATATCATCAGCCTTTTCCATTGGGATTCATTGCTTCTTCACATTGAAATTCAACATTCAGTCCCATGTATTCCAAATAATTAAGGTCCATCATTTCCATGATGACCTACATGTTTAATAGCGTATATGTATCAATAAATATAGTATGTACTTAAATATACATTAAATATATGTTTTCGTAGGGTATGTATATAATGACCAATGAAAAGAGAGCACAAGCTTCTTGGTCTGTACTTAATAGCATGTACATACTCTCCTGAACGACATATATGCAAATTAATAAGGCATATATGTTTTCGATGAAAATATTCATTCATTACATGAAAAAGGTCAATAATTTCTGAAGGAAAGCATATAACAAACAATGAGTCATATACCTTGTTTTTTGATAGAAAAACGAATTGTCCACTACCGGATTTGATGTTATCTGGAATTAGAAGATTTTCTAACTTTGCAGGAAAAAGAAAACAAATCAGTGTAGCATAAAACAAATTGAACTATTCATTATTAGGTATTCAATTGTTGGAGGAGATTAAGAACAAAAAACTGTAGTTGGAAATGGAGGAGAGAGTGTGAAAATTATTTGCTTTGACAGGGAAGGAAAAAGAGGAGGTCAAAAAGGGGGTCCAAAATTTTGGCACGATGTTTTGGGGGAAACATTTTGGGGTGGGTGAGAAAAAGTGAGAGGCTGACGTGGACGAGGGGGGCTGACGTGGAGACTGGATTCTTGGCTGGAAACAGACCTGGGTGTAACAATACCCATACTATTTATATACATGTGCTAAAAGCACATGGTACAATATTGCCTAAATAACAAAAAGATGCGAAAACTTAATAATTATTATAAAGTACGTAATAGATGTATATTCTATGTGCTTCTAATAAGAATGTATATAATATTATGTGTAAAAATATTTTTTTATATAATTTCAAAATAAAAAAGAATAATACATCAAAAAATTGTTTGGTTTATTTTTAAAAGAGCCAATCTAGACCTATAATTGAGCATTCATTAAAAAGAAAACTTAAAATTAACATTGTAAAAAAATTGAAATAAATAACATTGTCAAATCAAATTGTCATGGTGTGAGAGCACCTCTAACCGTGCTCCAAATCTTCAAAAAGGAGCACGGTTGGATGGTTTTTCCACTTGCATAGTTCCCTATAAAGAGCCTCCATTTGGAGGCCCTCAACTGGGACTCTATATTCAAAGGTTTACTGTATGAGCTTCCAAATATAAAGGTTGGTTTTTATTTTTTATTTTTTTATAAAAAAAATGTGATAATTTCTACTACATAATTTCAATTTCCATAAAATTGGTACTATTGGATAGATATCTGTCCATACAATTCACATGAGTCTAAAATTGAATATGTTTAACATGTGTTTTTTTTTAAATTTAATAATATTTTTTTAACATTAATATTGATTTTATTCTATTAATTATTATTTGCACTTATGTATTAAAATATCATTTATTTTAACCGAAATTGATTACATAACATAAGAAAGTATATGAAAACTTAAATAAAACACTGCAACGAAACACAAAAACACAAAATAAACAACATCTAAATCCATCTTGAAATAGATGAACAACTACATTAGTAATATCCTAAGGGAAATTTTCATAATTAACCCCATAAAATAATTTAATTTCACTTTTAACCCCACCTCGTTTTTAATTGCAAAAACTAACCCTGGCAGCGCTGACTGGGTTTTTTAATTTTCTGATTTTTTACAGAGGCGTGTTATATTTGAGTTCACTCTGGTTTGATTTTTTTCATGTTTATTTTTATATACTATTCTGTTTTTTCAACATGCAAGAATTGAAAAATTAATAAACACGTTACATTCCAATAAAAACAAACCCATTGTCCTAGAATTCATTTTGATCTAAAGTCATGATACAAACACAATCATCCTAGAAATCGTCTCCATCCTTTCCTCTTAGTCTTCCTAAGGTGGTGCCGAAGAAGACGGTGCATCTGGCGGTGCAGAAGAAGTTGTTGTTGTGATGGGAGTCATCTCATCGATGTCTGCTTGTGCAGTCTCAACAAGAGAGGATCCAAAAAGTCGGCGAGGTCCTCGTCTGTAATACATCAGTGGTCTCACTTCTGCTTGTGTAGCTGGATGGGGAGGTGGCTGTGGAGCTTGATGTTCTGGATCGTCATCTGTGATGTGTACTGCTTCACTAAATAACTCCTCAATGGTGAACATATGTTCACCAAGCCCAAAGAAAGCAGGACCTGTCGTGTCATCATAAGCATCATGTAATCCACCACGATCTGGAGAAGGAACATAGGAGTCATCATCTTCTGGATGTGGCATGTCCCCCACCACCGCCTCTGCTAGGTCACGAGTCACCGCAATGTCCTCATAGTTGGGATACAACAACGCTCCTCGAGCGAGCACCTCATTAATGTTTTGTGTTGCCGGCACCTACGAATATTAAGTGAGATTAGTTAATTATAGGAAAATTTGTGCATGGATGGTAAGAATGCCATAAAATCTATTTAAATCAAAACCTACCATGTTATCTGCAATATATCCATGAGGGGGTCTCGGAGGGGGTGGTGGCGTGATATGTCTCACTGTTCGTTCCCAATACCACTCAATATATCTCATGGAGCTCCGAGTCCAAGGAAAATCATGGATGTGATCCTCATGTTGATCCCACCGCTCGAGATAGGCACCATGGAATTCTACCCAATCCACGTCCTCTCGACCACATATGTTGATTCGGTCTATCCTCTCTACTTCACATGGTCTGTCTTGTTTGAAACCGAATTGACGGGCGACTATCGGGCACATGCATCTCTACTATGTCAAAGCAAATGAGGGGAACCCTCGCTATCCACAATGATGGCTCGTATCTACAGATCGAAGGTAGTTAGTTGGTCATATTTGCAAACATATGGTCGCCATGTAACCTACAAAATGATAAACTCATATAAAATTATATGTAAGCTTGAACAATATGTGAAATATATAGTGGTTTTTCAACTGTCATTACCTGTGACTCATGTTGGTAATCCAACTGCGCCCTGTAGTATATGAAAGCATGCACTGACTCATCAAATCTTTGTGTCACAATATTCCACAAACTATATTGAATTATGTTGTAGTAATGAATTAAAATTTCACTTTTATTACCTAGAACCCAATGGTCTGTCTCCAAGCTCAAAATCTGCATCTCGTAGGTTTGGTCGACCAACTTGTAGTCTCTCCCATGACCATATCTACAAGAGTGAAAAAAAACTTGTTGATCTCACAAACGTCCCATCTTTGATCGGACTACCTCTATATAGTGCCCTATACAAGTGTGCTAACGCAGAAGAACCCCAAGAGTAGTATCCAGTCAGGTCAAGATCTCTCAAAAGATGTAGATAACACAAATGGATCTTATTCCCTGTGCCATCAGCAAATATGGTGCAACCAAGAACGAATAAAATATATGCACAGGCATACCGCTCTCGGATGTTAGGTTCTATATCTCCCGATGGCATGTGGCTAAATGTGTCTCTCAACCAAGAAAGCAGGATCCTACCCCCAGTGATTTTGTTTGGAGGAGGTACAATACCTAACAACTCCTCACAAAGGGGTCCCCAATCAACGCAATCTGTTCTCCCAATCACAGCCCAACCATCAATAGGAAGACCTGTGAGGACAGCTACTGTTATATATGTGTCACTTTTTGGCCTATTGGCAATCATTGGAGCATTTTTGGCAGTTTTAAAATTTTCAGGGTTTTTCGATCGGAACCGCATAATTTTGGACTGTTAGCTATTGTCCGAGTTAGAGGACTCCGATTGAAAATCTAACTGCATATTATGTGTCCTGGTGCCATTTTGAGCCACTCATGAAAATTTCATCGAATTCCGGCATCGTTTGCAAAAATTTCGTAGTTCCGGGGCGTATCCGGGTTTTTAAGTTGCGCCCTATATATAAAAGAAATCAAACATTTCCTACACTATTCATCATCTCCTCCGCGTGATCTCTCTCTCTCCCCTCTCTCTTTTTCTCACGTTCGAGCCCCTTGCACCCCTCAAAACCGAAAACCCAAAGCACGAAAAGTGTAGATCGGGTCCCGATCTACGCACGGGTACTCTCAAATCCGATTTTCGGCGAGTTTTGCCCTCCCTTCCACCCTCTCTTCTCCTCAGCCCGGACCCATTTCGGAGGTGGGAAGAGGTCTAGTGGGTAGAGACCGTTTGGGAGGAGTTTCGGCGCGAAAGGAGCTCCCGGACCCTCTTCTTCTCCTCTCCTAGCTTCGGGTAAGCTTCCCTTCCCTTGCTTCTCTTGATTAGATGCTTGTTAGGGGAGGTTTTGGGCGTGTGGAGGGTGGTTAAGGGGCTGCCGGGGTGGTTGGGAGGGTCGGAGGCTAAGGGTGGCCGAGGGATGGTGGTGGTGGTGCTCGGACCAAGTGGGGGTCTGTCCCAGGCAGCAGGCAGCGGCGGCAGCAGCCCAGGCCGCGCGCAGGTCGGGTGCGCGCGGGCAGGCGCGCGTGCGCGCGCGGACGTGCGTGCGCGCGGCATGCGCGCGGACGTGCGCGGGTCGGGGGCTGGCTGCCTTGCTCGTGCTGGTGTGCTGGAGGGGCTGGCAGGGCGGGAGTGTGGGCTGGTGGCCTCAGGCGCGCGAGGAGGTGCTGGCCGAGGTGCTAGGCGCGCGAGGAGGTGCTGGCCGAGGCGCGAGGTGCGCGAGGAGGTGCTGACCGAAGTGCTAGGGCGCGCGGAGGTGCTGGCCGAGGTGCTGGACGCGCGAGGGGCTGGCGGAGGTGCTGGCGGAGGTGCTGGCCGAGGGCTGGGCGGAGCGCACGGGGTGCGGGGGCGCGCGCGGAGGCGTGCGCGGGGCGCGGCGGAGCTGCGGAGGTGCGCGCGGGGCGCGCGCGGGGCGAGGAGCGTGCGCACGGCGTGCGGGCTGCCGCGGCTGGGCTCGGTGGACGCGCGGGGCCCCGGGCGGTGCACCCGAGTGGTTGCCGAGGCCGTGCGGGCGGTTGCCGAGGCCCCGGGTGGTTGCCGAGGCCGTGCGGGCGGTTGCCGAGGCCGCGGGTGCTTGCCGAGGCCGCGGGTGGTTGCCGGAAGGGGTGTTGAGTGTTGTTTGGGGATGTTGTGTATTTAATTGCGTGTGTTGTGTATTTTTGGGATAACTGTGGATTTATTCTAACCAGTTAATACCTTGTCTTGCAGATCTCGACGGACGGTCGCGCGTCGACCCGATTTCCGGTGAGTGGGACGACCCTACCCAGTTCGGGAGTCGTTACATGCCTTGGGCGTGTACCGATCTCCCCTGGGGCGTATGGTTATATTAACTGTTGTAATTATAATCCATGTAAGCATGATGTGTGTGTGTAGATTTGCATGCCGCCCTAGATTGTATGTTAGGGACTTGCACCCTTAGGATTGTGCATGAGCCATGCATCCTGCCTCCCTGTTATCATGCTAGGACAGCCCGACCTGTACATGTGTCCTATTAGTTTGGTTTATTTAATTAAATGCAAACTGTTTTAATAGATACCATGTTTAGGGAATATAAGGGGGCCTTGCGAGGTTAACACTGAGACCCGGGTTAGGGTACTCCGTGTTCCTCGTTTGGTTGTCGGATGTCCTACATCGGGACCTCGGGTTACCCTCTCAGGGTCTCTTTTCCCCCTCTTATGCCTTGTTAAATCCCCGCATCCTGGTTATGCGCGCTGGTGGAATTCTGAGGAATTCAAGACATTAGGATTGTGGAGAGATGCTGTCAGCGGATCCGAGTGGATCATATGCGATGGATAGGCTGTCCTGTTGCCCTGCGTTGGATCCGTTAGAGACTACCTCGGCGTTAGACAGGTTGTCCCGTGCAGGGGCTCCCACTAGTAGGCGCCTCCTGGTTTGATGAAGGACTGTGCTGAACATGGGAGTGGCCAAACAACCGCGGAGTGAGGAGAGACTATCGGTGGACCAAGGGTGACCAACAGCCTAGTCAGTCCCAAGAGCCTAAGTCACCTGTTGAAAGGTGAGGGTGAGGGTATGGTGGGCCGGCGATGCGACGACCCACAGGTTTGCGTAAGGATGATTATAAACCCGCTAAGTCCCAATATCCTAGGTCGCCCGTTGAGGGTGAGGGTGAGGGTAAGGGTATGGTTCGGCGATGAACGAACCCCCGGATTGTGATATTTGTGGCTATGAATGAAATGTGTTAATATGAACTGTATGCATTGGGTTGTGCTATTCACTGAGCGTGTGGCTCACCCCTCGCATATTGTCTTTTCAGTGATCTCTGAGGGAGGAGCTTCCCGAGCGACTGCACCGGCAGAGGGCACCGCGTCCCACGAGTTTTGAGGCCATCAGCACCCTTCTTTCTGTTGTATGTATATGTTCTGTGCTTGGGCACTTAGTTGGATTATATTTGGATTTTATTGTGTATATATATGGGCATGTTGGCTCTCACAGGACATACGATTATGTATCGAGTCTGTAGTATGTTGTTGGCTACAGACTCAGTTTATTTAGCTTCCGCATTGGTGTATATATTATGTCAGCCCTGCTTTATCTGTGTTGTCATTTTAGTGATTGTTTGTGGTTTATTATTGATTTCCTGTTACTGATATCATATATACACTTGCCGCGTCCCGGGGACGGCCGCCCTGGGGCGTGACAAAAGTTGGTATCAGAGCCTGGTCCTGTCAGAGCCAAATGTCTTCCTTTTTCGTAGAGATGAGTCCTAGGATTTCTATATGCGTATTCTGATCCTAGTGTCTGGTTTTCTTAGGTTGCTGATATGCCTCCTCGCAGAGGACGACGCGGACGTGGTCCCTCTCGACCCTTGGAGGTCTCCGGACCTGCCAGAGTCGAGGATGCTACCGGTGAGTCCTCGGCCGAGAGATCAGGACCAGCGCAGGAGCCTCCTGCCTGGGAGCGCGCGTTTGCGCCAGAAGTGGAGGCCCAGACCAGAGTGCTAGCAGATCAGGCACGGGAGATACAGGAGCTGCGGGCAGCCCGCGAGGCAGTTCCGCAGGTTCCCTTGGCGGCAGATCCGCCTGTGGTACCCGATACACCCCCAGTTCCCGAGGTAGTCCCGGCGGTCGGAGTTCAGGATCCTCAGGAGAGGGAGGCAGGGCTAGAGGCTGCAGCGAGGGTCCAGCAGAGTGGACTCTCAGCCTTTCTGAAGCTCCATCCTCCCGAGTTCCATGGTCAGACAGAGGACCCCCTTGCTCCCGAGAGATGGTTGATGGAGGTGGATACCATCTTCTCGACGATGCTCTGCACAGACCGCCAGAGGGTCTCCCTGGCTACATTTATGCTGAAGGGTAGCGCCGCCGAGTGGTGGGCTACCAGATCAGTGGACCTCCCAGAGGGACTGGAGCAGCTCACATGGGCGGGATTCAGGGGATATTTCTTGGAGGAGTATTTCCCCTTCTCGACGCGACAGATAGTGGAGCGGGAGTTTGAGCAGCTGACTCAGGGCACCATGTCCGTCGCTGACTACTCCACGCAGTTCACGAGGCTGTCCCGATTCGCTCCAGCTCTGGTGATGGACGAGGTGTCGAGGTGCCGTCGGTTTGAGCTCGGTCTGAGCAATGCCATCCGAGTGCACGTCACCGCCCTGGGATTCACGAGGTTCTCCGACTTGGTCTCGCGGGCGAAGACAGTCGAGAGAGACCTCGGGATTCAGGTGAGAGCTCCGACCCCGACGACAGACCAGAGGCCACCCAGAGGCCAGGACAGAGGGCAGCGGAAGAAGAAGAGGGCCCGCTTCGAGCAGTCAGCGGCTCCCTCTCTTCCAGCAGATGTGGTGCCAGCGCGAGGCCCAGCACCCATCGCAGCCGTGCCGGTCCAGTCGAGGCGGCCAGAGACGAGGCGCTGCTATCACTGTCAGCGCGTCGGGCATATCTTGTATAATTGCCCTGACGCAGGCCGACCAGCAGTGATGCCCCAGCAGCAGTTGCAGCAGCGGCCGTTCCAGCAGCCGTTCCAGCAGAGCCAGCAGCAGCAGCAGCAGCCTCAGCGCCAGCCGCAGCAGCAGCCTCAGCGTCAGCAGCAGCAGCCACAGGGTGGCCGTGCTGATCAGAGGAGGCAGCCAGCGCAGCAGGCGAGGCGTGCCCTTGCTCTTCAGCCTCAGTTCGTCCAGGGCCGAGTGGCAGCGCTTTCGGCAGAGGAGGCCCAGGCATCAGGCAGCGTGGTTAGAGGTACTGTTCAGATCTCCCAGCTTCCTGCTTATGTGCTATTCGATTCTGGAGCCACCCACTCGTTCGTGTCTCCTGCTTTCGCGAGACGGACGGGTGTGGCATCCGCTCCTCTAGATGCTGTGTTAGAGGTAGCATTGCCCGTGGGAGACCGGATTCTCCTTAGTTCTGTGTACCGAGGGTGCACGGTGGAGATCGCGGATCATGAGTTTCCGGTAGAGCTGGTGGAGCTCGCGATGTCGGATTTCGATGCCATCCTGGGGATGGATTGGCTTGCAGCTAGTCATGCCAGCATCGACTGTTTCGCCAAGTCGGTGTCGTTCCACCTTCCTGGTCGGAGGTCCTTCCAGTTCGTGGGCGATCGAGATGTAGCTCCTCTGGGGTTCGTGTCGTCCATGCAGGCGGGGAGACTCCTTCAGGGTGGGTGCGAGGGCTTTCTGGCTTATATTGCTCTGGAGGATGCACCGCTGCGGGCAGATATCAGTCAGACTCCAGTCGTGGCAGAGTTTCCTGAGGTTTTCCCCGACGATCTTCCGGGATTACCGCCGGACCGCGCGATTGAGTTTGAGATCAATCTGCTTCCGGGGACCGAGCCGGTGTCGAGGGCTCCGTACCGGATGGCTCCCGCAGAGCTGAGGGTGCTGAAGGAGCAGTTGGAGGAGTTGCTGGAGAAGGGCTTCGCACGTCCGAGTGTGTCTCCGTGGGGAGCCCCTGTCCTGTTCGTCCGGAAGAAGGACGGTTCACTGCGGCTGTGTATTGATTACAGGCAGTTGAATAAGCGGACAGTGAAGAACAAGTACCCGTTGCCGCGGATCGACGATCTGTTTGACCAGCTTCAGGGAGCGTGTGTCTTTTCCAAGATCGATCTCCGCTCGGGGTACTATCAGTTGAAGATCCGGGAGTCAGACATTCCGAAGACGGCCTTTCGCACCCGGTATGGGCACTACGAGTTCAGGGTACTGCCATTCGGGTTGACGAACGCGCCGGCGGCTTTCATGGATCTGATGAACCGGGTATTTCGACCCTTCCTCGACTCCTTTGTGGTAGTATTCATCGATGACATATTGGTGTACTCGAGGAGTCTGGAGGAGCACGCTCACCACCTCCGCACTGTTTTGGAGACTCTGGCTGGACATCAGTTGTTCGCCAAGTTCAGCAAGTGCGAGTTCTGGTTGGAGCGGATGGCCTTTCTGGGCCATGTGATTTCCGGTGAGGGTATAGCTGTGGACCCGGAGAAGACGCTCGCCGTGTCGAATTGGCGTCGACCGTCGAACCCCACTGAGATTCGGAGCTTCTTGGGCTTGGCGGGTTATTATAGGAGGTTTGTGGAGGGTTTCTCCAAGATAGCCGTTCCTCTTACCCGCCTCACTCGGAAAGACGTTCGGTTCGAGTGGTCCCCTTCTTGCGAGGAGAGCTTCCAGGAGCTGAAGCGAAGACTCACCTCAGCGCCGGTTCTTACCCTTCCATCTGGGAGCGGTGGGTTCGCAGTGTATACAGATGCATCGCAGTTGGGTGTGGGTTGCGTCCTGATGCAGTACGGTAAGGTGGTGGCTTACGCGTCTCGTCAGTTGAAGCCCCATGAGCAGAACTACCCCACCCATGACCTCGAGTTGGCTGCGATTATATTTGCGCTGAAGATGTGGAGGCATTATCTCTACGGAGAGGAGTTCGAGCTCTTCACAGATCATAAGAGCTTGACGTATCTGCAGTCTCAGCCGGAGCTCAACATGCGACAGAGGCGTTGGGTTGAGTTCCTTACAGACTACGACTGTGACATCGCTTACCATCCGGGTAAGGCGAATGTCGTTGCAGATGCGCTCAGTAGACAGCCTCTGGGCATGGCCGCCCACATGGCTGTCCGTCGTTGGAGGCTTCTGGAGGAGGCCGCTTGCTGGATTTGCGTCAGAGAGACTCCTGCGGGTGGCTATTTGGCCAGGCTGGTGGTGCAGCCGGTTCTTCTCGATGAGATCCGCACGGCTCAGGCTCAGGACCCGCATTTTATAGTCCTTTCTGAGGGCGTCGCCAGGGGCGAGCGCCAGGACTACCAGATTCGTGCAGACGGGATCCTGAGATTCAGAGGCCGAGTGTGCATCCCCGACGACGCGGAGCTGAGGCGGAAGATTCTGGACGAGGCCCATCGCTCGAGGTACACCGTGCACCCTGGAGGCACGAAGATGTACAGGGGCCTTCGTCGCGGCTACTGGTGGCGCGGGATGAAGACAGATATTGCCAGATTTGTTGCCCGATGCCTAGTATGCCAGCAGGTGAAGTCGGAGCATCAGCGCCCTGCGGGGAAGCTGCAGTCCATTGAGATCCCTCAGTGGAAGTGGGAGCAGATTACCATGGACTTCGTCTCGGGTCTGCCGAGGTCACGCTCGGGTCGCGATGCCATCTGGGTGATCGTCGACCGGCTGACGAAGTCTGCTCATTTCCTCCCCATCCGACTCACCGATTCTCTGGACACCCTGGCGCAGCTATTCGTCTCCGAGATTGTCCGTCTCCATGGCACTCCAGTCAGTATCATCTCTGATCGAGACGCGCGTTTCACTTCGAGGTTCTGGCGTAGCCTCCAGCACGCCCTTGGTACGAACCTCCATTTCAGTACAGCGTTTCATCCTCAGACGGACGGCCAGTCGGAGAGGACGATCCAGACCCTTGAGGACATGCTGCGGGCCTGTGTACTCGATTTTGGGGGCAGTTGGGAGAGGCACCTTCCGTTGGTGGAGTTCGCCTACAACAACAGCTATCATTCGAGCATCCGGATGGCCCCCTATGAGGCACTTTATGGCCGCAGCTGCAGGTCCCCCCTGTGTTGGGATGAGGTCGGAGAGCGCCAGCTTGAGGGACCAGAGATTGTTCACCAGACCTCCGAGATGGTGAAGACGATCCGCGAGCGTATCCGAGTCGCTCAGAGTCGTCAGAAGAGCTACGCCGACCGCCGTCGCCGCGAGCTCGCCTTCGAGGTCGGTGATCATGTGTTCTGAAGGTGTCCCCGATGAAGGGCATCTTCCGTTTTGGTGTGCGGGGCAAGCTGAGTCCGCGTTTCATTGGGCCTTTCCTCATACTCGAGCGAGTTGGAGAGGTGGCCTATCGCATCGCTCTGCCCCCACAGTTGGCTCAGGCCCATGACGTCTTCCACGTCTCGCAGCTGAGGCGATACGTCCACGATCCTGCTCACATCATCCCGTTCGAGCCGCTCGTCTTCGAGCCGGACTTGTCTTTTGTGGAGCAGCCGATTGAGATCATGGACCGCCGCGAGAAGAGGCTCCGCACCAAGACCGTCCAGCTGGTCAAGGTGCGATGGCAGCACCGTTCCGGTGCCGAGGCCACCTGGGAGCTCGAGGACGCCATGCGTGACACATATCCGCATCTTTTCCCTTCTTAGATGTACTTGTATTTATTTTGAGGACAAAATTTCCTAAGGGAAGGAGAATGTTATATATGTGTCACTTTTTGGCCTATTGGCAATCATTGGAGCATTTTTGGCAGTTTTAAAATTTTCAGGGTTTTTCGATCGGAACCGCATAATTTTGGACTGTTAGCTATTGTCCGAGTTAGAGGACTCCGATTGAAAATCTAACTGCATATTATGTGTCCTGGTGCCATTTTGAGCCACTCATGAAAATTTCATCGAATTCCGGCATCGTTTGCAAAAATTTCGTAGTTCCGGGGCGTATCCGGGTTTTTAAGTTGCGCCCTATATAAAAGAAATCAAAATTTACGCCTACACTATTCATCATCTCCTCCGCGTGATCTCTCTCTCTCCCCTCTCTCTTTTTCTCACGTTCGAGCCCCTTGCACCCCTCAAAATCGAAAACCCAAAGCACGAAAAGTGTAGATCGGGTCCCGATCTACGCACGGGTACTCTCAAATCCGATTTTCGGCGAGTTTTGCCCTCCCTTCCACCCTCTCTTCTCCTCAGCCCGGACCCATTTCGGAGGTGGGAAGAGATCTAGCGGGTAGAGACCGTTTGGGAGGAGTTTCGGCGCGAAAGGAGCTCCCGGACCCTCTTCTTCTCCTCTCCTAGCTTCGGGTAAGCTTCCCTTCCCTTGCTTCTCTTGATTAGATGCTTGTTAGGGGAGGTTTTGGGCGTGTGGAGGGTGGTTAAGGGGCTGCCGGGGTGGTTGGGAGAGGTCGGAGGCTAAGGGTGGCCGAGGGATGGTGGTGGTGGTGCTCGGACCAAGTGGGGGTCTGTCCCAGGCAGCAGGCAGCGGCGACAGCAGCCCAGGCCGCGCGCAGGTCGGGTGCGCGCGGGCAGGCGCGCGTGCGCGCGCGGACGTGCGTGCGCGCGGCATGCGCGCGGACGTGCGCGGGTCGGGGGCTGGCTGCCTTGCTCGTGCTGGTGTGCTGGAGGGGCTGGCAGGGCGGAGTGTGGGCTGGTGGCCTCAGGCGCGCGAGGAGGTGCTGGCCGAGGTGCTAGGCGCGCGAGGAGGTGCTGGCCGAGGCGCGAGGTGCGCGAGGAGGTGCTGACCGAAGTGCTAGGGCGCGCGGAGGTGCTGGCCGAGGTGCTGGACGCGCGAGGGCGGGGGCTGGCGGAGGTGCTGGCCGAGGGCTGGGCGGAGCGCACGGGGTGCGGGGGCGCGCGCGGAGGCGTGCGCGGGGCGCGGCGGAGCTGCGGAGGTGCGCGCGGGGCGCGCGCGGGGCGAGGAGCGTGCGCACGGCGTGCGGGCTGCCGCGGCTGGGCTCGGTGGACGCGCGGGGCCCCGGGCGGTGCACCCGTGGTTGCCGAGGCCGTGCGGGCGGTTGCCGAGGCCCCGGGTGGTTGCCGAGGCCGTGCGGGCGGTTGCCGAGGCCGCGGGTGCTTGCCGAGGCCGCGGGTGGTTGCCGGAAGGGGTGTTGAGTGTTGTTTGGGGATGTTGTGTATTTAATTGCGTGTGTTGTGTATTTTTGGGATAACTGTGGATTTATTCTAACCAGTTAATACCTTGTCTTGCAGATCTCGACGGACGGTCGCGCGTCGACCCGATTTCCGGTGAGTGGGACGACCCTACCCAGTTCGGGAGTCGTTACATGCCTTGGGCGTGTACCGATCTCCCCTGGGGCGTATGGTTATATTAACTGTTGTAATTATAATCCATGTAAGCATGATGTGTGTGTGTAGATTTGCATGCCGCCCTAGATTGTATGTTAGGGACTTGCACCCTTAGGACTGTGCATGAGCCATGCATCCTGCCTCCCTGTTATCATGCTAGGACAGCCCGACCTGTACATGTGTCCTATTAGTTTGGTTTATTTAATTAAATGCAAACTGTTTTAATAGATACCATGTTTAGGGAAAATAAGGGGGCCTTGCGAGGTTAACATTGAGACCCGGGTTAGGGCACTCGGTGTTCCTCGTTTGGTTGTCGGATGTCCTGTATCGGGACCTCAGGTTACCCTCTCAGGGTCTCTTTTCCCCTTTTTATGCCTTGATTAAATCCCCGCATCCTGGTTATGCGCGCTGGTGGAATTCTGAGGAATTCAAGACATTAGGATTGTAGAGATGCTGTCAGCGGATCCGAGTGGATCATATGCGATGGATAGGCTGTTCTGTTGCCCTGCGTTGGATCCGTTAGAGACTACCTCGGCGTTAGACAGGTTGTCCCGTGCAGGGGCTCCCACTAGTAGGCGCCTCCTGGTTTGATGAAGGACTGTGCTGAACATGGGAGTGGCCAAACAACCGCGGAGTGAGGAGAGACTATCGGTGGACCAAGGGTGACCAACAGCCTAGTCAGTCCCAAGAGCCTATGTCACCTGTTGAAAGGTGAGGGTGAGGGTATGGTGGGCCGGCGATGCGACGACCCACAGGTTTGTGTAAGGATGATTATAAACCCGCTAAGTCCCAATATCCTAGGTCGCCCGTGGAGGGTGAGGGTAAGGGTAAGGGTATGGAGTTCGGCGATGAACGAACCCCCAGATTGTGATATTGAGCCACTTGTGGCTTATGACTTGCTTAAATATGGTTAATATGAACTGTATGCATGGGTTGTGCTATTCACTGAGCGTGTGGCTCACCCCTCGCATAATGTCTTTTCAGTGATCTCTGAGGGAGGAGCTTCCCGAGCGACTGCACCGGCAGAGGGCAGCACCGCGTCCCACGAGTTTTGAGGCCATCAGCACCCTTCTTCTGTTGTATGTATATGTTCTGTGCTTGGGCACTTAGTTGGATTATATATTGGATTTTGTTGTGTATGTTTATGACATGTTGGCTCTCACAGGACTTACGATTATGTATCGAGTCTGTAGTATGTTTTTGACTACAGACTCAGTCTATTTAGCTTCCGCATTGGTGTATATATTATGTCAGCCCTGTTTCTACCTGTGTTATCATTTTAGTTGTTGTTGTGGTTTATTATTGGTTTCCTGTCACTGATATCATATATACACTTGCCGCGTCCCGGGGACGGCCGCCCTGGGGCGTGACAGCTACATCCTCAAGAGTAATTGTCATCTCCCCTTGTGGTAGGGGAAAAGTGTTAGTCTCCGACCTCCACCTCTCAATCAATGCTGTCAATAAACGTCTGTCGCATCTCGTATAGCCCATCTATGTCAAGTAATATAGGCCTGCGGCCTTAACATAACCAACTAGGCTTGGATCTAACTCCCAATGCCGCAATTGGACCATGTGCATTGTGAGCTTCATATAGTCCGTCTATAACACAATGATGCATTTCGTTAGAAATTAAATGATATACATCAAATCAATATAGAATAATTTTAGAGTTTTCAAAATTTACCTTCTCTTGAAAACCATTATGACACCTATGATGTTGCTGTAGATATAACAAGTCTTCAACTACGGGTCCATGCCACTCATGAAGATCCATCCTCTGAAAGTATAATAAGTCAATAGATGAATTCATTTACTCATACATGCAAAATACTACTTCATTAATTCAAAACAAGTCATACATTCATACAAAACAAAACTACATCCATATGAAACAAAGCTACATCCATACTTCATTAATACATACAAGAGTTCATTCATACAAAACAAGTTAATCATAACAAACACATCACACATGGTTCTGTGGACATCTACTCTTATTGTGACTAATCATAACATACTGCAAAATGATCATCCGTGGAATCCATGTGCATGCGTCTTCGAGTTGATTTTGGGCATCCCACACTCCTTCTAATGTTTGGTGGTACAAAAATTGGATCAACTTGAGTAGGAAGCGGCCAATGGCTTTTATCATCAACTGCATGAAATGTGGGCATATAAGTTCCTTTATATGATGCCACGGAGAACCAATGAGAAACATATGTCCCTGGATTGATTCGAGCATATCAACAAGCTACAATAACATGCGCACAAGGATGTTCGAACAATTTGGGAACATAGCATTGACACTGTGCATGATCGGGCAATAAGAAGACCGTGTACGCAACCGCATTCTTGTCTTGGATCATGAATTCCGCCCTATCGAGTCTTTGAACAACCATAGCTCTAGCTTCATGTGCAATTCTTTCTAGACGTTGTTGCATGGATGGAACAAAGTCACCTGCCATGGTCTCGGCTGATTCACGCCTCGCATAGAAATATTCACTCACCTAGAGGAATATTTGTTGAACCATAGCTGTGATCACTATTGAAACTTTCAGATTTAATGGTAGTCATTATCCCATAACGATGACCCTCATCATAGCATAGGGCCCATGTCCAAGGAGGCACGTTGTTGAGCCATTCGCAAGCATTTGGGTTGATAGTTAGAATTTTCCTCATCTCTTCGACAAATAGAATTGGGCATTTAATTGTAGCAGCTCTCCACACCATGTCACTCAGCTCTTTGTTTTTGTATTCTTTCTTGAAGTTATCAATCATATGTCTCATACAAAAATGATGATGCCAATGCATGCCCAACTTGTTCTCAAGATTCCGCAATGCACTCAATATACCCCCATGCCTATCTGAGATCACATAGATATTTTGCACCCCTCCTAAGCAACGAAACACACCATGTAGAAAAAACTGCCAACCACTTGTGTTCTCGGATTCAACAATGGCAAAAGCTAGAGGGAGCAATCCATTTTCAGCATCGGTAGCAGTGGCAATCAAAAGATTCCCCTTGTATTTACCATACAAGTGCGTTCCATCAATGCATAGCAATGGGCGATAATGTTTAAAAGCCTCACATGTTGGCTTAAATGTCCAAAAAACACTCTCAAATTGGTGAACTCTTCTATCCATGTAATCTTCCTGGATAACTTTACCTTCAAACAACACCTCCGATCCCGGATTCGTCCTCTTCAAGGCTACAAAGTATAGAGGAAGTTCTATAAATGACTGCTCCAAATTCTCGAATATTCATTTCATGGCTTTCCATTTAGCACGGTGTGCCTTTGAATATGAGATGTAGTGATGGTTGGCACGTATCTCAATCGGACTAATGCGCAAATTATGATGGATGGTGGGCATGATAAGCTCAGAGATGTAGTCTGAAGTGAACTGTCTGTGGTTCGATCTAAGAAGTGGATCTCCACATGTATGGGGGCCTCTCATTGTAGAGATGCTGAACACTGAAGAATAACCCGTCTTCTTCGCATGCAATCTCCAAGGACATTGTGTCTCAATGCACTGCACAATGTACCTATCTACCTTAGATTTCTTCACCATACACTGTACACATCTCTTTATGCTCCAAGTTCGCACGGCACTAATCAATGCCTTCTTATCTGTGAACAACTGACCAACTTGAAGATCGTCTGAAGAAGATTCAACTTCATAAATTGTTTGATGGGCATTTTTTGCCACACTTGGGATATCAACTCAGGCATGGGATACATGTGCGGAATTTCATACTCGGGTTACTTCCTCCAAATTAAACTCTTCCTCGGTTGTGTCTCCTTCAACCCATTCATCTTTCTCTTCTTCCCCTTCTTCCTCTTGTACAACTTCTTGAGTTTCTTGACGTATGTCATCGAAACCCATATTGCCAATTGGAGACCTATAAATGTAATCATACGATGATTAGTGGGTATCAATGACAGTTAATACTAATTGAGTAAAATACACTATTTCCATCCATACAATACTTACAATTGTTTTGCATCAAGACTCTTATGCAGATTTTCTAGTTCTGCAGTTGTACCAAAATCAACATTCTGTGTGTTTGGTACAATGGAAGGATACGGGTCATCCGCATCATATGACACTGAACATGAACCCCTTTGTATGATTTCCTCCTTCTCTATCCACAATTCGATGCCATGTACATGCTTCAGATATAACTTCATCATCACTTTCACACTCACATTGTCTTCGATGGGGATACCCAAGCTCATTCCAGGATGTGTGGGATGCAAGGCAATCATCGACAATGTGTGATGACTTGGATTCGTTCTCTTTAATTCAAACATTTTTTGAAGTAAATCAATATAGGAAATCTTCTTATTTACGATAGTGGGTTTTCGAGAACCACCTTCGTATATTAAAGTTTTCCTCATGTTGAATGATTTTGCCATCGAATGAGTATATCAAAGGTACATTAGATTTTTTTCCCATCTACAAACAAATCACAACACTTCAAATACTATGCAAACAAATACTATAACAAGGCTTATACATGAAAAAAGTAAATAAATAATACAAATAATTTCAATAAACAAACCTACATAATGTATGAAAATGACATGGATGTGTACAATTTAGGTTTGAACTCAAACCATTTTAGTGTAAAAAAATATAACAAACAATTTCAAAAAGAAAATGACCTAAAAAAATTACAAGAAAAAAATGACAAGAAAAAAATGACAAAGGATCACAATGACATGCAAAATAATTTATTTTTGAAGTTGCAATATGTACCTTTCAGATTGGGAGAGCTTCAAAACCCTTTTGTGATCCTAGGTCAAGAGAATGGAGTGAGGGACATGGGTATTTCGGGTGTGAGAGAAAAATGGGGTGAGAGAGATGGATTTTTTGGGTTGGGAGGTGTATTTATATGTATGAACAATTGAGGCGTGTTATATAACACGCCTCCACTAAAAAAAAGTTTTTTTAAGGGAGGCGTGTTATATCCTTAAAAATTTAAAAAAAGCACCTGGGGGGGTGCTGTTATACGAGAGGCGTGTAACACGCCTCCGTAAAAAATTAGAAAATTAAAAAACCTAGTCAGCGCTGACGTGGCAGTGCTGACCGGGTCCAGGGTTAGTTTTTGCAATTAAAAACGAGGCGGGGTTAAAAGTGAAATTAAATTATTTTAGGGGGTTAATTATGAAAATTTCCCATATCCTAGTCCTCCTTCATTTTAAAATAGTTTGGATACATATATTTTGATCGAATATGAATACAGGTTTTTTAGATACAAATATAATTCTGGAATAACTCATAAGTTTATTGATCACCTTGTCCAGAATTGATAATATTAACTTCTACCAATTTTAAATTTCTTTATATTTCTCGATTATGTGTATTACATAAAAAAAAAAAGAGGGATATTATAAGTTGAAGTTTTATAAAAAAAAAATAATATGTAAAAATAGAATAGAGATGAAAATAGTGATTGTTGTTGGAGTTGATAATGAACAATGAGACTCTAAAATAATTTTTTGAGTTTTTTATAATGTTTTTTGGTCCTCTATTTTAGAGATCTCCATTAGAGATGCTCTAAAGGGGAAGAAAATTAACAAATAATTATTATTGAACATATGTAATAACTTTTTTGTAAAATAATAATTTCAATTCTTATTCCATAAACCCTAGGATATGAACAAAAAAAATTTAATCTAATTTTTTTCCTTTCACCTTAATTTTTAAAATAACAAAACAATTTTTTTTTATGGAATTCAATTGAGATATACATTTAATATAAATATCCTTAATTTTGAATTATTTAAAATTTAAATTATTGATAAGATTTTATTGAATATGATTTTAAAATTTTACAATATAATTATGATTAATATAAATCTAATTTAAAATCTTAAATTTTGAATAAATAGAATACATATGAGTAATAATTGCTAAATTTAAGGGAGAGTTAAAACAGAAATTTAGTTCACTTTTTTTACTAAGCAATAGACTGAAATCTTAAATTTTGAATAAATAAGATATATGTAGTAAAAATTGTTAATTTTAAGAAAGATTAAAAACGGAAAATGAAATACTGGATCTATCTTTAATAAGTAATATAATAAAGTAATAAAATAGATATATTATATAAATTATTAGTGTTGTTACGCGGTTTTTTTTCAGCCTAAATTTCAGTCCCATAGAAAATTAACAATACATACACTTACATCAACGGGGTATGTGATTTGATAATTTTTTTATATATTTTTTTTATAAATGCATCCATGCAATTTATTAGAATATATTTTTTATCTTTTATAAAAGTATATATTTAATTAAATGAAATAATATTTAAAAAAATTCAAAATACTTATAAATTTAAATTAGGGGTAAAAATGAGGCTGTACGTGAGTGTTATTCAGACATGGCTTGAAGGATTTAAAATGGAATTATTCTCATATATTAATTATTCTCATATATTGTGATTTATAGGCACCCAGCACCCAGCCCACCAGACGAAAACGAGGCCGAAAAGCGTGAGGTGAAAGCAGCAATTGCTAATCGTTCTATTTCGCTTTTGGCTGCGACAATTGTTAATCGTTCTATTTCGCTTTTTCGCTCCCAATTTTGGATCCGCCTCCGCTTGACCTGGTCTCTCTTCCTCTTTTCGTTCTCAAGCTGTCCAAAAGCCCTTGTAGGAGGGGAAGAGACCGACATAAAGAAAGCTTTCTCATTTGATCGATCAAGATTTGCAAAAGATGTGGGTGTTCTATTTGATATCGCTGCCACTGACGCTGGGCATGGTATCGGTGACTCTTAAGTATTTCGCTGGACCAGATGTGCCTCGCTATGTCTTGTTCACCGTCGGATACGCCTGGTTCTGCTCCCTTTCTATCATCATCCTCGTCCCTGCCGACATCTGGACGGTACGCCATCAATTGGATCCCACAATCTAATTTTGTTTATTGTTTGATGAAATTGAATCGATGTTGGTCTTGGATGAATTAGAATGTACGATAGTTGCTTAATTTTGTTCTTATTGTTCTGCAATCGCATTAAAATGAATGGGTTGCTGCATTTGTACGTCATTGCAGAACTGAGAATTGGATTTGGCTTCAAAGGGCTCTTTGTTAGATCAGTTGTATTGGTAAATATTCGGTCATTGGAAACATCTTAATGTTAATTGGGGGGGGGGGGGGGTGTTGGCATGGATAATCACCCTGGATCTGGGCTGCAGAACCCTTTTTTTATACTGAATCTGTGTGGGGTAATGTGAGGTTTAATTCTGTGAGGTTTAATTCCACTTCTGCTTTACTGTGCCATAGAGAAACTGTATATTTGGGTACATGTGCTATATAAATCATCTGGTTTTTTTTCCCTCCAGCCCATTGATTCTGCTGGAATCCGCACATGTATTATTGTATCACATGCAGCCCTTGGCAACGCGGCTTCTTTGACAATGGAAAAACCTTATGTAGTTTGGAAGAGAATGGACTGCTTCAGGACTGGGACAGTTAATCATTGAGTGCCTAGAGGGTTCTACATTTCATTTGAAGAGTTTAGAGCTCTGACATGTTTGGTATGAGAAGATTCCCTGGATTTAGGAAGATTGGGATGAGCGGTTGGGGTAATGTGTCTTATATTGTTATCAGCTAGTAGGTGTGTGTCACTTCACGCGCTTAAGCCATTTATGTGTAGATCTTTTAAACCCCCACCCCCAAATATTTTTTGTTTACTCAAAAAATATTTTCGAGATTAATTTCCTACCTTCACACTTAGTCATTGATTGGAGGAATGCTAAGTCTCTGCATCTATCTTTTTGTCCAATGATTGCTCTCTAAAGAAATCTTCATAACTATCTTGTCATTTTCCTTTAAGGGTGTGTTTGTGCACAATGTCAAAGGGAAAATGACTAAGAGAATATAACTTAAGGGAAATTAACAATGCCTCATAGAAGTATACCTATTGAAACAAATAAATCCTTGACATTTCACTCAGAAAGACAAGGACTGCACCCCCACACAGCTTCCCCAGTCTAAGATAAACTAGACCACCGAATCCTGGATATTCTCCACAAATGGGAGACTGCCCTGAAAAAATCAAATGGTTCCTGGTTAATTAGTCAGATGGTCCACACCATCATAGGGACATACAGTTGCAACACCTTGGCTTGAAGGCTGCGATCCCCAGGGCCTTGAAGTCATTGACCCGCGTCCCACTCATCCAGAGAGGATAAAGGACCAGCCAAATCTGATACAGAATACACCCAACTCCAAATGTCCCGGGCCATCGGACAAAGGACAAACAAATGCACCGCTGACTCCTCTTTCATCTTGCACATAACACAAGTTTTGTCCATCCCAATCGACCATCGAGCAATATAAAATTTGGTCAATATCTTTTGCTGATACAAGAGCCAAAGGAAAGCCCTAACCTTAAGCGGAGCCTTGCATCCCTAGACCTCTTTATGCATGCGGCCCACCCCCGAAACCTACGATCGAGATCTTCTCACCCAAGCATAGCAACTCCCCACTGAAAATCCTTCCGCTGGTTTGGGCGCCCAA
The DNA here is from genome assembly GCA_030737835.1 of Acorus gramineus. Classification (NCBI taxonomy): domain Eukaryota; kingdom Viridiplantae; phylum Streptophyta; class Magnoliopsida; order Acorales; family Acoraceae; genus Acorus; species Acorus gramineus. Next base: position 644,689 of record JAUJYN010000023.1, read on the forward strand.
ACAACCCTGTTGTTCCTCCTCCGGCCCAGCACCGTCCTCTTAAGCATCTCCAAAATCCTCTAATAGTCATCCGCCTCATCATACAAGATTTCAATGACATTTAAGGGGGTTATAAATGTCTTATTGTACAAATTCTTTTTAATTTAGGGAAACGGATTGCAGGGGTGTGTGTGTATGCGCGTGTTCCCTTTCTTGTAGACTCATCATGCTACATTTGCGAAGTTTTTTCACAAATTTGTTGTTTGGGTAAGCGATTTTTTTTTGCTAAACTGATTGTTTTGTAAGTAGAGAATATACCTATGCAAGCCACACCTGCAAACTGGATTGACGAAGTTACTGAGGATTTTTGTTTGGTCAGGTCTTATGATATTCCAATTCTAGATGATTTGCAAAGGAATTCTCATTGACATAGAAAGAAACTTATTTTGGAGTGACCCCTGTGATGTGCATCCACTGGAATATTTTCTTGATATGAGTGATCAATTGTCGTTTCATGACTTTGATCTCGTAGGATTGCTTGGTAACCGCCTAACCATGCAAATCCATCTCTCTCTCTCTCTCTTATCTTTTTTTTTTTTGTGATTCGGAGGAGTGTAAAGATGTGCCATGACTAATTATCCATGGAATTTAGTTAGAAAGGATGAGGATCAGAGGAGGGTATAGATGTTCCATGCATTTGGCACCCAACAAATCAAAATTGTTGACTGATATGGTAATATGTAATCTTGTATGGTCTAAAGAAAGGGTCTTCTTTCTTCTAAGCAGACTATCTTACTGACTTTGGGATTGACACTTGTTTTGACATCACCACCTCATTGTTGGGAGAAGTATTGTGAGACTGGGGATTGAATTACCGTTGTGCCTTTATCACATGATGTTGGATAACTGAAATGTGGTACCATCCACTTCTTAGGAAACAAAGAAAGTTATTTAGAGATTCAGTTCTCAGTTTCTCTCTTTTTTTCGTTCTTTTTTTTTTTTTAAAAAAAAAGAAAAAGAAACGGTGGGCATTTATGTTGCTAGCATACTTTTAAGGGTTGACTTAGTGAAGCATTCTACCAAAGGCGTAGTGTATGCATCTTTTTATTTTTAAGGGACAATATCAAGGAATAAAAGAGAAAATAAATAAATAAACTACACAGGGTGTCAGTAGAAGAGAGATCTACTACAGTCGTGCCCCTCAAAACCCATTTCCTATTCCTCAATTGCTATTTTACTATCTACGAAGTTGATATTTCTTGCTCATTCGCAATGTATACCCAATCCTTGATGCAATGCTCAATGGACCCCCATAAATTCTCGAAGTAAACTGAACCCTCTTTGAAAACAGCCTGATCCCATTACAATCAGATTGCCAATACGCTGACAGGGATAATTGATTGTGAGATTTTTACTTTATTGCTTATGTTCACTCTTCTCTAACCTCTTCTCAACTTCCCACATTTTGTCCAGCGTGTTAAAGTTTGCATTAAGACCAGTGACACCTCCAAGGTTTGCCACACCTCTTTAGCTATCATATGTGCTCGGGCATTTCCACCTTGGAGTCACATAACATCAATGTTGTTGATTCTCCCAGGCACCATCTTGCTCTATAGACTTTAATAAGAATCCTGTCCTGATACATCTGGCAGAGGTAGCCTTGTATAAGTTCATTGCATGCCTTGTCACCGGTACGGATTTCGGGTATAATGCGGGAGGGCTATAATTCTCAATACGGTAAAATTCAGGAAGAAGACGGGGAGAAAGACGGGAAAAATTTGGAACATACACAATAAATTTAAAATAGAAAATCAGCCATCCTTAAATGTTTAAGGCTTGAAACATAGTATTAGGCCAAGCACATTAATCAAAATATAACATTGACATCTACTAGTTTATAGATCAAACTTCAAATGCATCAAAATATTAGAAAAGTCACTCTCAAATGCGCTCATGAGATATAGGACGAGTAAGATCATCATCGATACCCAAATCAAATTCATCTTCATCATTATTCGCTTCTTCATCAGTACTAGAGTTAAAGTTATCTTCTTTAAATAATGGATCATCTTCCTCTAAATTTGGGAATGCTACAATCTTTTCAAGATCAATGGGTTCCGAATCTTTCTTGACTTGTTTTGCCGAGATCTTCTTCATGTGGTTGTTCATGCGTACATAAACCAAGTCACTCAATCGCGTGGGCTCCAAATGATTCCTCCTCTTTGTGTGGGCGGCTTCAAATGCACTCCAATTTCTTTCACAAGCCGATGCTCTACATGGTTGACTTAATAATTTGATCGCCAAAGTTTGCAAGATTGGAACATTGCCACCACCCCACATATCCCACCAAAGTCCTATAATTAGCAAAAAGTTAGTGAAAAACTACTATTGATACAATTTGAGATCAAATATCAATAAATTGCCAAATAAGAATCTTTCTTGGATGTGCATCATGAAGAGAGTCAGTAGCCAATGGACTAATTATTTCGGGATCTTGTGAGTGATACAACCTCAACTGCGAAGATATAGATTTTCTTTCATCATTGTGCACCATCTTTTTTATTACATTATCCATACCCATTCGAACTTCTTTATCCATCTTCACACGCCCATCATAAAACAAATGTGGATTAAGATAAGCAGCAGCGGCATCTAGATCACTCTGCCATGACTTATCCCATCGGTCATCAATGATTTGCCAAAAAGGCATGAATTTCGTCATCAATAATTTTGTTTATTGTTTGATCAAATTGAATTGATGTTGGTATTGGATGAATTAGAATGTATGATAGTTTCTTAATTTTGTTCTTATTGTTCTGCAATTGCATTAAAATGAATGGGTTGCTGCATTTGTACGCCATTGCAGAATTGATAATTGGGTTTGGCTTCAAAGGGCTCTTTGTTAGATTAGTTGTATTGGTAAATATTCGGTCATTGGAAACATCTTAATGTTAATGGGGGGACACGGATAACCACCTTGGATCTGGGCTGCAGAACCCTGTTTTTATGCTGAATCTGTGTGGGGTAATGTGAGGTTTAATTCTACTTCTGCTTTAGTGTGCCATAGAGAAACTGTATATTTGGGTACATGTGCTATATAAATCACCTGGTTTTATTACCCTCCAGCCATTGATTCTGCTGGAATCCACACATGTATATTGTATCACATGCAGCCCTTGGCAAATGGCAACGCAGCTTCTTTGACAATGGTAAAACCTTTTGTAGTTTGGAAGAGAATTTGTATCACATGCAGCCCTTGGCAAATGGCAACGCAGCTTCTTTGACAATGGTAAAACCTTTTGTAGTTTGGAAGAGAATGGACTGCTTCAGGACTGGGACAGTTAATCATTGAGTGCCTAGAGGGTTCTACATTTCGTTTGAAGAGTTTAGAGCTTTGACATGGTTGATATGAGAAGATTCCCTGGATTTAGGAAGATTGGGATGAGCGGTTGGGGTAATGTTTCTTATATTGTTATCAGCTAGTAGGTGTGTGTCACTTCATGCGCCTAAGCCATTTTTGTGTTGATCTTTTAAACCCCCACCCTCAAATATTTTTTGTTTACTGAATTTTTTTTTTTCGAGATTAATTTCCTACCTTCATACTTTAGTTCTGATGGATGCTTGATCTCATTCATGTTTTTGGAGTTTCCATTGTTGTTTGCAAGCTTTGTTTCCATTGATTGGATATGACAAACTGATGAGAGAAAGACTGATGGATTCTAGGAATGGGTATTCCAAAGTACCACGTGAGTCATTGATTGGAGGAATGCTAAGTCTCTGCATCAATCTTTTTGTCGAGTGAATGCTCTCTAAACTAATCTTCATAACTATCTTGTCATTTTCCTTTAAGGGTGTGTTTGTGTACAATCTGAAAGGGAAAATGACTAATAGAGTATAACTTGAGGGAAATTAACAATGCCTCGTAGAGTCCCCAGTGGTTATAGCACAACGGTTCAGGGTTTATCTGTGTTAAGGGTAGGTCTTGGGTTTGAGTCTTGGCGCTGACTTAACCACCTGGTTGTTGGCGATTATTCAAAAGAATTTTTTGTGGGACCGGGGCAAACAGGCGGAGGTAGCCTTCTCAGCTCGACCGTAAGGTCAGCAACGGGGAGTCCCTCCGATATAAAAAAAAAAAAAAAAACAATGCCTCATAGAAATATACCTATTGAAACAAATAAATCCTTGACATTTCACTCAAAAAGAAAAAAAAATCCTTGACATGCCAACAAAAATGCCACTGAAATCCGTTCTTTTGACATCCCTTTTCACTGCTGTTTATTTCTTCTTCTATCTGAGAAATGATCCAAATACAAACTAGTTCAGCTATTTGGTTAGCATCTGTTGGCCTCGGGTTTAAATGTCTTTTTGTTTTTGAATGAAATGGTGGGCTTTCACACTCATATGTTAATAGGAGGGTGAAAACCCGACAGGTAGTACAAAAACAGAAAACCCATGTGTATAAACACGCAATTACATCATAAATAGAGATGATCTCTACTTAAGATGTACCCCAAAACACCCTAATTAGACATGCATTACAAAGGAAGCACCCGAGAAAGACAAAGACTGCGCCCCCACACAGCTTCTACCCCAATCTAAGATAAATGAGACCATCGAATCCTGGATATTCTCAACAAATGGGAGACTGCCTTGAAAAAATCAAATGGTTCCTGGTTAGTCAGATGGCCCACACCATCGCAGGGACATACAGTTGCAACACCTTGGCTTGAAGGCTGCGATCCCCAGGGCCTCAAAGTCGTTGACCCGCGTCCCACTCATCCAGAGAGGATAAAGGACCTGCCAAATCCGATACAGAACACACCCAACTCCAAATGTCCTGAGCCATCGGACAAAGAACAAACAAATGCACCGCTGATTCCTCCTCCATCCTGCACATAACACCAGTTTTGTCCATCCCAATCGACCATCGAGCAATATAAAATTTGGTCAATATCTTTTGCTAATACAAGAGCCAAAGGAAAGCCCCAACCTTAAGTGGAGCCTTGCATCCCCAGACCTCTTTATGCACGCTGCCCACCCCCGAAACCTGCAATCGAGATCTTCTCCCCCAAGCATAACAACTCCCCACTGAAAATCCTTCCGCCGGTTTGGGTGCCCAAACAGCCATGTTGTTCCTCCTAGGGTCCGGCACCATCCTCTAGAGCATCTCCAAAATCCTCTAATAGTCATCCACCTAATCATACAAGATTTCTATGTCATTTAAGGAGGGTATAAATGTCTTATTGTACAAATTCTTTTTAATTTAGGGAAACGGATTGCAGGAGTGTGTGTGTTCCCTTCTTGTAGACTCATCACGCTACATTTGCGAAGTTTTCTCACTAATTTGTTGTTTGGGTAAGCGATTTTTTTTTTTTTTGCTAAATTGATTGTTTTGAAAGTAGCGATTATACCTCTGCAAGCCGCAGTTGCAAACTGGATTGACGAAGTTATGGAGGATTTTTGTTTGGTTAGGTCTTATGATATTCCAATTCTAGATGATTTGCAAATGAATTCTCATTGACAAAATGAAACTTATTTTGAAGTGACCCTTGTGATGTGTAAAATATTCCCATCCACTGGAATATTTTCTTGATATGAGTGATCAATTGTTTGTTTCATGATTTTGATCTTACAGGATTGCTTGGTAACCGCCTAACCATGCAGATCCATCTCTCTCTCTCTCTCTCTCTCTCTCGTCTTTTTTTTCTTTCATGATTCGGAGGCGTGTAATTATGTGCCATGACTAATTATCCATGCAATTTAGTTAGAAAGGATGAGGATCGGAAGAGGGTAAAGATGTGCCATGCATTTTGCACCCAACAAATCAAAATTGTTGACTGATATGGTAATATAAAATCTTGTATGGTCTAAAGAAAGGGGCTTCTTTCTTCTAAGCAGACTATCTTACTTACTTTGGGATTGACACTTCTTTTGACATCACCTCATTGTTGGGAGAAGTATTGTGAGACTGGGGATTGAATTACTGTTGTGCCTTTATCACATGATGTTGGATAACTGAAACGTGGTCCCATCCACAAAGAAAGTTATTTAGAGATTCAGTTCTCAGTTTCTGTGTGTTTTTTTTTTTTTTTGAAACGGTGGGCATTTATGTTGCTAGTATACTTTGAAGGGTTGACTTAGTTAAGCATTCTACCAAAGGCATAATGTATGCATCTTTTTATTTTTTAAGGGACAATATCAAGGAATAAAAGAGAAAATAAATAAATAAACTACACAGGGAGTCTGTAGAAGAGAGATCTACTACACTCTTGCCCCTCAAAACCCATTGCCTATTCCTCAATTGCTATTTTACCATCTACGAAGTTGATATTTCTTTTGCTCATGCGCAATGTATACCCAATCCTTGATGCAATGCTCAATGGTCCCCCATAAATTCTCGAAGTAAACTGAACCCTCTTTGAAAACAGCCTGATCCCATTACAATCAGATTGCCAATACGCTGACAGGGATAATTGATTATGAGATTTTTACTTTATTGCTTCTGTTCACACTTCTTTAACCTCTTCTCGACTTCCCACATTTTGTCCAGCTTGTCAAAGTTTGCATTAAGACCTGTGACACCTCCAAGGTTCTCCACACCTCTTTAGCAATCCGGAAGCAAGAGTATAAGTGCTCAGCCATTTCCACCTTGGAGTCACATAACATCTATGAAGCACGAACACGGGACACGGTGACACGGACACGGCGACACGGCAATTTTTGAAAAAATAGGACACGGGTACGGCTAGGACATGGCAACAAATAAATTAATATAATAAATAAATATGTATCACTATTTTATATAAACAAACACATTTCATTTGATTCACTATTTATAACCAATTGTATAAACTAATGAATAATTGTTTTTATAAATCATTGTTTTAAATAATAAACCACTGTTTTAAACCAATAAACCATTGTTTTTATAAATCACTGTTTTAAACTAATAAATCATTATTTTTTTTAACCTTAGGAAAGAGATTTTGTTTAAATAAGTTGTTCTAAGATGTTTTAAATGGGTTGAATACTTGTGGGCTATGTTTGAGCCTTCCTTTTCTTTTTCTTTTTTATTTTTGGGCTGAAACCTGCTTGGCCGTGTCCCAAGCATGTCCTGGGCCGTGTCCTAGGCGTGTCCAAGACAAAATGAAGGCAGACACGGCTGGAGCCGTGTTCGACACGTGTCCGTGCCGTGTCCATGTCGTGTCCGTGTCTGACACGTGTCCGACACGGGTACGGGGCCTCCGGGGAAGTGTCCGTGTTTTGTAGCATAACATCAATGTTGTTGATTCGCCTAGGCACCATCTTGCTCTATAGACTTTACTACATCTGGCAGAGGTAGCCTGTATAAGTTCATTGCATGCCTTGTCACCAGTACGGAATTCGGGAATAATGCAAGAGGGCAAAATTCTCAATACGGTAAAATTCGGGAAGAATATGGTCTCAATACGGTAAAATTCGGGAAGAATATGGTCTCAATACGGTAAAATTTGGGAAGAATATGGTCTCAATACGGTAAAATTCGAGAAGAACACGGGAAAAAGATGGGAAAATTCAAAACAATAAACAATAAATTTAAAATAGAAAATCAGCAATCCTTAAGTTGTTAAGGCTTGAAACATAGTACTAGGCCAAGCAAATTAATCAAAATATAACATCGACATTTACTAGTTTATAGTTCAAACTTCAAATGCATCAAAATACTAGAAAAGTTACTCTTAAATGCGCTCATGAGATATAGGACGAGTAAGATCATCATCGATGCCCAAATCAAAATCATCTTCATCATCATTCGCTTCTTCATCAGTACTAGAGTTTTCATCAAACAATGGATCATCTTCCTCTAAATTTGGGAATGCTACAATCTTTTCAAGATCAATGGGTTCCGAATCTTTCTTGACTTGTTTTGCCGAGATCTTCTTCATGTGGTTGTTCATGCGTACATAAACCAAGTCACTCAATCGCGTGGGCTCTAAATGATTCCTCCTCTTTGTGTGGGCGGCTTCAAATGCACTCCAATTTCTTTCACAAGCCAATGCTCTACATGGTTGACTTAATAATTTGATCGCCAAAGTTTGCAAGATTGGAACATTGCCACCACCCCACATATCCCACCAAAGTCCTATAATTAGCAAAAAGTTAGTGAAAAACTACTATTGATACAATTTGAGATCAAATATCAATAAATGGCCAAACAAGAATCTTACTTAGATGTGCATCATGAATAGAGTCAATAGCCAATGGACTAAATATTTCGGGATCTTGTGAGTGATATAAACTCAACTGCGAAGATATAGATTTTCTTTCATCATTGTGCACCATCTTTTTTATTACATTTTCCACACCCATTCGAACTTCTTTATCCACCTTCACACGCCCATCATAAAACAACTGTGGATTAAGATAAGCAGCAACAGCATGTAGATCAATGTGCAATGACTTATCCCATCGGTCATCAATGATTTGCCAAAAAGGCATGAATTTCGTGCTCTCACCCTTGAACACTTCTTTTATCACTTCCTTTGCTTTATCCATAGCCTCGTATATATATTCAGAAGTTGAACCCTCACCATCTACCATCCTCAGCACCTTCACTAGAGGTTTGATGGCGCGTATCAAGACTTTCGCATTCTCCCAAAAAAAATTCCCTTTAATGATGCTTTTCACGTCTTTTCCATCTTCGCTTCTACAAGGTGCAGAATCCCTCCATTCCGGAGAAGCAACCATGAAATGTAGCCCTTCTTCTTTGAGTACAGATTGCAAGCTCAAAAAATTTGTAGCAAATCTTGTGGCACATGGCTTCCTTAATTCTCGACCATTGGTGAATGATCTCATCAGATCCAACACATGTTGGTACTTATATATGAATCTCACAATCTTTTTTGAATCATCCGTAATTGGTAGCGCACATTCAAGGCCATCTATCTCTTTGAACATGAGATTGATGCAATGTGCGGCACAATTTACCTTAAAAATATGAGGATATTTCTCCACAAGCATTCAACCTGCTGCTAGGTAATTTGATGCATTGTCGGAGATGAATTGAACAACATTATGTTCTCCTATTTCTTCCAGAGTAGAAGATATGAAGTTGAAGATGTAACTTGCGTCTTTCTTCCTTCCAATTGTGCACTCCGACTTTAGGAAGACTGCCTTTTGGACAGCATGCTAACAGATTTATGTGAAGCCTATTTCTTCCATCTGTCCATGAGTCGAACAGCAATGTGCAACCACCCTTGTGCCATGACTGTTTAACTAATGAAACGACTGTTAGGGAGGGAACAAAAAATCAATGTTTGAGTAGGCGAGTCGTCAGGAAGTAGATCAGATCATCATGGAGAAGTAAGATGTGGTGAAACTGCGGAAACCGGTGCTCGTCTGGTTCTTTATCCAACTTAAGTTGCCTACAGGCTTTAACCGACGTTAAGAAAGAGCTTCAACACCTGTTATAGCTCCTTGATAATCAGTGGTAAGACCAAGAAAAGACCTATCAATGTGTTAATACCTAAAACCATCACTCAATTGAAGAAGACGACCAATAAGATCTGTAACTATCAATATGACTCAATTTAATATCGCCTAGAGCCGGTAATTGACTGTGATCTACTCCTTGCTTTAAGGTTGGAATACAGGATTAACAGCACCTATCTTTAACCAGGACTAGACCAAAGAACCACAGGCGGCGTAGGCACCACTATCTATGCATGAAATCCCGCGTCTTCCGCTTCTAAATCTATTTACTCCCCTTGGTCGCCCTGACAATCCATGAAAGAAATCAACAAAGTTCATGAAAACCGGTATTTTGGGGATAAACCACTCATCAGTGTCTTCTTTCAATACTTTCAACATTCTTGTTCTTGCAATCTCACTAGAGGGGGGCTCATATCCTGGACCATGAACTGCTATAGCTCTACAAGCGTCACGGAATTCCTCTGATCACAATACGTTAAATGCTATATTATTTGCTACAAAGCATTTAACAATTGCCTTATCAGCAACTTCTTTCTCCCCTTTCTTGATTTTTGCATAAATTGTTGTTTGGTGACCACTAGCACTTGATGGGGCTGATTGGGGTGGTTCTTCTGAATTAATCGGGGCTGAGGAAGATACTGACCCTGAAGAACATCCTCCTCTCCAAAAATCTGAAATCTTCTTTCTTTTCTTTATTTCAGTTACGAACTTCAATGCAATGTCCCGAATTGAATCAGAAACTGCTGTACATGGGCGTACATCATTAGAGATAGTTTTTGCCAAATGGTACTTCATCCTTGTAATACCACTTCCCACAAACGCTTCTCGACAGAAGTTACACCTCACTTTTCCCTCTTCTTCAGTGCAATACTCCCATAATGGATCCTTTCTTCTTGGCATTTGAAAATCTTCATTCATATGCACAATGATACAACAAGAAGCCACAATTAAAAAGGAAGTAACAGAAAAAAATTTCTGGAAAAAAAAATAGAAAGAAGGGTTTCTAAGGTAGTTCTGGACAACAAATCAAGATAGAAACATTCAGAGAGAGAGAGAGAGAGAGAGAGAGGGAGAGAGAGAGATATACCTTGTGGTTGCTGCTAGGGTTTAGTTTTTTTTTTGAGAGGGTGGAGCTAGGGTTTAGTTTTTTTTTTGAGGGGGCAAAGCTTTTACCCCCCCCCGTATGGGGTGTGTCATTGGGTTATTGGCTCCTGATAGCTATACTAGGATAGATAACAATTCAGACTGAATAAACAATTTTTTGTTTGGTTGCATTTTTTGTTATTCTCATTGAAAAACGTAAAAATGATTTTTTTGTTGTTTGGTTCATCTTGGATAAAGTGATGATAAATGGTTGATAAGGGATGAATAAGAGTTTATGACTTTTTAAATGACAACTATACCCCTGGGAATAGTATGAGAAATGTATGATTGATTTGATAGATGTGACAGTTTTTGAAATCTGTGTGAGACTGTTAGGTGAGATAAATTTTTTAAAAAGACAGAGAAGGGTACGTTTATCCATTGGCATAGATAAGGCCTGATAAGCAATTCCAACATTTCCTTAGAATAGTTATCAGGCCTTATCCTAGCTTATCCAGACATAACTATCAGGGTTTATTCTGTCAAAACAAACAACTTTTTTTTACTATTCTCCTGTATTCTTTCTTATTCTGGACTTATTTCTCTAGCCATACGGGGGGGGGGGGGTGTTAGGGTTTTTAATTTCTGACTTTTTTTGTGAGGGGGAAGTAACTTATAGGGATTCTATTTCTGCCCTTTTTTGTGAGGCACAGTAATGGTAATTAATGTCTTATGTGTTTTTTGCTAAGTGTTTATTTTGGTGAGTTTGTCATTTATCATTAAATGTGCATACGTGTTTAATTTGCGTTTAATGCGTGTAATACGCGTTTAATTCGATAAAACGCGCACTTTCCGTTTAAGGCGTGATCAATACGGATTTAAAACTTTCCTTGTTTAATTCGTGTTTAATACGCGCATTAATAATAATGCGGCGTTATCGGTAACGAGGTTGCATGGACTTGCATTTATTCAAGTCTTGAGTGAAAATGTTTGTCGATAGTTATATGTTTCAAGTTGCCTTTTTCCATGTTTCTTCTTCACTATGCTTCTGCAGCAGCTACTGGTTTTAATATACATTTGGTATCTTCCTTTCTTTATGAAAAAGATATTTCCTTGATTTTGGCAATTCCCTGTGCTAATCTGCTTCTTAAATGGTTGTGATTAACTGGAGCATTATGGTATGTCAGCTAGGATTGGTGAACTTACCATTTAATAATTTAATAAAGAAAAAGAACACCATCCTCTCAATGAAAAAAATGTTTATATTGGCTTTGGCAAATGACAAGACCTTTTTTTGATTTTGGTAATTCGTCATGCTAATTAGATTCTTAAATGGTTGCCATTAACTGAAGCATTATTTTTTTGTCAGTTAGGAGTTGGTGAACTTAAAATATAATATTTTAATGAAAAAAAACACCATCTTGAATGAACTTGGCCTATAAATGCAAGTCTATGCACAATTAGCTTCATACAAAAGATATCACCCCTGCTCGAAATGTGTATTAGCTTATTTCAAAACAAACAAAATCATAAAAAACCAAGACCTGTAGCTAATAGATCACCAGCCGTTTGAGAGGTACAATTACCATTTTGTGTGATAAGAAGTGTTCTACTTCATCTGTGTGGTTACTTTTCCGATGTCCTTTAGTGAGTTTGTGCTCAAAATTTCCTGCTGAATATTTAAGATGCACTATTCTTTTCAAGACACAAAAAGAATGCTAGATGCATCAACTTTTTTACCATCATTTTCTAGTGATTTGTAACATTATATCTGCATGGTTCTGCTGTGAATCTTCTGATGGTTTGATTTTCTTACATCTTTCTTGGCCAAAGAGGTGGTTAAAATTTAGTGAATTAATATTTTGTCTTTGTGTCACAGACAATAATTGGTCATGACAACGGAGGAATTACTTTCTTTTGGATCTGGTCATATTGGAGTACTTTTGCACTCACATGGTATGGTTACACAATTAAATGAATATTGCGAGTTTGGAAGTGCATGAACAACCATTTATTTTCAGTTGTGCACCATTTATTTTCAGTTGTGCTATGCATCCTTTTAGTGAATCTATTTTCAGTGCTAATATTGTGAGTTTGGAAGTGCCTGAACAACCATCTGTATAACATGTGATAAGCATTCTTTTACTGCCTGCTGATTGTTTTTTCGGGACATCTGTGCTAGAAGAGCAGACATTTTGTGTTTCTTCTTTACTTTCGAATTTCATCAGTGTGCATACAGAATAATAAATGTATTTACTTTATGTTTTATTTATTTATATAAAGCTAATTGATGTCTCCTTGATCTGCTAAATGTATCAGTTGATCAATCTGTCAATGATCAACTGCACATGTTTATGATTTATCTATTCTAATAATTGACACGTGCTTTGTTTTAAATAGGCTTGTGGTGCCACTCATTCAGGGTTATGAAGATGCTGGGGATTTCACATTGACAGAAAGACTAAAGACTAGTGTGCGAGCAAACTTAGTATTTTATCTAATTGTTGGAAGTATTGGCCTTTTTGGACTTATTCTACTTATAATAATGCGCAGAATTTGGTATGCCCTTGTGTCAATTTTTTCTGTACATTGTTTGCACTTAAATGTCTCATTAGTTTGACGCATAGTTGGTATTGCAGTACATCTAATGGCTGTGTTAGTGAGTGATTCAGTTTTTTTTTTTTTTTTTTGTGTCATTGTTTTTGAATTCTCATACTTGGTTTCGACCTTTTTTAAATTTAATTCACCTCATTTGCAAACCTTTAAGGCTACATCGTGAAACAAAATCCTGGGACATTTCCGTGAGTGCTGAGAAACAAAAATTTCCATTTGTGACCACAGTAAACACATAGGAATCATAGCACGTTCATGTAAGCCTTTTACATGGACAGTTTACTTAGCCATAGATGGTGCAATGCTAATGAAGCAATTTCAAGCCAGGAAAGAGGTCCCTCACACAAAAAAAAAACATTTCATTCTTATCCTCTGAATAAACTGTAAAATGACCACAAAGAAATCTGTAAATGTACTTTGGATTACTGATGCAAGTATTGGAATGTCATTTGATGTCATTAGACTATTTATTGTACATTAAAAATTTTGAGTGATGTCTGGCATATGAATTCATGATCATCTCTAATTAATAACCAGTTATGATCTTCTCATGCTTAATATGTCTTCTTGCCAGTTCTTCAATATGCCTAGCATTTTCTTCTCCAGTATGATTAAATAAATTTAAAAAACAATTTATATTCTTCTAACAATTAGAAAATGTTGGAACATTATAAAAGTAAGTAAAGGATCCTCTTAAATTTAGGTGGAGCTTGTTGTTCTTTTTTTTTGGTTGGATATGAGTGAAGAGGTAGTATACCTGGGTTTCTTTGTGTAATGTGGCAGTGTGGTACTGTGTATGGGAACCTCTAGCTTTTCCTGGATGTGGTTCCTTTTAATTTTAATGCAATTGAATCCTATTTAACTCGATTTACAGATATATGCTAAATTGAGAACAATAAATTATTTAAGAATAATTCACTCTACACGCCAAATATCAATTATCGTTTACGAGTGGGTCAGATATCATAGTGCTTGGTTGGTGGAGTGTAACATTGTAGCAAATTACATGTCAGAGACTTTTCTTTATGGTTTATGATTGGTCTGTTATGTACAATTCATTAAGTGACAAGTGCACTAGTATGACAGAGGGTCAATATCTGGTTGGAACCATCAAAAGTGAAACACGATTAAATGTGACAACATGAGACCCGAATAGCATTATTTTGATTTCATTTTGTTGCATGGTAAATTTATTGGCCAATGATGGATGATTGTAGGATGACATTTTTTTATCATTATTTTGTACTTGGATGTTTGAAATTCATTGAACTGTTTAAATATTAATGTAGTAACCTAATGTTGATAATCGTGATCCTCTGGCTCACTTGTAATGCAATCATATCCTTTGTGACTTTGTTGCAGTTATGCATGCAATATTTGTTATTGTCAAGGGGCAGACTTATCCTCGTGCATATCTTTTCATATGATAGAATGGTCATGCATTAGGAAATCTGGAGGTGATTGATTTTAGCATGCCAGCTTCTCTCCCAAAGTTGTGTTAGTATAGGTCATGATCCTATTCATTAATCAGTTGATTTTAGGTCTGATCTCCAGCATTTTGGTTTTCTAATAAATATAGCCATCAGATTGCCATGTTTTATCCTAGCTTTCCAATATTTTGCTTCTTTATTCATTAACGACTCTTCCACTAGCTTCTTTCACGCTTGAGAAAGTTTTAGAATGTCCTTAATTTTCAAGACACCTCAGTTTTTAAGTCATATACTACACAATGATCAGTTTGAGAATGCATGATCTCAATTTCTTCTTCATCTTTTGGATGCTACTCATGTTCACAAATGAAATGCTTTTACCCAGTGAAATTGTAAATTCTTCACATAAAAGGACTTAGCTAAAGTCTAATTGCAAGCACAGAGGGGCTAATTTAAGGAGTCAACACTTAATCACCTCTATCAAAAGAGGGGAAGAGCGGGTAGAAGAAAGAGAAGGGATCAAAAATCACATTCTGCAATATCTTAAAAACATTCTTCCGAAAGGTCTTAAGATGTTGCAGAATCACATTGAAGGGGGCATGCTGCTATGTGGAAAATATTTGGGAATCTGTGATTTGATTCATAAAAGTTTGGGGAATCCATTGTGCAGGGCAGCTACTGCTAATGTGACTTTGGGTGGAGGGCGTCATGTTGGATGGGGGGTATATGTGTAGGGCATGAGTAGATGATACCTCTTCTATTTTGTCCTGGGAGATGCAATTTTGTTTGTTGCTTGCATTTCCTCTTGGGTTCTTACTTCTCTTTAATAAAATTGAGGTGAGGATGCCTACCATTTTATCCAAAAAATAAAAGAGGATCTTCTCCCTGAAAGATAGAACTTGGTTTCCTTAATGGCACAATGGATGGCTTCCTCCACTCCTTTTTTTGCAAAGGGAGGAGTTAGATGCCCCTGTTGAAGAAGACGAGGTCAAGTCCATTATTTTAGAGATGGATAGTTACAAAGCTCCTGGTTCTGACGGTTTCACCATGAAGTTTTTCCAAATCTTGTGGAACATGGTGAAGGAAGATGCAATGGAGATGATAACTCATTTCTTTGATGGCAAATTGTCTTCGGTGAGTTATCAAGGATCTTGGGCGGCAACCACTCAGCTTTCATACAAGGGCGATCACTTCTAGATGGTTTCTTTATTGCACAAGAATGTGTGGCAGGGACACATAAAGGCAAAAGAAAGGGTTTCCTATGTGTGCTTGATTTTGAGAAGGCATATGACTCGGTCCGTTGGGAATTCCTATGGATGATGGGTTCTCCATGTGGATAAAATGACTTAAAGAATGCATTAGCATTGTTTGGCTTTTGATCCTTGTCAATGGAGAGGCGGTCGGCTTCTTTGATATGGGGATAATTCTTAAAGGGATATGCTCTCTCCTTTCATATTCTTTCTATTGCCAATGTGCTCAGTTAAAAATTATCAAAAGGGGAGTTCATCATGGTTGGATTATAGGCTTGGGGGAATCAAGAGGAGGTTCTTGTATCTCACATATCTAATATGCATAACCATTCTTCTTTGTGATGACTGTGAAGGGAACTTGGAGGGCTGCAAATTCTTTATTAAATGCTTCAGTATGGTCTCCAGCCTAAAGGTGAATTTTTTTTACAAGCAACATGGCAGGAATCAATCTAGCCTCAAGAATGGTATTGTGATGTTATGAGCTTCCCTATCAAATACCTTCGGCTGCCATTGCATACGAGTAGTCTTCGCAAAAGGGATTGGGATCCGTTGTTTCTTACTAGTCTTCCTATCTATTTCTTTCTCCACCTAGAATCGATCGAATTAATTCTGCTAAATTTCAATGGCTAGTAACTCATGCAGTTTTTGGGGTATATGGTTTATCTTGCAGTGAATGTATATTCCATGAGGATATACCTGGAGAATACATGGGCAATGATGTAATTCTTCTTAAAGCTTGGGTTGTTTGAATTCTTAAAGTGGAGACTCCTTCCATAATTATGGGAAATAACTAGTTCGGGGTAGCGTCGATTATTTTGGTTCCAACATGTTTTTAGGAGTTTTATTTTGATTTATTTTATTTTTGTTTATGTAATTTAGTTCAGAGATCCTTCATTTCCTTTTGTTTGGGGGTTGGGGCGATCTATTAATAATATCATACCTACATTTTCTCAAAAAAAAAAAACAATCACAGGGAGGTTGTCACATAATTGTTTACTTTATAAAGTAGCACTATTTTCTCTGTTTCTTGGAAATGCCAGGCCTTCAGGTTTTTGTCATGAGCATGCTTTTCCGTGGTTCTACTTCAAAGATTCTTTCACTTTCTTTTGAGCTTATTTTTTGGTTTTGCAGGAGTGGGGGTGTTGTAGGCTTGGCCATGGCTTGCTCAAATACATTTGGGCTTGTAACAGGTGCATTTCTTCTTGGTTTTGGATTAAGTGAAATTCCAAAGAGCATTTGGAGAAATGCCGATTGGAACAATCGTCAAAAAGTTCTCTCTCACAGGGTTGCTAAGATGGCTGTGAATCTTGATGATGCCCATCAAGAGTTCTCAAATGCAATTGTGGTATGTCTAGTCTTTGCATTTGAAGGTTTATTATTGTTATTCTTAGAATATTCGAGGAACCCGAGTTTTACCATACTGATGATGTCTTACATAATTTTTGACCTGTTGGGGACATACACATGAGCATGTGTTTGCGGATGTGGTATGAAGAAAATAGTCTTGAAAACATTTCCTTACCATAATGCTAGATATTTTTGCAATGAGCTCAAGTATTGTCTTAACTTTATATTATAAATTGGATTATCATGTATCATATATGTAATTTTTGGTGTATCATAGAAGACAATAGAGCTGGTTTCATCTTCCCAACTATTGCTTGTACATTGCATTTGAAGTAGTTGTTTATGTCGTCTTAATGTCAATTTTTGTCATTTTCAGGGAGTTTTCTCCCAATTGCAATTCTTGGAGGTTCTTGATGGTGTCATCAAAGCTTTTTAAGTTAGTTTCCAAAATTTTTTAGTTGTATTAATACGTGGTGGTGGTGGTGTGGTGGTGTTGTGCAGTGGCGGAGGGGGGGCGAGAGAGAGAGAGAGAGAGAGAGAGAGAGAGAGAGAGTGAAATGGAATGCATGTATATGGAGGTGGGGTTATAGTAAACAGAAAATGGCTGTGGTGGGGTTAAAAAGGTGGTGGGGAGCCGTAAAATTGTCGTGGGAGCATCCTTTCCCTTATTTGAGTAGGCTATTTTGGCTTGATTCTTATCCATAAATTCCTTTGGACCATGAATCTTTTAATACTTTTTTATGTGAAGAAAATATTGGCCAAAAATAAATAAATTATGGACTGTAGGAATGAGAACTTGAATGGCGAATGTTTGTTCATCATACACGGGCCATAAATTATGGACTCATGGTTATGTATGTGCAATTTGTATCCTGTATAACTTCTTTTTTAATCTTTTTAACAAGTTGAGCACTTTCATCTTGTGATATGTTTGACATGTTGAGAACTTTCATCTTGTGATCTTTTTGACATGTTGAGCCCTTTCGTCTTTTCCACTTCTTTTCTACATGTTACCTGCATTCTCCAGTTGTCACTGCTATGCTGACTTTGTCCTATCGAATCATAAATTAATAGATCCTTCATCTATAAGCATATATTGTATTCTCTTATTTGTTGACTGTATAATTTGAATGACATCATTTTTCTCTAAAACAAAAAATTATCCTTCAGTGTCTGACTATTGGTAGTTTCTATCAGGTTGCCCAGGCAACATCTAAACAGATATCAAAGCGAGACTCTCTAAGACCCTATATGGATGTTATTGATGACATGTTGCTTCAGATGGTATGTCCCCTCATTGCATAGAAAATTTAGATATAAGCAATTCATTTTTAGAAGAAGACGTTTTTTTTGTCTATTTCCTTTTCTCATTAATTTTAATTCAATCTCATTTAGTTCAGAGAAGATCCATCCTTTAAACCCTCAGGTGGGAGACTAGGAGAAAATGATATGGACTATGATACGGATGAGAAATCAATGGCTATGCTTAGACGTCAACTCAAAAGAGCTAGGGAGGAGTATTATCGTTACAAAAGGTATGCCTTGATTTTGGAGCTCTTTTATACATTTTAAATTATTCATCTTTGGACCATTGTGGAGAACTTATAAGTTCTTTAATTATTTTGGATGATATTGTCTCCTTTTTTCTTCTTTTTTGAAATAAATATAGGAGAGTTTTATTGAAAAGAAACTCTCGAATAGAAGTAGACGAGGGTTCTCCTTACATTAGAAAAGAGAAAAGGAGAAGAAAAGAGACAAAATGAAAGGAAAATACAAGAAACCAAGAAAAATTCTCGCTCAACTCCTGCCAAACCAATTACCCCCCATGATCGAAGAAATTGTTCCTTCTTCCAAAATAAATGTGACCCAATCGTGAAGAAGAGAGGACGCCTATGTATTTTCGAAATACACTCTTATGTTGGAAAAGGCATTCATTTTGCGTGATCCAAATACTCCAACAAACCGCATGAGGAACCAACCATTGAAACTTGGCTAAATTACTTCGATCACCTCGCATTCGTCTCTTTCGAAACCACCTCCACATTCCTTCAAGATTAGTGAAGGAAAAACGAGAGCCAAGAGCCTCACCTACCTTCTCCCAAATCTTAACACTAAATGGACATTTAAAGAAAAGATGCTCTCTTGTTTCATCCTCCGAACCACAAAATTCACAACTTATATTTCCATCGTTAGCCCATTTTGCTCGATTAACCTTTGTGAGGATTTTGTCAAGGGAGAGAATCCATATAAAACACTGAATCTTCAAAGAGGATAGAGAAACCCGTATCAGGCGCTCGAAATGTGCAGATAATAGGTCCGGGTTGAAAATTTTATTGAGCCTTCTATAAAACGAATGCACTGAAAAACCGGATCGAGGATCCCACTTTCATATCACCGTATCCTCCTCCAAATTCAAATTCACCTCTTAAATAGCCGCGAGAAGAGAGAGAAATTCCCCGGCTTCGATATCATTAAGGCTTCGTCTTACGCGTGGAACCCGAATAATAGATTCCTCCCCACACGTGAACGAATCATATAAGATCCTCCTCATTGAGGGCAATCTGAAAGAAATTTGGGAAAAGAGAAGCCACAGATGTTCCTCGCAACCAATTGTCCTTCCAAAACCGGGTTTCCACCCCATTTCCGGGTCAGAAATGAATATCCTCCTTAATCTCTTCGACTATATCAATAATGTCCTTTCACACTTTTGAGAGAACAACTCTTGGACGGGGGGGGGGGGGGGGGGGAGGGTAAGGGAGAGCCTTGTACTACCCAAATAGTATTTTTCCATGAATAACTTTAGACCTCAAAGAGTCCGGAGAGGCGAACAACCTCCATAACCATTTGCCCAAAAGAGCCATATTCATTTTTTGAAGATCAAGAACTCCCATTCCGCCATCGTTCTTGGATCTACAAATAAGGTCCCATTTTGCCAGATGTGGCCTATTGCTCCCTACTTTGGCACCATTCCGAAGAAACCATCTTCGAATCTTCTCATCTGTTCGAGAATACCACAAGGAACTTTGAAGATAGAAAAGAAATAAAGAGAAAGGCTAGTGAGCACTGCTTTGAGAAGAACAAGATGACCTCTCATACTCAGGGGATTGTCCTTGCAACCATCAAGTTTTTTTAATCAAATTTGCAACTAAGAGGTTCCCAATCTCCTTTTGAGAGACTTCACGTATAAAGAGGTAGCCCAAGATACTTGATTGAAATTCTGACGCACCACAACCCATTCTTGCTGCACACTTGAGCACCTCCTTAGATGGTATGTTAATACCCACCAAAGTGCTTTTGGAAAAATTCATCTTGAGACTGGAAACAAACTCGAGCACCTCCTCAGATGGTATGTTAATACCCACCAAAGTGCTTTTTGAAAAATTCACCTTGAGACCGGAAACTAACTCGAAACAGTTGATTATGAACTAGAATCCGACCAAGTTGCTTGCTCTTTCATTACAAAGGAGGATAGTATCATCGGCGTATTGAATATGTGTGATACGGGACCCTCTCAAAACTTCAATATCATGAATCCGTCCACCTTCCACCGCCTTGCTAATCATTCTGCTAAGCAGATTTGCCACAAGGATGAAAATGAGAGGAGATAAGGGATCCCCTTGTCGAAGCCCCCTCCCTGAATCAAAATATCAAGCCGCTTTTCCATTAATAAGAACCCGACATACAAACCCCACCAATACATTCCATCAACCATTGTTGGTGACAAATTTGATGATTTCGAAATTGTCGTTTTAGATTTTGTCTTTGCCAACAAAATAAAACTCTTACCTATTCTTGGTTGAAAGTGGTAGCACGAGGTCGATCCCACAGGGAGGCTATTGAAGCAAACGAGTAAAAATAAAAGATTATCAATTCTCAGCAAAAATTTTTAAAAACAAAATATCAATGATTGATTTAAGAAAACTATTATAAAAGCTAAAGTTGAAATCAATATATAAAAAAGATCACCAAGGATTGAAAATCCCCCTCACAAGTATCATGATAATTCTTTCTTTTGCATTTAATGAAAAGAAAATCTTTCTTGTTGATTTGTTAGAGAAATCAAGGCTGATTTAATTGAAGATTTTGTTGATTTGGTGAATCATATCTAGAAGTTTTGATGAATCTTTGGATGTTAATTCCTTATCTAATTTATAACCTGCCAAATTTATATCCTATCAAATTAAAATACTGCCAATTTTAAATTTATGAATTTTAAAATATGGCTCCACATGAAAAAAATATGATTATGCATATTAAATGTATAAATATTGTCAATGTGTGCAAAATATGCTTTGAATATAAAGAGCAAGAAACTTCCCTAATAAATATGTAGAAATGAATTAATTGCATATGGAAATGTTTTAAAACAACTGTGAAAAACATATGAAAATATGTTCTTTTGAACATCTAACAACCACCATCTCCACTTAAGCGACAATCCATAATCTTCTACCACTTTCCAGAGGAAATCCCAACGAACGGAATAGTATGCTTTCTCAAAATCAAGCTTACAAAGAAAGCCTTTCTGCTTGTCTTTATGTGCCCCGGACACACATTCTTGTGTGATAAGAAAACCGTCAAGGGGTATCGTCCTTGTATGAATGCCGATTGACTTCCATCAACTAAGTCCGCTATAACTTTCCTGAGACGGTTCGCCAGTATCTTAGCAATGATCTTGTACGAGCCATTCAAGAGATTTTTAGGCCGAAAGTCTCCAATAGCTTTTGCACCGCCCTTCTTTGGAATAAGAGTGATAAAAGGGGCATTGAGGCAAGCACAGCCCTGGTGACATTCATAAAATTCATTCATCATTTCCACCACATCCGCCTTCACCACATTCCAAAAGGCTTGAAAAAACTTCAATGTAAACCCATCTGGATCAAGAGCTTTATCCCCATCCAATTCGAACACTGCCACCTTTATCTCCTCTTCACCGAAGGGTAAGTCAAGGTCCTCACATTGAGCCGGGCTAAGATGACAAAAATTAGCGTCATTCCAATCGGGGAGCCAAGAATTGTCTTTTTGAAAAAAATATTTGAAATGGCTAACAATAATTTCTTTCAATTTTCTTTTTGGCCTCTATGCGCACGTCACCACTCAAAATAGAATTTATCGAGTTCTGTTTCCTTCATGCATATTGGCAGTTCCATGGAAGTTTTTTTTTACTTTGTGTTTCCATCAGCGGCTTTAAGCCCTATCACTCTTGATCGTTGATGCCATGATTCCTCCTCCTGCCGGAAAACCACCATGAGATCCTTTTTAGATTTCTTTCTTTCATCTATCTCAAGCGGAATGAGCTCTCTGCCTTCTTCCACCTTGTCCCATTTACTTATTGTCTCTTCCAAATCAGCCTTTTGAGCGTGCTGAGCAATAAGGGCCTCCTTATTCCATTCTATCAAACGTTTCTTGAGAATTTTTAGTTTGCTTGCCAACTTTTGAGCCCCTTTGCCTTCCCCATCCGCCGAGGACCACCAAGATGTCACCTTGTTCCGGAAATCATCTTCCAAGAGCCACCAATTCTCGAACCTGAAATGTTTTGGATATCTTTGTTCATTTGGTGAAGAGAGGAGGATCGGGATATGATCCGAACAAGAACGTACCAATCCATCAAGATGAGATAGGGTAAAGAGAGCATCCCAAGCCGAGTCCACCAAACAACGATTAATCTTGGACATGGTTGGATGTTCTCTCAAATTACTCCAAGTGAACTTATGATTTGAAAGAGGAATCTCAATCAACCCAACATCCAATATCCATTCACGAAAATCTCTCACCGCCCTTAGAGACAAAGATTGGGAACTTCCCTCCTCAGGAGATAAGGTAGTGTTGAAATCCCCCATAAACACACCACGGAAAGTCCCAAAAAGCCTGGATGGCATTCAGCTCTTCCCATAATGAAGGACGAGCACTCGGTTCTGTTGGACCATACACTCCAGTGAAAATCCACTTCTGTCCAGGCTTGCCGCAGTTGTTTACAGATACTGAAAAGGAACCAATCTAATGACCAACCTGGTTCCACTTGCTGCCTCTCCATCCGACAATAATTCCGCCTGATGCACCGTTTGCAGGGAGATGAATAACCTCACTGAGAGAGAATCCCCCCATCTGCCTCAACAAAACAGGTTTCAGTTATGCCATCTTAGACTCTTGTAAACAGGAGACATCAATCCCATGCTTTTGTAACAGACCTTTCACAGCCTCCCTCTTTCTTGGGTCTCCTAGACCCCTAATATTCCATGAAAGAACTTTGAGAGCCTGAAGAAACCCTCAACTAGTTTGAATAACAATCCGCCAAGACGTCCTCCTTTTCTGTTCCTCTTTTAGCCTTTTATCCACAGGAACCCCAGCCCAACTTGCTGCTAAGAAGGCTGGCCAACTCCCTGTTTGCTTTACGTGGCTTCTTTGCTTTCTTTTTTTCATTGATTTTACGTTCCCCACTTCTGACTGTGTCCATCTTTATCTCTTGTTGGCTGTTCCTATGAGAGACTTCCGCGATCTTCAAATATCGAAGAAACGAGATTGAGGTGTTTCCCAAAGTAAATCACAATTCCCCAGCTTTCGCAATCTTCTCCAGGTCCTCCCAGATCCGATCAGATTTATTTAAAGTTCTGAATTGGTCTGACGAAGATGACCGATGAGGAAACTCTGGACATAAAAGCAACCAAGACCATCTGTGGGCTTCAACTCCACGAACATCCCTGGACAAACTTGCCTCGACAAGGATTTGATGATCTGATCGGAACCTCAATGAAACTACTTCCACCAGAGGCAGAACATCATCAATTATCGAAGGTGACCTTTCGGGAGTTGGCCGGAAAGAAACAAGATCTGAACGGATCCGATTAAAAGCCCGTGAAACAGTGGGATTAAAGCGGATATGGCCCACTTCAAATGATTTAGCGTTAGAATGGATAAATGGATTCACACTAATGTCCGGCCCATTTGACTCCTCTATAATTGGTTTGGAATCTAAGTCCCCAGAATCAACAGTGAAAAGAGGACTAGACGTTTCCACCAAATCGGCGCCACCCAAAGGCCTAAAATTAGATCGCTCCTGATCAACCACGTCGTGGCTTGATAATATCCCAAATCATTGGCCTCTGATTGAGATCTTGGAAAAGAAACTGAAACAGCAAGTTCCCCATTTTCAGAACGAGCAGCTGGACGTGAGACATTAAAATCAACATTTCCTTTATTAGGGAAAGGACCATTCAAAGCATCAGCTGTCTCAGAGCCAAGAATAGCTGGTTGTGTAACTTCCCTTGCATGAACCAATCCACGAGAGATTTTTGAATTTCGAATGTTCCCTTATGCGACCCAATTTACGAGAGATAATTTTCTTCCTCCCATGCATCACCAACTGCCACGTGTCACACTCGCATCGATTCGAAACAACCCGGATCGGCAACGATCCGACTCAGTTGAGTCAGAGGAGGGCGACGACTCGCTGATCTTCTTCTTCAGTGGGACCGACTGAAGGTGGCCCTCTGGCACCTCAGACTGTGGGACCCTCAAAATATTGCTTTTTAAAGCATCGGCATACGATTTCTTGCTTGAGAACGATCAGTCAATGGACACATCCACCCACACTTGACAGTCTCTCGCGGTAACCAATGCCTTCCTCGGGATAGGTCTCCCATGAACAGTCCGAACCTCCGCCCTAGAGATTGGGAAAACTTCCCCCTCCTGAATGATTTCTGAGGTCGAGATCAAGTCCCCGAAAGTGTTGATCTCCCAACGTAGGGAAAGAAGGTCCCTCCAAATTAAAGGTTGGCCCCAAATGGTAACAATCGATTGACTACGCTCCTGTATCACTTCACCTGTAACAACTTTCCATGGCGAGAATTCTAGACAACCTCCCTGCATACGAAGGAGCCTCTCTTTTAGCACCAGGTTCTTGGCCACTATGTTGTGGAGGGAGATGAGAACAGATGAAGGGCTGAGGCTTTTGATCTGCCAGCGATAGATGCCCTTCCATTGTCCACGCAAACTCCGTTCAGTTGTTTCGATCTGCATAGGAACCGAACCTGTCCAAATACCTATCACACTACGAATAAGCAGAGCTTCCTTGCGGTGCATTTTCCTTGTCCAAGGAATCTCCACAGAGTGAGAGATGTCCACAAGAGAAAGAGATCGTTTCTCGTCTTCCAAAATGGATTCTGACAAGCCGTCCCTCCCCTTATACAACACCTTCATTTTGCAATTGAAATTTTGATGCCCTAACCGCTTGCATGATCTACACCGAACTGGTTCTCTTCAATCCTTCCTCCAGTGGCCTATATCCAAACATCTGAAACATTGATTTGGTTTCAGTCTTGGGCGAAACCATCCCGATTGCGATGACGGCAATCCTCTCCTTCCCAAACCACCCCTCATAGGATCAAGAGGTATCCCAGGGCTAGCCTGAGTGCATCCTTGTTTCCTATTTGGGGAGGAAGATGAGAAAGGAGGTGGAGAGCCACCCCTAACAGGATCAAGAGGTATCCCAGGGCTAGCCTGAGTGTATCCTTTTTTCAGGGGAGGAAGATGGGAAGGGAGGAGGAGAATCGCCCGTAGCCATGATCACATCACTGATCACGGAGAAAAAATGAATATCCTACTCACATGCAGTAATCGATCAATCCTTCACGATGAGTACTGATGGAGAAGATCGGGAACTCTAGAGAGAGAGATTCTCCTTGAGCAGTACAAAATGTTATTTCCTCATTTTCATCTGGTGTCTACATTTATTATCTCTGGTGACAATTTAGTTTGATGATAGACATCACTATGAGGAAAGTTTAAAATCACTGATTTTGGTACTGCACCCTGAAATCATGCATAATAGATTCATCTAAAGTTAAATTTTTTTATGACAGCATACTGAATAATATTATCCAAAAGGCAATATTTGAAATGAAATCACTTTTCCAGATGCAATATTCAATCCATTTCTTTTGTACTACTCCTTGGGCCCGTTTCCCCTTCATATTTTCCCTTTTCTTCAACTCGTCCATCAATTAATAAAAAGGTGGACGCTATAAGGAGGCTAATAATCTGTCAAGGGAGGTATCGTGCAACCGATCACATCCCCCCTTGCTTGGAAAAAGTAGATGAAACCCTGTTTCAGAATATGGTTTAACCAACATGAAAAAACCTGGCGAAGACAAGTGGAAGCAAGAAAAAAGGCAAAAAAAGCAAATGAATAAGTAAAATCTTCTGAGGCCAAGCCTCTTATGTGAAAAGCATTTGGAAGAGTCTATTAGGTTGTGTAAAAGGCATCATGTGATAATATTTTAGGGGAAAAGTGCTAACTTTGGATATTTAAGTGAATTGTTTCATTGAGCAAGGGGGTTATTGACTGTGGATTTTCCTTTTTATGTGGCTTTTGGAAGACATCTTGTTTTATCGAACATTAAACAAATTTTAACAAGTAAGGTGGACATCCCACCTTTTTCCTAAAGAGACATATTTCATATTCAGGCCTTCTAGATTCAAAGGATATATATTTAATATACTAGCTGTACTGCGGTATTCCAAAATAAAAAGAATGAGAAAAAATTTCCAGTGTAATTCAAGAAGAAAGGAATAATTTTAAATTTTTTTTTTTGGAAAGCCTCAGACAAATAAATTAGCCTGAGGGAGAAATGAAAAGGAAACAAATCTCAGATATTAAAAGGATTTCACACGAGATTTTGACAAATCTAAGCCATCCACATCAAATATTACATTCGAAGATAAGGACTGCTTTCCAGTTAAAAAAAATTTGTATCAACACACAAATATAATATAAAATGTATAGAAATTAAAAAAAAAAAAAATCTTCTAAAATGCAAAGCTAGACTTTTGTTCTTGAAAAAAACAAATACATCTTAAACAATACCCAGATGAAAGAAATAATGAAGATAATACATCTTCTCGTTATGTTACTCATGGGAATTTTATTTGGACGTAATTTGTACAAGCCGGATTCTATAGGCATCTTATTTTAAGAAGGTGATTTAGCTATATGATTTTTTAAACTTATTTCGAGGGAAAAATGCTTCAAGCGTAAATGAGGATTTTTGAAACCTTTGCAGTATGCAGATAACAGATATACTAAGCAGCTCACTTTTTCCAGCTTCTCGGGGAATGGAATATGGGACTTTCAATGTTTTTAAATTAATTTTAACTTGTACTTTTTCTCTTTTAAAATTAACATTTTCTACCATGTCAGACATATATTGACAATCTCCATCTTTTCTGCAGTGAGTATATGACATACGTCATAGAGGCCCTTGAGCTCGAAGACACTATAAAAAATTATGAACGACGCAGTTCAACTGGATGGTTTGTCTCTAGCTACTAATACATGATTTTATATTTTTTTTCATTCTTGGTAATTCTTACCTCATTTAGTTTTTTAAATCATCTACAATTGATATCTTTAATGGACAACTTCTTCGACACACACTAATGATATATTGAAACAGAAGATGCATAAAGTAGAGTAGTGAATATATTATATTAAAAAAATCTAATTTTTGGCTTGCCATTTTTTCCAATTTTTTTGAAGCTTGAATATAGTTCAAATAGACCTTGCATGGGACCTTTTAAATCAAAGAACCGGTATTTTATTTATTTTGAAATTAAACTTGGTAGGATAGGTACCTCCATATATAATAACAAGTACAAGCAAGATAAACCATCATAACAAATAAATATAGATGAAAGAGAGCAAGGAGCAGAAAAGGAAATAAAGAATTGGAGGTAGCATACAAGCCGTGGTACTGGCACCAGTCCTCCTTTAAATAGAGACATGTTGGTGGCTTTGATTGTCGTTAAAATCTCGTCTTTGCCAACAAAAATATAAAACCCTTACCTAGGTAGAAAGTGGTAGCAAGGGGTCGAATCCATAGGGAGGCTATTGAAGCAAACGAATAAAAGTAAAAGATTATCAATATTTGGCAAAAAGGTTTGAAAACAAATTATCAATGATTGATTTAAGAAAACTCTTTGAAAAGCTTAAGTTGAAATCAATGTATAAAAAAAGACCACCAAGGATTGGAATCGACCCCACGAGTATTGTGATAATTCTTTATTTTGCATTCAATGAAAACAGAATATTTCAAAAGCAGTTCACTTCTACTCGATTTAAAAATAGAGTTTATAAAGCATCAACCGTATCCCATCTAAGTAGAACGACGGAAGATCTAAAAATACCCATAATCAAAGGAAATCTGAGTTGAAGAAACTATGTAAACATGAAGAACAAATCAGAAAACATCAATGCACAAAGAAAAGAATCAATCACTCAAACTTATGGAGTGGAATCCTCTCCTTGATGGAAGGATTTTCTAGCCTACCATGGTTGATGAAATTCTAGAAAAAAAACAAAAATATTCCATAAAATAACAATGCACTTTATTGAAAACACAAGAGAACATGTCTCTAATACTAAAGAAATAAAAACAAAAACTAACTACAAAAAAAAAAAAAAAAAAAAAAAAAAAACTGAAAACAGAAAAGAAATAACAAAAACTGAAAATAAATTCCTTCTTGGCTGAATAAAGAGATCCTTCCTCTCTCTCTGGAGTGCCCTTTTTATAGGGGTTTTGAGGGTTGAATTAGTTGTAAATGCTGATTTGCTTGAGTTGTTAATGCTGATTTGCAAAATACGCTTGAGATATAATTGCAAAATCTGTTAGAGATCTTGTTGATTTGTTGGAGATGTCAAAGCTGATTTGATTGAAGATTTTATTGATTTGGTGGATCATTTTTAGATATTTTGAAAAAGCTTTGAATGCTAATTTCTTCTTCAATTTATAATCTGCCAAATTTAAATACTGTCAAATTTAGATTTCTGAATTTTAAAATATGACTCCATATTAAAAATATGATAATGCATATTATATTAATTGTATAAATATTGTCAATTTGTGCAAAATATGCTTTGAATATAAAGAATAGAAACTTCCCTAATATGCATGTATATATGAATAATTACATAGGGAAATGCTCCAAAACAACTCTTAAAAGCATATGAAAATATGTTCTTTTGAATATCTAACAACATACATTACTAGGGAAACTTTGAGGAAAATGACATCTTTTGGAGCTTTATAAAAATCTTCTAAAGTTTAGAACTCTATACACATGTTAGAAGTTTCCACTCATAATCAAGTCTTAAAGTGTGTGTGTGCATAGCCAACAAAGATGTAGCTTTTTTTTTCCAAGTAAAACTTAATTTTGATTACCTTCAGAATGGATTTCGCCTTGACTTCAAAAACACACTGGATATTACACTCAATAAGGAAATCACTCAGAAGTGGGCTCATTTCTCTCAACTTATATGTGGCAAGGAATCAAAATTCAAATCATCCACATATAAAATTTATAGAAGGACGGACCATATCAAAGAAAAAAAAATTAATTTATCTCAGGAACGGAATATCATCGACTCAAGAACATTGGATTAAACACCGTAAGTCCTCTTTATCTATTCTCCACATTTTAACCACATTACATTTAGGATCAAGTAGGTCTTTTCAATAGGTTGTAATGGGGCTAGGGTTATTGTTGATAACTGGACAATGCTTTGACAATTTGTATACTTTTTGATGAATATCTAAGTTTTTTTTTTTTTTTTCTAAACAATCATGATAGTAATAACCCTTCCATGAAATTTCATAGTAATTGATTGATTTTTCTTTTTTTTTTCTTTTTCTTTCCTCGTTCCCAAAGCAAAATTTTAGGTTACACTCATTGAGTGGAGTGTAGGTTGAAAAAAAGAGGTTGAACAAAGAAAGGCTTATATGGCTCAAGGGGTTTGACTAGTGGATAGTGTAAGAATAGGTTAGTTGAACATGATAGATGGGTTAACAAAGATGGCCTAAATCATTTCTTAAGTTTCACATGGTTTTTATATGCCTTGAAAAGATTTCAGAGGAGTTTCTAGTGTAGTAATTCAATTTTTATGGTGTTCATGAGTCTTTGATCAAAACACGAATAAAGAGATCAAGCAAACGACATTTAAGCAAAAACAAGAAAAATTTGAGTTAACTTGTAACTCAGAATTATGTAAAGACTCTCCAAGAATAAAATGGCTCAAATCTCTTATGGGTTAAGTCTCCGCTAATTATTCTTCTAGTTTTCTCTCTTAAATTTCACTTTTCCATTTAGGCTACATACATGTGGCTATAAGTGTTGAAATTTTTTTTTTCAAGACTTGAAATTTGCGAAAAACTTTTTGAACATAGGATAGAATTAACAACTAAAGTGAAAATTAATCTGGTAAGCCAAAGGTATTCCAATGATTGAAGTTTTCTCAAAATTTCTTTTTTTTTTTTTTTTTTTGAAATTTCACATCAAAATTTGTTGATTACATCCCCAAACCTAAATCTAACATTGTCCTCAATGTAAATGACAACTACAAAATGAAGCATGTGGTGCTGAAAAATGAAAAGGACAATAGAAATTAAAAGCATGTGGTGCCACTTCTCGAGGAGGACACTTCGAGTTCGAGGGCGAAATCTTCCCGACCAGAGGAGAATGATGTAACCCATACATCAAAATTACGGTGAAATGCCCCTATTCGGGATAGGGCCACCAAAGTGTCCTTAAAGACAACTATAAAGTAGAAGAGTGGAAGAATAAAAATGCCTTAATAAATGGTCTAGAGAATTAAAATTTCAAAACCCAAAATTTGAATTCCATAATTCAAATGTGAATTGAGCAAAAAATTTGATCTCATTTGGTACAAGAAGTTGCTGAATGCTGAGGAGTTCCATTAGGATTGATTTCAACTCTTACCAGAAATGTGGGATTTGTAACCAATTCTGAGGTTATTGATTCGAAACATCTTCACACTTGTCTAACATCTCAAAATCAGATATTTGCCACCAATTCTGGACCTTGATTTTCAAACCTCCCAATATTTATCCATCACCTCAAAATGTGGGATTTATAAGGCCTATAAATACTTTCCTCTATTCAGTCTAATAGGATATTCGAATTTAAGTTTTATTTCAGTGTTTGCTTTATAGTGAAGTATTTATGATAATTTGTTTAAGTGGTATATCTCTTCTTGTAGATGTTCTTTTAATCAAATAATCTCATTATACCAGGGAAGTTTCTCTTTTCAATTCAGTTTACATCAGTAACTGTGTGTGTGTGTGGTTTAGTGATAATATGCGGTTTGTGCAATCCGTGCGAACCACACTCAATGAGATAAATGTTTCAACGAGCTATATGCTTTCTTTACTGACACATATACTCTTTAAAGGATATATATATACGCGGTTTGCACAGAT
Organism: Acorus gramineus; assembly: GCA_030737835.1. Lineage (NCBI taxonomy): Eukaryota > Viridiplantae > Streptophyta > Magnoliopsida > Acorales > Acoraceae > Acorus > Acorus gramineus. Next base: position 676,132 of record JAUJYN010000023.1, read on the forward strand.
CGCGTCATATCACTACTGTGTGTGTGGTGAGATATATTATTTATATATTATATGCTTGCATATATGAAAATATTAAATATGTGGCATTTCAATCACCTTTATCTCTAGGATGATATCATCTTTTTAATATAATTTTTGTAAAATTCATTATTTTCAGGAAATACGTTTCAAGTTTCAGAGCTGTCCGAACTGGCACATTGGGATCCTTTCTTGATACAATGGGTAATTAGCCTCTGTGGTTACCTCTAATTCACTTAATCTCCCATCCAAGTTTAGTTATATTTTGACCATATGAATTTATAATCCTTCTAGGATTTGTGTTCCATATATTGATGGTAAGTCAAGGTGATGGGATGTAGACTTTAAATTCGTGAAGTTTCCTGAACTATCAAAATAAGCTTCTCTTTTCTCTACATATACTGTTCTTTTCTGTTAGTTTAAAGATCTGGCACTTCTTGCAGAGTTAGTGTGGCGCTGTATACTTAGAAAGCAGCTCGAGAAAATTTTGGCAATTATACTTGGTTGCATGTCGGCTGCCATTCTTTTAGCTGAAGCAACACTCTTGCCTAGTGGAGTTGATTTGTCTCTATTTTCCATACTCATAAAAGCAGTAGGAAAGCAAGAGATGTTAGTGCAGGTAAAATTTTTCTTTTTGGTTCCCTTTTTATATTTAATGTTTTTGTCCAGAAGTTCCTGGATTTTTCAGAAATAAATTCCAGGATTCTAAATAGATCATAGAGCAATGCCATTAACCAATTTGGTTGTACAGCATGTGTCGTGTCGCAGTAGGCTTAGTCGTCAATTAAATTTGGATCAAATACACGAAGTGGCTAATACAATAATTATATATAATTTATGTTTGATCAATACCTGAAATTATATATATAAATTATGTTTGGTTGTATGAAGTAGTAAAGAGCAATGTTTCAATGTGACATGTGGTCTGCACATGTAGTTGGGGTCCAAAAGGCCTATGTGGCTGCATATATCGAACATGCGATCACACATTGATAGGTTTGCTTTATATTTTTAAACTGTCGTTTGAACGGAGTTTGTTTCCAGAGCATTCATTATCTAGACATTTGAACTATCGTTCAAACTTTGTTCTAACTGCATTCGAATGACAAATATTTTGTTCGAACAAAATTGGGTTGTTCGAACGGTCCACTGCAAAAACTGAAAAAAATGCAGCCACCATGCGCTACACATATGGACATCGATAGCACATGCGGGGTACATGGTAGGTTAAATGCCCCTGGGCCATAAAACATGTGCGGCCACACTTAAATCACTTGGATGGAGCGAAATTACATTATTGATTAGCTATATGGGCACTTCCATGCATATTTTGTAATCTAAGTTTGCGGAATGTCTACAGTGATGTTTTTGTATGGTGTTGTGTCCATTGCTTGGACAAGTGTTAATCAAGAGCCTAGAGAAATGGAGAAATACTTATCCATAGTTTCAAATTGTGTGTGGACCTCATGTGCGGTGGGATCCGCACATAGTACATGCGGCCGCACTTTGGTTTAGGAAGGCGTTCGAACGGGCGTTCAAATGGCCTCGGGCTTTTAAGACGGGTTCAGCCCGAAACCCTTCCCCTCCTCCTTTCTCTCATTCCATTTGAATCCTTCCAAACCCCCTTTTTTCATCAAATCTCTCTTTCAAATCCTCCCAATTCCTCCTAAATTACATCCAATTCCTTCTAAACACCATTTAAGGAATGCATTCTACTCTTTTTCATCTCCCTTATCAATGTTTTTTAATTTTTTTGTTTAATATTTGAATAAAAATGATGAATGTCCGCGATTCTGTGCCTCCCCTTCCGGAAGGTGATGTTTATAGTTGTACATTCTTTTGTTTTGCAGCATCAATCATTCCTTTTTTTTAATTCTAAGACATTTCTCATCTCCCCGGTCCCAACCTCAAACCCTAGATCCCAAAATCACAACCATGCATATCATCAAACTTCTTCTTGCCTTTGTTTTCTTGATGATAAATAAAAAATTGCTTAAACACGCTAGAGAAACTTTTTCTTCGTCCGATGCTAATACTTTCCATGATCGTAAGGCGAAGAAAGCCTTTGATAAACTTTTTTGTAAACGCTCTTTGATCCTTTAGTGCGAAATTGTCATAGAAAAGATCAGAGATATACCATCATATCACACATATGGACCATGTTTGAATCCCGTGGTTGGATGGACATTGCCTCAGTTGGTAGTGTATCCTACCCTCATTATGTGCATTTGTTCTATGCCAACATTCATGATATACATCCTGATAATCGCACTTTCAGAAGTTATCTGAATGACTAATATTTTACCATTCTACCCAAACCATTGTCGAGCAACTCACAGTTCCTCGTGTGCCTAATGCCTTAGATTATAGGAAATTATCTGCAATGAAAACCACCATATCTGAAGAGATATGCGTAATGGGACTAGAATATTACACCATCATTCAGCAATCTCAACTCAAACCTATCTACCGCCTCCCGAATACCATTATTTCTCATAATATCGTTTCTATGAGGCATAAGAGTGATGTTACTGAGAACAGAGCAAAACTTTTTTACATGATTGGAACCAACGCCCCAATTGATCTTCCTAACATCATTTTTGATGTCATCATTGAAGCATCCCTTTCCCAACCATCCACGGACTCTCTTCCTTTCAGTGTGTTCATTAGTAACTTCTCTCTCATAAGATGAAGAAGTTGTGAATGTTTATACATGAGTACACAAATCCTACGTGCTTTAGCTATGGTGGACATGTTCTTTGCAGATTTCTTTAATCATCAAATTAATGCAATGTGCGGCACAAGGTGTCTAAAGTAGGTGAGGCCACCTTTGTTGGAGGAGCTCACCCGCATAAATGAAAGAAGCGGCATTGTTCGTGACAACTTGGACAACATGCTCCGGACCTACTTGTGCAATGACATTGATAAATTGATTATACAAGTAAGTGGTTGTTTGTGAGTGTGATGAAGCATCAATAGATTTGATAAATAATGTGCCAGTGGGACAATTAGCTAGAAAGTTAATGAATTTCCGACCATCCCGTGCGGTCCAACCATCAGCCATGATACTACACCCATATAATTTTCAACTCTCCCTATATTGTCGTTCCATTTCCCTTGTTGCCTCTACTTCGCTATCAACAAAGGTCCGGCCAATTGGTATGGGGTGGGTGGTTTAAGACCTCGGCCAAAATCATGGTATCTTCTTTATCATTTTCTTGAATGGGGCCGTAGCAGCAGTATTGAAAGCAATTCTAGCGTGATAGAAAAATTCTGCAATGCTACGATGAGTCTCATTCATCTCATCCTTTTTGAAGTGGTTCTCTATAGATGATTGGGTTTAGGATGGATTCCTAGTATTCTTTTTTTGGGTTGGGATGGCTCGGGGCGAGAACTAGGGCCAGGGTGTGATTCAAGGGGAACAACATCATCATCTTCATCCTCTTCTTCAGTGTTTGGTCTTAAGTAGGGATCTTGAAACCTAGCAACAACTCTAGAAGCCTTAGATTGGGAATCATAATATTCACGGATTTCTTTTTTTATTTTAGTGGTGGCATTCACGCATTGACGAGTATTTGAATTGGGCATCCTAATCTAATGTATTCTAAACCGAGCTAAATCATCAGTGGCAATATAATTATTACATAAGATGCATTTAATCCTACTTTTGTCGTTCGCACTAGTATATTGGCCATACTTCCAACAAGGGTCATTGGAAACAGGTCTAAAGGGAAATTCGGAAGGGGTAGATGCGGCTGATGACATGTTTAGTGTTGTGTAGTGATTAGTGAAACAAATAAACACAAGAGATTGAGGTAAGAAGATGCAAACAAGTGATAAACTTCTCAAGAGTCTCCTCCAAAGGCCTTCAAGATCCTTTTAAGCCTTCTTCAAGTCTTCAACAGCCCCTACAATAAAAAACCAAATGAATCACACACTAGAATAACAAGTCAAAGTGGAAAATTTGAAAGAACATAAAGAGTTAGCTCATGGGGAAACAATTTAATTCGACTTGATTGAAAGTTGAAAAATTGAAAGTTACCTCATGGGGTACATCGAATGCACAACTTAATTCGACTTGATTTACACAGTAGTCGAAAATCGGTTTTGGTCAAGATCATTGGTCAGCTGCTTTTACCTAAACTAATATTTGTTTGCCTACCAACCCCATCTTGTTAAATTAGATGATATGTGAAGTGCATGCACCATACATATATGTATTGCTTCTTCATCTGGCTGATGCCTACTATGTAGATGTTCTTGCTGATACGACTGAATTAAATAATCCTCCATATTCAGTTAGCTCAGCCTGTTATTTTTGTATGCCATTCTTGATAGGGAATCCTTCTACATGGTTGATCAGGAAATATTGTGTTTGCTCCTAAGGCCACTTTCTTTTTTTTGGTGACCTTAGGCCACTTTCTTGTTTTGCCTAATACAAATAACATGCTTCTTGAATATTGATAATTAAAAAGGTACAGTATTTCGTGTGTGGGAGTGGAAAATGTTTTCAGGAGAAATTGACTTTTACATATTTTCTATGAATAATTATGCATTATGCTAATAGTACCAAGACTCACATCATTCCTCAAAATTCCTAATCTTTATTTTCTCAAAGAACCAACACCTTCCCATCAGACAAAAAAACTGGAAAAGCGGCTTAAAAATTTCCCTAAAATTCACTTTTTAAAATTTACTGTTTAGGAAGTACAAATGATATCTATGATTTACCGGGAAGATAAGAGAGGTGGGGGGACAAGGAAGTGGGTAGGTATGACCAAATTTAAAGTAAGAAATCTGGCCATGTAGAACTTACTTCTATATTATGTCAAGGTGTCCATACTAATATTAGAATGAAATGCTGTAATGCACAAATACACCTGACATTTAAATCCATACGTCACAAGCAGCATGCCAAACAAATGAAAGTGCAAAAACAGTTCGATAACTCAACAGAAATGACAACAATTGCCTTTTCGGGAGACATTTGGACCCCCTTCCCCCTCTGTGGTCACTTACTAAATTGGTTTAATATTGCTGCCCATTCCAATTTCCAATCGACACTGTTTCCAGTGGAATATATTTCATTTAAAAAATAGTTCCATGCATCAAAATGTAATGGAGAAGTAAAATGTCAAGCAGAGCATTTGTAAAATGAGAGATTTAGAACACTCAGGACCACCAAGTTGACAACATCTCATTTTATCATGAATCATATTTGTAAGAATCTAGCTGATTTTCTTATTCCAGTCTCATGCATAATAATTATACTGGTAGGGGTAGTTGTACATCACAGTTTCATATTTTCCACAGGTTGCTGCTTTTGTTCCTCTGATGTATATGTGCATCTGTACGTATTATTCTTTATTTAAGATTGGGATGCTGATGTTCTACTCACTGACTTTAAGGCAAACGAGTTCAGTCAGCCTGCTTATGATATGCTCGTAAGTATTACTTATTCCCTGTTGAAAGATAAAATCGATTATTTATCATTGTTAATATAAATGCTCTCTCTACTTCCATCTAGGATGGTTGCACGATATGCACCGCCGATCTCATACAACTTTCTTAATCTCATTCGTCTTGGTGGGAATGTGAAAACCATCTTTGAGAAAGTAAGCATTCTCTGTCATCTCATTTCTGTTTTTGGATATTCATCTTGTAAACAGATCTGATGAATCTAAGAAAAACATAGAGATTAAAATAGTGGGGTCGTCATTTTTTATCAGGATTTTCAAGGTGTCTTGAAAATGTGCATTGTGGAAAACTAATCAATCATGCTGATGACATCTGGCGGTATAAATAGTTGCATTTTCTAAAGTTGTCTTGTGTGCTCATATTTCTTGTGCAATTATTGTAATCTGTTATTCATAACATTAAAAAGTAATGGGGTACTTTTTAATTTTGTTTCATCTCTGAACATGACAGCCTTAATGTACTTATGTTTAGTATATTATACTACCTTTTGTTTACCCATTTCATTTACTTAAAGAAAATCCAAATGTAAAGGTAGCAGGTCTACTAGTGTAATTCAAAATCTCCGTGTATGTGTGCTGAGGGTTTGTCTTTTTGTTCCTTCGTGATAGAAAAGAATTACATTCAAATATGATAGTAGTAGTCTGCCCCCTTCCACAAATAAGACTTTACATAGAAGCAATGTTGTAAAAAGTATTAGGCGCTAGTCGAGGGGTTTGAGGAGGGACTAAGGATTAATCGGCTCAGCGGGGAATAATCGGGGATTAATCAATCACACTTTTTAAAATAATAAATATACATATACTTATATATATATATATATATATATATATATATATATATATATAATAATTTTATACTACAAAATAATAACATCAAAACAAAATTAATTATACAAGGCTATAAGCATAATAGGGATAGCGTAAAAAATTAATTAATAGATATATAATATATAAGGTAACTTAATAACTTATTAAACTGAGGATTAATCGGAAAAGCGGCTAGGTGCTAAGCGTTGTGGGGGTGGGCCCGCCTAGGCCTAAGAGGGGGATTAATCAAGGCCTAGAAGTTATTAGAACATTGCATACAAGTCCCTTTAAAAATTTCTTAACAGGTTTCTAAAAATATTTTAGGTGTACAGGATTTCCTTTTTTTTTTAAGCCACATGAATTTCATGAGCAGTTCCTAGTTGATGCTAGAGTCCATGGATTGAAATTGGTACTATCATGTGGGCTGAGTTTGATTAGTGCAGTTTAGTGAATTGTTACGCTCATCATAAGTGGACCACATTTATTTATTGCTTGCAAACGATAATAATAATAATTGTATCAATGTATGGTGTTCCTGTAGGAATTATGACAGGATGACGATTGTGCTTTATTGGTTCTCTTACAGCCTACATAGGCACCAACTAAAAATCACAATCTCCGTATTAATAATTCAGTTTTCTTGGATTCATATGTCCTCCATCTTGTCTGCTCAAGCTGCACGTGTGTCATTTCACTTAACCTACAAATCTTCTTGAATGCCACTTCCTGTTCATCAAAGTTTTGTTTTTTCTATAACTTGTTGTACGAAGTACTTTGAAACTGGAATTTGGATTCTTTGTAAATTTTCCTATGCAATTGCTGGTTGGGCAATGAACATCTCGTGATTTTGGTATGCAGAGAATGGGAAATATTGATGATGCTGTCCCCTTTTTTGGCAAAGGCTTCAATAGAATTTATCCCCTCATTATGGTTGTTTATACCCTTCTAGTCGCAAGCAACTTTTTTGGTCGAGTGGTAGAATACTTTGGGAACTGGAAAAAACTGAGGTTTCAAAATGAAGCAGATGACGTGGATGGATTTGATCCATCAGGTATAATCATCCTGCAAAAAGGTGAGTGAAATCACATGCTTTGCATCAAATTCTGTGACATTGTAGCAATATTAAATTTTAAGCAGCTTTTTCAATAAGCATTTGATACGTCACACCTCTGACATGAAATGCCAACAACGTAATTTCTTCAACTTCTTGTATTTATTCAGAGCGGTTATGGCTTGAACAAGGTCATAATGTTGGTGAGCATGTTTTACCCCTGGCAAGAAATTTTAACAATGTAAATATGGACATCGAGTCTGGTAGCACGCCTCTGGTATGTCTTGTTTCATAATGCTCTTGATGAAACTATCATAGAAATATTTCTGTGCAAATTAATCAAGAACTCCTTTCTTTATGCACTTTGGGTATTTATTTTCTTGTATCCATTATGTTTCTTGGTTTAATATGAAATTCACTGAATTTTTCTGTTCTGCACCTCATGTTTTTTGTATCTAATAGTTCCAACTTTTTTTTTTATGGTTTTACTGAGCCTTGTTATGGCCTTTCCCTGCTCAGTATTTGCGAGTATTGAATTTTCTGCAATTTGAAGAATTCCTTTCTCTGAAATTCTTATGCTTTGGTGATCTGTCTAGAGTTGACACACTGGTACCAGCGCACCCAATCCACTAGAAATTAGACTGTCATGAGAAATCATAAATGATGGTTGTGGTAGTGCATCATGTCAGTAGTTTCAGTTTGAAATTATGCAATATAGGCCAGTATTTTTCCATCATGGTTTCTGTCAGGGGGGGGGGGTCGTGTTGATTTTTTTATATTTTATTTACTTTTTGAAACTCCTAACATCTATTTATCCACTAAAATTAAAACTGCGATTCAGGATAAAAATTCTGTGGATATGAGAGGGACACCCAGTTCAACCAAGGAGAATGCAAAGGGAAGTCAATTAAAGCCTTTGAATGGGAGTGAGAGATACAGCAGCAGCAGAGAAGCCATAGCAAACAAGTATGCCACAGTAAGGGAACAACAGGGCAGGCAATCATCCTCTGCAAATGGTGGACTGAAAGAGAAGAACATTTCACCTGCGACGGTGTCTCTGCTCGAAGTTGGAAGCTCTCAAAAACCTTTTCTGGCTTTGAAGTGGGATAACATGAAAACAAACTTCCAAAGTCTTCGGGCCAATATAGGATCCCGGAAATTCCTTCCTCTGAGTCAGTCTCAGGAAGTGAAGCTACATACAAGGGCATCCTCCTCAGATTCCTTGGACGAAATATTCCAGAGATTGAAACGGCCATCCAACGACCAGAGGAGCGACTATGATTTTGATGATGAAGATGACTCTGATACTGGTAAACCAGAGCTGCCTAGATATTAATATTCACACACAAAAGGAATACTGGGGGTCTCTCATTGCTGAAGATCTCAAATTGTATAGAATTCAAAAAGGGACGGTGTTTTACAGAACTCTCATGAAATGAAAATCAACAAATGCTGGTTCAAGTTAGGCTCAAGTATACCATAAACATGTGTTAAAACGATATTGACAGTGGAACGGATTACACGGCTGAAAAGTAGAACGTATTATTCCTCCTGTTAGAATTCAAGGAATGGAGCATCTGTTTGGTGTTATTTTGAAATATAGAAACCTTATCAATGTGTTTTATCATTATTTATCTTTTTCAGTGTTCTTGTGTGTTATTATGGTTTAGGTGATTGAAAGATCATATCTTTTAAAGACCCCAAACTGTTCTAAAAACTGTTGGTTTGGCGTCTTTGGGACTCTGTTGTCGATCGAAACATTATATTTTCTTACTTGTCATTATGACATCATATTGTGACTAATTTTGATCTTCTATCTTCTGATGCCTAAACGACTTGCTCTCTACCGACAATCTTCATTTGAAAATTCAACCGTTCGGTCGAGGTTTCATCGGACGGAAACTGACGTTGTGTGGGCCCTAACCACAAACACTAGTTCGTACACAGGCATGGTTAAAAATCACGTGCGGATTCGGGACGTCCCGACAGATCAATGAAAGATCCACGTGTGGCTGACTCGTCAGAAAACACTAGCACCGTACGATCACAATCCGACGGTTTAAATTTCTTCCAAACAAAGAGACGCATGGAGGAAGCATCCTTGAAACTCATTTTGCACTACGCAGAACAGATCTCTCATCATTCACAAAAAAAAAAAAAAAAAAAAAAAAAACTAAATCGATTCTTCAATGAAGCAAAACTAAAATCAATTTATTGTTATTATATACACACCATGCATATAGCATACTTGCATACAAGGACGAAGAAAACTAGGTACGAGAAGCAGAGAAGTGTTTCCTTCTCTTCTTGTCGCTGTCGAGTCGGAGCAGAAGTCTGGAGGCTCTAGACCAAAACCCTGTCCTCTTATTCTGATCCATCACAGCCGTAGTCTTGTTCTTGTTCTTCTTCACCTGCACCGCCATCGATTGGCTCCTTCCCAGTGGTGGCGGATTCAGGCGGGTGTTTGGGGAACGCACAGAGGAGACGGAGACGGAAGAGAAGGAGGAACCTCCGATGGAGGAAGACGAGGATGACAGAGATTTGAAGACCTTCGAAGACGACAGAGAGAGCTGATCGAGCCTCTCTGTTAGGCAGATCGAGCAGACACCCTCTGCTTTGTGGTTCAGGTGTTTCTTGCATCGCATCTCAGCCTTCCAGTCCATACTCCCTCTCCCTCTCTCGTCCTCTGTTTTGTTTTGGTGGACCTTTAAAAAAGATGGGAAGGGGACTTTTGGGAGGCCCTGCCAAAATGCACCGAAGTATCCACTGATGGGGTCGGTCCTGGCTACATTGAGTGGACGGTCGTATGGGACTTGGGTCCCGTAGGTTGGACGGTGATCTCGGATTTTCGGCGGGGAGTGACCCTCGCGCGCGTGCACGGAAAGTTTCAGTTACGTAAATAAGGCGAGGTTGTCTAGTGACACGTGAGTCTCGCACGTGCGATCAGTGAGTTCTTGGAAACTTCTTGGTTTTCAAGATGCAATTTCCTACTGTTATCCAGTACTTGTCATAAGCTAAAATACGTGTTTCATGTGCCTTTCGTGCCATTTTTTTTGCCAGGCATTATCCTAGCTGGTATTTCTTTCGTCGTGCGCTAATGTAATATGTTTCCCTTTTATGAGGGCTTCTTAATGCTTTTTTACTGAACTATTGTTTTTTCATTTTTATTTTTATTTTTCAGTGTTTCCATGCATTTTTTTTTCTTTTATTGATATGAGGAGTTAATGCATGGGCCATAGAAAGGACTTGGTATGAAAAATGATATCTGTGTGCAGCCTCATTTGCAATCCTTTTTTATTTTTCCTTAAAGTATATACTCAGTCTATAAATTCTATACTATTATGTAAAGTGAAGTAAAAATATCAAAATAAACCAAGACATTTTTTTTAAAAAATATAAATATTAATTTTTCATACAGTTAGGAAACGACATTTGGACTGATAGGGCTGCAAAGCAGACTGAGTACATCAGCGCTTTTGTGGCATACATGCACCTCAAAGTTTAAAAGCTACTCAACTTAACTTCCAAATTATTGGTCTGTTTAGCCAATATGTAATAGATGGTCAACTTGACTTTTCCAGCTAGGATTTGGACTCATGTCTCCTAATTAGGGATGAAACTCAATCGACTTGATGCGATATAGGGAATGGATAATGAGATTTGATCTATTTCTCAATAACCTATCTCTTGATTTCACATAATAGAGTCCGCTTTAATTCTAGAGATTTTCAAATGCTGGAAATTTTAATGAAGAAAATGTGTGAAGCGCGAAAATATTATGTTTGTTGAAAACCATTTTAATATGCAATTGCATTTAATCAACAGAGTTTGTTCAAATGCGGATTCAAACAATACCTAATTATAGAATCAAAATTGTGTTGAGATTTTAATAAAATCCCAAAACCCTATATCTCATACAAATCAAAGAAGAAAAGAAAAGAAAAAACATATGCACCTGTCGCCATTGTTATGCAGACCTGAATGGCAGGTCTTCTGTCACGCCCAGGGCGGCCGTCCCCGAGACGTGGCAATAATGAAATATCAGCTATCAATACCTGAGGTCAACAAAGACTCCAACAACAACACACAAGGTGGCAAAGCAAAGATAATGATAACTGATTGAAAAGCGGAAGCATAAGATATCAACAATGTCTGTAAACCAAAAACATTATTACAGACTCGAATACACAATCACTGTCCTGTGAGAGCCAAGTCTAGTCCAAATAAAATACAACCTGTGCCACACGCACGATTTACAATACATAAAATGACTCTAGGACTGCTGACAGCCTCGCACTCGCCACCCGCCGAAAGAACGCTCCACGCCCATAAGACCACGCCACAGGAAAGCTCCCGCTCCACGCCCAACACTGCCCCTGAAAAGAAACAGTATGCGAGGGGTGAGCTACAAGCTCAGTGAGTGGCTGGAAACCAATCACCATACAACAGTTCAATGCTAACACAATTTCTTTTCAAGGAAAAACATGGGCAAAAACCCAATGGATAACAGGGTCACGCGGCGGCGCGACCAACCTCACCCTCACCCTCACTCCCAGAGGAAGACTCTTGGGTCTTTTGGGGAGAGACCATATCGTTGGTCGAGGAGACCCGGGATTACTGGTCCACACAACACTACTGGATCACCAACCTCACCCTCACCCTCACTCCCGGAGGGAGACTCTTGGGTCTCTTGGGGAGAGACCATACCGTTGGTCAACGAGACCCAGAATTACTGGTCTACACAACACTACTGGATCATCTACATCGAGATAACTGCCCAACAATGTCTTTGAACATCGATACGCAACCAGACCAAAAAAAAAAAAAAATGGACAAACCACGAATGGGTCACGCGGCGACGTGTCTTCACCTCATCCTCACCCTCACCCTTTATAGGTGACACAGGACTTTTGGAGAGATTAGACTCCTCTACACCCTTGGTCCACCGGTAGCCCTTTCCTCGGGTAGTCACTACCTGGTATACTCCCACGATCAGTACGCTTCCGAATGCCTCGGTGGTACCTACGGATGGGAGCCCTCTGTCAGGACAGCTTTTCCAACGTTGGGAAGTTCCTACATCGGATCCAACGAAGGGGAGAACGATTCCACGCTCGCAATATCATTCGTTAGCCCTCTCCGGGTAGTTGATTGATTATTAAAGTTGTTATTAATTACCGCAAGTGCACGGATCATTACAGAAGTATAGATCTAGCAAATACGGGTCGATCCCACAGAGAATTGTTCAAATTAAATTATTAATTGATTTACCTAATCGAATTAGACAGGAAGATTGATGAAGGTTTATTTTTTTTTTATTTTTTTTAAACGGATATTAATATAAAAAGATAACTAGGGTTTTAGAATCCACCATGCAATACCAATTTAGGGGTTATATTCAAATGTGAAACTCCACCATATAACTCAATCAATATTGACGTTAGTCAAATACCAATCGGAAATTAAATATTTAAAATCATATTAATTATTTCATAAAATGATCTATCTCCCTTCCCTTTATAAAATCTACCAACTCAATATTCAACTTGTTAAGAAGAGCATAAAATATCAGAGAACCTAATCAAAGCATATTTTATCAAATCAAATACAAGAGATTTTTGAAATTCACATGAAAGGTTTCAAAAGAGAATTGAAGGAGAGATTGATATTCAATAAAGCAAACAATATGGAGAATTCAGATCTAAATATAAAATCCTAAACTAGCATTGCATGGTTTCATCTTCAACCCTAGTTGAAGATTTAGCTACTAGAAAACATGATCAAACTAAATAAAAAATAAAAAATAAAAGACATCATATTATTGAAAAATTCTTGAAAATAAAAATACTAAAGTAATATTAAAATTCAGATCTAAATATATACAAACATCCAAAGATATGAGATGAAAAGAAAAACAAAAACAAAGCAAAACTCTTGAATCTTTCTTCTCCTTTGGTTGTCCCTTTGCCTCCTTCTTTGATTTTTTTTCTTGGCTTCATATGTGTTCCTTTTATAGCCTCCAGCCTTGAATCTTGACCATTGATTTGCAATGAATTGGATGGTTAAGATTGGCCATCAACCTTCCTCATATGAATATTTGACAATTTTAGCAGGTAAAATCTTTCATTCCCGTCATTAATTTTCTGCAGAATCTTCGGATGAATTTTTTACCCTAATAAGGTGGAATTGCAAAATATTCATGAAACATTGATTTGTAGATCTTGAAAATATCTTTCCAACGCCATTTTTTGTACTAAAATAAGATATTTGAGGCAAAAGTTATGGTCAAAATAGTGGGACGGTTTTAACATTGATTTGAAGAATATTTGATTGGATTTTGATTTTTGATTCTCTCTTCACCAAATCTTTATCTAGCATAATTTTGGATCTTCAAGAATCCTCTTGATTCTCCTTCATATCTTTAAATGCTTTATAGAATATTTTGCATTGATAATCATCATTTATCTCAATTACCTGCAATAACAAATAAATTCTGAATATTAGTCATTATTACACATAAAATTAGGAAATAGAAAACTAAATTAAGGGGATTAAATGTGCAAATAATACGCTTATCAAATACCCCCAAACCTAGATTTTGCTAGTCCTCTAGCAACTAAAGTGATTAAAAACAAGGATAAGGCCACTTTCGCAGGCTCTCACGGTTGCATTTAGCGTATGCAACAAGCCCTTAAACCCCTAGGTCACCCCTAGTGGACGAGTTTGACTCGTGAGGGTTTGCAGCGAATCTACCCACAAAATTCTTTTTTTTTTTTCTGCCATAATCCCATGATAGTATCAAAGAGCTCAAGATATTAAATTCTTTTCAGAAAAGTACTTAATGTAATGACATGGTGTGCTCGTGAAAATCTGGACAACACTCAAGAGGTTCAGACTCCTAAGTAAGAATTTTCCTTCTAATTGCTGTCGAATGGTTGGTTCTCCCTTAGACACTGAGTCAAAACCAGAATAGTCTACTAAGCCAGTAAGAGATTTGGATGTTCACTTTATTACCTCATGGGCTTTATATGTGATATTCCAGCTTACTTACTATCTTTTACAGGGAGGCTTTCACTCTATCACTGTCGAATCGGTCTTTAAACTTCAACATAATGATTGCTAATCTCTTTGTTCAAAGCACCTTAGATATTATCTCATTGATTTTTTTTTTCTTCTTCTTCTTCTTTTTTTTTTTTTTTTCTTTTGAAAAAGTACTCTATCAATTTTTTTTTTTTAAGACCTAATGATAAGTAGCCCTTTTCCACTGTACTTGTGATTCAATGGTTGCTTTTCAATTGATGTAAACCCTAACTCCTTATCAAGCAAACCAATGAACTAGACTTTTAGGTTCAACAGGTTTTAGAAAGTTCTTAACATTCTAGGCAATTATTAAGTCGACTCCACAAATTCATCTTAACTCAAAAATGCATCCAGATGTGTAGTGACTTTTCCAATATCAAGCACTTAAGACCTACTAAAATAGAAATTAACATAAGAGTTCATGCTACCATCATAGGGATATAGGCATTTTTTTTTTTTTTTTTTTTGAATACTCTATCGTAACTGAGAATGATGAATCACATGATAAATTCAAAATGTCAAAAACCCCCCAAACCTAATCCACACATTGTCCTCAATGTTCATATGTTTGGACACGTGAAATATCAAGAATGGAGAATAAAAAAGGAAGAATTTTACCATATCAAGTGATCACCATTGAACTGCTGCTATACGATGGCATCAAAACAATTTGTTAGTTCAACATACTTTAAAATAAAGACTACATCCAATGACTCGATGATAGTGGATGCATAAAATCTAGACTAAAAATGGAAAATTACCTTAACTCCCCCAAACCTAGTTTACAGCATGAACAAGAAAATGATGATTCGGGAGGAAAGGCAACCCAGAAAAATATAGTACAAAATGATTACCAAGAGAGCTTAATCTTGATAGATGGAATCATGGAGGTGAATGACCTCCATTTTCTCCAGCGGTAACTCCAAAAATGGTTTAAGTTCTAGCTTGGGAGGCTCATCAATGGAAGGAAGGGGTGGTGACAGAGGAGGGGGCTCAGACTTTGGTTGCCACTTATTAAATGGGATGGTTGTTTCTGAATCTAGGAGAGCATTTACTTCCATGATCGATTTTTCCATATCAAAATTTTCTCCAAAGTGGGCAAGGCAAAACTCTAAAGGATCTTTCGTGCTCATAGAATGATGTTTCAAATCTTCAATTATTTCTTCAATAGAATTTACATCCTCTAATTCATCATTATAATCTCCTGGTTGTTTTCCAATGTGGAAGATATTTAGGTCAACTGTCATATTTCCAAAAGATAATTTCATCAATCCATTTCGACAGTTAATCAAAGCATTAGATGTAGCCAGAAATGGTCTGCCTAAAATTACAGGAATTTGCCCCTTTGGGTTATGAACAGGTTGGGTTTCTAAAACTATAAAGTCAACAGGAAAGATGAAATCCCCAACCTTAATCAGGACATCCTCAATGACACCTTTAGGAATTTTCACAGATCGATCTGCTAATTGTAAGGTCACTGGGGTAGGCCTCAATTCTCCTATGCCTAACTGTTTGTACACTGAATAGGGCAGTAGATTTACACTCGCACCTAAGTCTAGCAAAGCTCGATCAATACGGTGTCTCCAATCACACATGAAATGGTGGGACAACCTGGGTCCTTATACTTGATTGGAGTTTCACATGAAAGAATGGAGCTTACATGGGATGCTAGGAAAGCTTTCTTGGGTACATTGTTGGTCCTCTTTTGGGTGCATAAGTCCTTCAAAAATTTAGCATATGCTGGTACTTGTTGGATAGCATCTAGGAGCGGAATGTTCACGCGAACTTGCTTAAACACTTCTAAAATTTTATCTAGCTGGGTAGATTTCTTAGTTGAACCTAATCGCTGAGGATATGGGGCCTTGGGAACATAAATTCTCCCAGGAGAATCATTGGGCTTTGCTTTCTCTGGGATGGATGGGCTAGGAGGGATGGGTTCAGAACCTGGGTCCTCATGAATAAATTTGGGCTTGTCCTTATCATCTTCAACATCATTATTAGGCATAATAACCTTGTTGTCCACTTGTCTACCAGACCTAAGAGTAGTGATTGCATTAACCTGGTTGGACTGGTTACTAGAAGAATCTTGGATTTGTCCTTGAAGAATGGGTCCTCTAGGGTTAGGCTCAGGTTGACTAGGAAATTTTCCTTTCTCTCTCACTCATGGTGGTGGCCAATTGACCAACTTGAATCTCGAGACGGGAGATTGCCTGTGTGGTGGATTGAAGGATTTGCCCTGTAGATTGCATAAATTGATTCAAAGTGGCAGACATCTGGGAGGATGATTGAGTTAGATTTTGAGTGGACTTCATAAGAACATCTAATCCTTTCTCAAAGGAAGAGAACTTCTTCTCATTTTCTTTGAAACCCAGGCGGAGGAAATGGAGTAGGAATGGGTCCTGTGTTTGGTCTAGGATACATGGGAGCTTGAGGAGGTCCCTGTGGGCCTCCCTGGTGTGGGCCTTGAGTCCACGACAGATTTGGATGATTCCTCCATCCAGGATTATAAGTTTGAGCATATGGGTCATTTTTCCTCCACTGTAAGCTATTGGCATGTTCGGCCCAACTTTCCTTGTGGGATGACAGGGAAGGACAGTCTTCCGCTAGGTGATTTGAAGATTTACATAAAATGCAGACAATAGTAGAGTTGGAGGTGGAGACTTGATTAACAGAATCATGATTTGGTTTCATCTCTAGGGCCTCTACTCTACGAATGAGAGATGCAAACTTGGCTTCAGACTCAAAGCTACTATCAATGGAATGAATACCTCCCTTAGAAGGCATGGGTTTCTCAGGCTCTCTAATTGTCTCCCATTGCATGGATTTTTCAGCTACTTCTTCCAAAAATGCCCATGCTTCAGTTTCATTTTTATTGGTAAATTCACCACTACACATTGATTCAACCATAGTCCTTGTGGTGTAATTCAAACCTTCATATAAAATTTGCACTAATCTCCAAACCTCAAATCCATGATGAGGACATTGCAACAACAAGTCCTTGAATCTCTCTAAATATCTCCATAAAGATTCTCCCTCCTTTTGAATGAATTGATTTATATTCATGCGAATCTTAGCAGTTTTATGATTAGGAAAGAACTTCTTCAAAAATATCATAACTAATTGATCCCAAGTGGTGATAGATTTTGCGGGTAGAGCATACAACCACTTTTTAGCATTATCTTTGAGGGAGAAGTTGATTAACCTCAACCGGATTGAATCATCAGTTAGCTGTTGAAGTTTTAGAGTGGAACAAACTTCCTCAAATTCCCTAATGAAAAGATATGGATCCTCAGATCCATCAAATTTTGGGAGCATATTAATCATCCCAGGCTTGATCTCAAAGTTGTTAGCATTGGTTGTTGGTAACACAATGCATGAGGGTTGCGTAGTTCTAGATGGATACATGTAATCCTTCAAGGTCTTTGGAATGACATCTACTGTGTTATCCATGGTGATGGTTGAATCGGTACGAATCAATCGGTTTTTAGAATCCCTAGACCAAATGCTCATAAATCAAATATCTCAAATCAAGAATATACTTTCACAACCAACATATTAAGATTTATCTTGTTAAGTGAGGGAGGATGATTTTTAAAAGATCTAGTTGTTGAGGATCTTCCTCCTTAAAGGACAGCTCCTAACTGTTCCAAGATATGCCTTAAGCTGTCACGCCCCAGGGCGGCCGTCCCCGGGACGCGGCAAGTGTATATATGATATCAGTATAACAAGAGTTCAATAACATACTCACACAACAGCTAAAATGACAACACAACAACAAAAGCAGGGCTGACATGATATATACACCAATTGCGGAAGCTAAAAGACTGAATCTGTAATCCAAAAACATATTACAGACTCGATACATAATCAACTGTCCTGTGAGAGCCAATATATACAAGACATCCAAATAAAATACAACCGCGTGCCCAAGCACGGAAGATAATACATACAATCCAAAAAGGGGTGCTGATAGCCTCTATAACTCACGGGACGTGGCGCTACTCCGCTACTGGTGTAGTCCCTCTCGGGGAGCTCCTCCTTCAAGTCCACCTCAGCGATAACTGGAGAAAAATAATTATGCGAGGGGTGAGCCACACGCTCAGTGAACAGCACAACCCATGCATCACAGCTTATATTAATCATAACCAGATATTATTAAACCACAATCACATTACTCAAGCCACAAAATGGCAACAACTCCGCAATCCAGTGGGTCGCTCCTGCCAACCCACTACACCCTCACCCTCACCTCCCAATGGGTGACCAAGGATATTGGGACTAATTACACAAAACCAGCGGGTCGCTACCGCCACCCGCTACACCCTCACCCTCACCCTCACCCTCACTGGGTGACCAAGGATATTGGGACTTACAATCCAGTGGGTCGCCACATCGCCGGCCCACCATACCCTCACCCTCACCCTCAATAGGTGACCTAGGCTCTTGGGACTGACTAGGCTGTTGGTCACCCTTGGTCCACCGATAGTCTCTCCCCACTTCGTAGGTCGTTTGGCCACTCCCACATTCAGCGCAGTCCTTCTACCAAATCAGGAGGCGCCTACTGATGGGAGCCCCTGCACGGGACGACCTTTCCAACACCGGGGTAGTCTCTACACGGATCCAACGAAGGGAACAGAACAGCCTATCCATCGCATATGATCTACTCGGATCCGCAGACAACACATCATAACAACTCTAATGACCTGAATTCCTCAGAATTCCTCCAGGGCGTATAACCAAGATGCGGGGAACATGCATAATAGTTATAACAAGGTTGGAATATTAACGGGGAAAGAATCCTTGGGAGGGCAACGTGAGGTCGCGATATAGGACATCCCAACAACCAAACAAGGAACACAGAGTACCCTAGCCCGGGTCTCACCACTGTCCTCGCGAGGCCCCTCCCCTATAATATTCACTAACACAGGCTAATAATCATATGCTCGCATTTTATTTAAATAAACTAAACTAAATGGGAACATGCATCGGTCGGGGCTTTCCTAGCAATGGAAACATGATAACAGGGTGCATGGCTCTTATACGGGTCCTAAAGGTATAAGTCTCTAGCATACAAATCTAGGGTGGCATGCATACTACAGATTATCATGCTTTCATAGCTTTTCATATTAAACAGGTTAATATTTACTATGGTGCCCGAGGGGAGGACGGTACACGCTCAAGTGCATGTAGCGCCTCCCTACTGGGTTGGATCGTCCCACTCACCGGAGATCGGGTTGTCGCGCGACCGTCCGTCAAGATCTGCAAGATAGGGTAATCAACTGGGTGAGAAACCACACAATTTATACATAGAAATGCACAGAAATACCCAAAACTCGGATAAGCATGCATACGGGCTCGCACGCATGCGAGCACGCGCGTACGCACGCGAGTCCGAGTGCCCCGACACCTACCCGAACCCTCGGGCAGCCATTCGTATGGCCCCCCGCATGCGCACGCACAAATGCGCACGCACGCACACACCCCGGCACCATCGGCGCACTGCCGCGCGCCTGCCCGCGCGCCCAGACGCGCACCCGCACGCACGCGCACGCTAGCGCGCGCCCACGCGCACCGCGCGTCCAGCCCGCGCCCCTCACGCAGCACCCCGCGCACTACCCCAGCACGCCCCAGCACGCGCACGCGCGCGCATGCACGTGCGCGCGCGCACCGGTTCCCTGCCCAGCGCCCAGGCGCACTGACCAGGCGCACTGGCCGCGCGCGCGCACGCCCGCGCGCCCTCGCGCGCGCCAGCACCCGCGCGCACCTGCGCACTCGCGCGCCCGCGCGCGTCTGCGCGCCCACCAGCGCCCGACTGCGCGCGTGCCTGGGCGCGCACGCGCGCAGACGACGCCCAGCTCGCGCCCAAGCCATTCTAACCACATTTTAACCCCTTTCAACCTCTCACACACACCCAAACACCCCTACCTAGCATGCATGACCCTCCCAACATCCCCTTAAGCCAAAAAAATCAAGAAAAGGAGGGGAGGAGCTCACCTTGGAGGGGGAACAAAAGGGGAAGGTTCGGGGGCCCTTCGCGCACCGAAACGCCGCCACTGAGACCACCACCACCACCACCACCCCTCAGCCTCCTCCTCAGCCTCCTCTTCAGCTGAAAATCAGGGGGGGAAGATCCATGCAAGGGAGCTTGAGAGAGGGGAGAACAAACACAACAACACACCCACACAACCCAACTCATGCACTTGCACCATCTCTCTTTGAGGCATTAAACCAAACATCTAGGGGGCTTGAATGAGGGAAAGAGAGGGCCAAGAAAAGCTGGTCGACGTGCACATTGGGAGGGGAAGAGAGAGAGAGAGGAGATATTTATCAAAATATCTAAGGAAATTTTACTAAGTCGCCCTCCGACTAGAAATTCTGCGCAAGCTTCACTGGAACAGCTATAACTTCCCCGATACACCTCCGAATTGCTTGATTCCAAAACCGATGGAAAGCTAAGAAGATTATCTACAACTTTCATGTTTATGCCATGATCAGATAATCCCTCTACCTAATCCGAAATTAGAGCTAAACATCGAGCAGGGCTGCTGCCAGAATTTCCATCCCCGGGGTATACTTGGAAAAATACCCATAACTTTTACTACAAGAATCCAGTTGATCTAATTCCACTTCTGTGCGAAAGCTAACTCAAAACTGGACATCTCATAATAAAATCATAATTAAACCTATTCATCTTGGATTTTAACAAAATCAAATCCAAACACCAAATCAGGAATACATAACTTAGGAAAAAAAAATTATGTACCCAAATCTTCAAACGAGCGCTCCAAATGACACAGACACAACAAGCTTGCCAGTTAACGATCAACCACTCAACAACCAGGAAAGTGTAAAGGATTAGTGGGGGGTCATCCACGCTTTCGCGTGTTCCTCAATTAAGTAACCACGTCCTTTTAGGTAGAAACCTTATGA
Organism: Acorus gramineus; assembly: GCA_030737835.1. Lineage (NCBI taxonomy): Eukaryota > Viridiplantae > Streptophyta > Magnoliopsida > Acorales > Acoraceae > Acorus > Acorus gramineus. The sequence continues at coordinate 697,492 of JAUJYN010000023.1, forward strand.
AACCACTTTCCTAGACATCATTAAATGGTTAATGGCTCACTGGAGTATCTCTTGGCGTCTCTTGTCCTATTGAGCTCGAAAACCTAGGGTCAAGTCTACTTCATCTTATTTTAATTAGGCTCATGGGTTTGACAAATGCTCAAGATGATGATTTGTGGGCCAAGGAAGGGCGATGAAATCCCCACCTTATGTTATGTGGGACAACCCTTAGATGGATTAATTAATGTATGCTAATTGAAAAATGCACACCGAAAATCCCAATCAACCCCAAAAGTAACCCACTTGCAGAAGATTCGTGGGTGAATGAAATACTCACAACTCACACACAGTGAGGGAAGAATTAAATCCACCTTTTTGCCGTGATGAAATGGTTCACCTTAGGGTCGCCTTCGAACACTTTTGGATACTCGTTTAGAGAAAGAATGGTCTAAGCCTTACACCATTCTTTGTTGTGTTCTTGTAGGTTCTTGATATCCTGCAAAATATGAAGAGAAAAAATCATCAAAATTAAAGAAAAAAAAACTAATCCGAAAGATAAATCAACATCAAATATAATATGAAACAATTCCCCGGCAACGGCGCCAAAAACTTGATTGATTATTAAAGTTGTTATTAATTACCGCAAGTGCACGGATCATTACAGAAGTATAGATCTAGCAAATACGGGTCGATCCCACAGAGAATTGTTCAAATTAAATTATTAATTGATTTAACTAATCGAATTAGACAGGAAGATTGATGAAGGTTTATTTTTTTATTATTATTTTTTTAAAATAGATATTAATATAAAAAGATAACTAGGGTTTTAGAATCCACCATGCAATACCAATTTAGGGGTTATATTCAAATGTGAAACTCCACCATATAACTCAATCAATATTGACGTTAGTCAAATACCAATCGAAAATTAAATATTTAAAATCATATTAATTATTTCATAAAATGATCTATCTCCCTTCCCTTTATAAAATCTACCAACTCAATATTCAACTTGTTAAGAAGAGCATAAAATATCAGAGAACCTAATCAAAGCATATTTTATCAAATCAAATACAAGAGATTTTTGAAGAAGATAATTAAAAAATTCACATGAAAGGTTTCAAAAGAGAATTGAAGGAGAGATTGATATTCAATAAAGCAAACAATATGGAGAATTCAGATCTAAATATAAAATCCTAAACTAGCATTGCATGGTTTCATCTTCAATCCTAGTTGAAAATTTAGCTACTAGAAAACATGATCAAACAAAATAAAAAATAAAAAATAAAAGACATCATATTATTGAAAAATTCTTGAAAATAAAAATATTAAAGTAATATTAAAATTCAGATCTAAATATATACAGACATCCAAAGATATGAGATGAAAAGAAAAACAAAAACAAAGCAAAACTCTTGAATCTTTCTTCTCCTTTGGTTGTCCCTTTGCCTCCTCCTTTTATTCTTTTTTTCTTGGCTTCATATGTGTTCCTTTTATAGCCTCCAGCCTTGAATCTTGACCATTGATTTGCAATGAATTGCATGGTTAAGATTGGCCATCAACCTTCCTCATATGAATATTTGACAATTTTAGCAGGTAAAATCTTTCATTCCCGTCATTAATTTTCTACAGAATCTTCCGATAAATTCGAGGTCAAGGACCAGCATGAGAAGAGGCTCCATGCTAAGACCATTCCTTTGAGTACAGTGTGTCGGTAGCGCCAGTCTGGTGCATGGACCACTTGGGAGCAAAAGGTCTATGCGTGATACTAGCTATATTCGGTCTTCCCTTTGGGTTTCCTTAAATTTTGAGGACTAAATTTCCTAAGGGGTGGAGAATTTTATGCCTGTGTCATTTGGAGCCATTTCGGTTAAGCCTTGGTCACATCTGGGTCATTCAGGGCCTTTTCTTTTTTCGATCGGAGTCGCTAAAATTTTGGCTTTTAGCCACCTGTGGGAGTTAGAGCACTCTGATTGGAAATCTAACTGCATATTATGGGTCCTGATACCGTTTAGTACTACCCATAAAAATTTCATCGAATTCCAGTAACGTTTTGAAAAATATGCAGTTCCGAATCGCATCCGGGTTTGGCCGTTACTGGGTTTCGGTGGGAGAGATATTTTCGAGTGTGTTGTGCTTCTCCGCACGCTTCCCAATAAAGCAAAAATAAGTGGTTGAGTGAGGGTGAGCCTAACCCTAACCTCACCACCCCCTTATGGTCACCCTAAACACTATTTGGGCATGGAAATGACCATTTTGCCATCTCTCTCTCTCCCCCTCTCTCCCAACTCGTGGATCTCTCTTTCTCTCCCTCTCTTGGTCTCTTTTTCCTCTCTTTGTGTGTGGAGAAGGAGGAGGAAGAAGCAAAGGAAGGAGAAGATGAATAGTGTATGAAGGGATGATCTAGCTAGGGTGAGTTTGTGTGTGTGTATGTGTTGTTGTTTCTTTCCCTTCTCCATCTCCAACCCTCTCATGCCTCCCCTCATGTTTTCCTCTATTTTTCAGCCAAGAAGGGCTGGTGGAGAGGCTGAAGAGATGGTGGTAGTGGTGGTGGTGGTTGAGGTGGTCGTGGGTGTGTCGATAACCCCGCATCTCCCCATTTCCCTCCCCCTGTTTCGGTAAGGCAGCTCACTATCTTTTAAAGATCTCAGTGAATCTAGTATTTAGAGTCATATTTGTAGGATTATGTCTTTTTATGATTTGATCATCTATGTGTCTAGATGTTATATATGAAATTTGGGGTCATTATGATATCTGTGTTGTAAGTTAGAACCTGTTTTGTATGGCCTGTCCAGATTCGCGTAGGAATTGACCTGCTTCTGGAAATAATTTGTTTCGGGCTTGTAGAGGCAAAATTAGGTTCTAATGTCTTCATGGATTATGATCCCAGCATATCGGAGAATGTGCATGATTTATTTCATAATTTTTGGAAGTGTATTGGGTGCTGTGGAGACCAATTAGTAGGGCTGGTTGCAGCAGGTTTGGCAGTTTTGTTTGGTTGAGTGTCAAGGAGTTGTTTGCATGTGTCTTGGGTGATAATATGGAAGTATCAGGGGTTAGGGCCTTCATGAAGTAGGCTTATATGTGTGATAGGAGGTTCCATATTTTAATTGTGGATCATTGGTTGTGTTTTGCAGATCTCGTAGACCGGACGCGCGACGATCCGGGTATCTGTGAGTGGTTTGGTCCAATCCCCCCCCCTCTCGAGATGCGCTCGACGCGCGTAGTTGTGCGTCGCGCATCGATGGGGCGTCCTAGCTATACTACTTGTGTAGATAAGTAGTATGACCATGCTTAGACTATAATATGTTAGATATCTTGCATGCTAGGCTTATATTACATGTATTGTATCTATGTATGAATGATTGTGTTGCATGCGCCCCTCTAGTATGGGCATGTATTGCTGTAATGTGTATTGATGTATAGAATATGGCATGCCTTAGGTAGTATTGTAATACTACTCCCACCATATTAATTGGAATATCCAGCATGATTAAGTCTGGGTTAATAACGGGCACCTGCCTAATATTCCCTTGCGATAAGACTCGAGAGCGTGGTGTAGTTGTTGCGCCCATGCTAATGGGGCAAAGCTATGACCGACTTCATGAGATGATGATCTCTCTCGCCCTCTCCCTCTGCACGGACTGAGTAAGTAGATGCGATTTCCTACTCGACTCAGGTTCGTTTGGAATATTGGCATGCACCTGTTAGTGCGCGAGATCGCGCTTGACCCTTACCTTTTAAGTTGGTGATATCCAACGCATGCTTAAGTTAGGCCTTGTGTGCTTATGTGATTAATGATCATGTATGCATGTTGTATGATTTATTATGATGTAAATCTATGATTAGGGAGTATCCTTATGATTAATTGATATGTGATCGTGCATATGGTTCATGCACATAACTAAGATTAAATTCTCCTATAAAATATATGCGCATGTTAAAACTAATTAGGCCTATCTGAAATAGGCGTGGGTATGACCCGTTGTCGGGTTGTACCTTATTAGTCAGAGCGCTAGTGATGTAATCGCCCCCGTGCATCCGAGCGATGCACTCGTTTGGAATTCAGGAGAATTCATTATCTTATCGGTTTTGTTAAACCGGTAGTTGTGGCATTAAGCTAGGCCTACCCGTGATAGGCGTATATATGAACCGCCTGTTGGGTTATGTGCCTTGGGATTATTTCTGCGTGAGAGCAGAGGCAACCCCCTTGTGTCCGAGCGATGCAACCGTGTGGGAGTACAATAGTATTCGATATCATCGATATGTGATTATCGAGAGTAGTTGTTTTTCCATTGGGTTCGCTTTGCGAACATGGAGTGTTTCCTCCCAATGTCGTTCGTGTTGAAGCGGGCCGGGTTAAAGCTGTCCTGACAGAGGGCTCCCATCCGTAGGTACCACCGATGCATTCAGAAACATACTGATCGTGGGAGTATACCAGATAGAGACTACTGATAAGCGTATTATTTGCACATTTAATCCCCTTAATTTAGTTTTCTATTTCCTAATTTTATGTGTAATAATGACTAATATTCAGAATTTATTTGTTATTGCAGGTAATTGAGATAAATGATGATTATCAATGCAAAATATTCTATAAAGCATTTAAAGATATGAAGGAGAATCAAGAGAATTCTTGAAGATCCAAAATTATGCTAGATAAAGATTTGGTGAAGAGAGAATCAAAAATCAAAATCCAATCAAATATTCTTCAAATCAATGTTAAAACCGTCCCACTATTTTGACCATAACTTTTGCCTCAAATATCGTATTTTGGCCCAAAATATGGCGTTGGAAAGATATTTTCAAGCTCTACAAATCAATGTTTCATGAATATTTAGCAATTCCACCTTATTAGAATATTTGTTTTCATGCTTTCCTAAACAAACAAAAAAAACCAAAACATTTGTTTATCATCCGGATATGCGTCGCCTCGGCAAGCTACTTACAATTCAGATTCCCGATCAGTACCCACCCCTGTGTAGAAAAAACAGAACCCCATAATCCAAAGCCCCCCAGTCCAAAACCAGGGCCAGATTAGAACTACACATGCCTACTCTACTCCCCTAAGAGCACAAAATTTAATTCCCAGGCAGGCCACAACAAGCCCTTACAACAAGGTCTCCCCTCCCTCATCCTATGGCCCAAGATGGTTAAATAAAAGAGACTCTTATCCGCCACTCCCAGAGACCTTATAGAACATTTTTAAGGTAATGGTTGAAATAAATAGTATCTCTCTCCCCGCGGCCAAGCCTCCACTCCCAGGGGCCAACACTACACGCTACTATCAATATGACCAACAGCATGGTCACACCACAGAATAATGCATGCATTTTCATGACTTTGTTTATGATTTAAATGAAGATAGGCGCCTAGACTGGACCATGATTAGAGGCCATCTAAGCCGGGGCAATCCCCCTCATCAAACTGCAAAGCCACTTGGCATTCACTCTAACCCTATGCCAGACCACAACCAAGCTTCCACCTCCAGGATCCATGCCATCAACAGAGGGAGACACCCTTCCCCCGTACCAAACGACTCGAATAGCTCAATCGATAGTATCTCATCCTAAGTGACCGAAGAAGAAGGAGAGGAGGAGCCCTTCAACCTGAACCTGAATGATAACGACCTCGCCATACTCTATGGTGAGGAAGAAGAAGAGGCCCCAGCCATTGGCAACGTGATCAACATCGAATCAGACGAAAGTAGCCCAGGAGAAGTCAAGCTCGAAGAAGAAGAAGAGGAACCGTTTGAGGAGGTCCCCGAAGGAGCAAGCGAAGGACCCAAGCAGGGGGAATGTACTTCGGATGATCTGCATCCAAACGACAACGGGTCCTCCAAAAGCATTAGCACAGTTAATGGCCCCTGCCGTCCAATGAACATATCTTTTATAGACAAAGACCTCCTTGATCAAAAGCTACGAGTATACCCCCTCCACGTTCGCGGGCGACTCCAGGCCATACCCCTGAACAATATTTTCATTGACCCGGGCTCAGAGATGAACATCATGACTTGCTACACCTACCAGGAGATGCCCAGGCGAGGCCGTCCCTTCATCCAGCCGGTGCACTCCACCATCCAAGCATTTAACCATTCCGGGAAGCTCATTTGTGGCCCTGGATTGTTTGAACTGGTCATCGGTCCCCTAATTTGCAAAGCAGAATGCTTCGTGGCCGACATTGACACAAGATACCCGCTGATGTTAGGACGGCCATTGTTGGATAGCATCCAGTCAATCTGCTATCCACGACATCAATGCCTCCGTCTACCATTCATGGGCCACGTACTAACCATATGGGGGGAAGCACTCCTAATGTACAAAAACAAAGATAACTGGGTGTTACATAACATGTTTGCCCTAACCTTGCACCCAGGTATCAAATCAAGAGGAAGTATCCCACTAGGATCCCCTACTGTAACAAACACCTCTCTGAAGGATCAGCCGGGACTTTGAACTCGGTGAGCAACCATGTGGAGTCCATTCCAATCGCCTTCCTCCCCCACGAGGTCACCAAAACCAGTGCACGCTCCGCGCCCCTCACAATCACTGCGGACCTTGGAGGAAGAGAATTCAAGCACATCCTCATCAACACGAGAGTAGAAAACAACGTATTAACCCATTCCGCTTACCAAAAACTTAAGGGTAAAGTCCCCAAGTTGGAGCCATCGGACGAGTTCATTTATGCATTTGATGGCACGCGTAAAGTCATCTATGGGCTGGTCACTCTCCCACTCAAGATCGGCCCAGTAGCCATGATCTTCAACTGCATGGCGATGGACATCCAATCACCCCACCCCCCTTATCGTCGGAAGGACGCAGCCCGACAGCATCGAAGCTGTCTCGACTACCCAAAACCAATGCGTCCGCTTCCCGTACCACGGAGAAGTCATATCCATTTGGGGAGAGGCGAGCTTTAACGGAGCACGAGTCCGCAACTGGACCATCTGCGCCACACACATTAAATGGGAGATGTACTGATACAACATGAAAAACTACTCACCCGATAACATGCTCAGTCAAGGGCGAAAACCAAAGAGGGCAAGGGAAGAAGAAGCTGGACCTACAAAACCTCCACCGGATACAAGTCAGCCCATAAAGGCAAGCTGACTCGAAGAAGCGGTTCAGATCCACGAGCCTGGGACTGATCCACCCAAGTAAGCCTTCATGCTTTCAGATTCATGTACATATTCGTTTACATGCTTTCTCAATACAAAAAAAAAAAACACAAAAAAAGGATTTGCTAATCAGCTTTCATTCCGAACTCCTGTAAATATTTGTTTCCATGCTTTCCAAAACAAAAAAATCCAAAAAATTTGTTTATCAGCCTTCATGCTTTCAGATTCATGTACATATTTGTTTACATGCTTTCTCAATACAAAAAAAAAAAACAACACAAAAAAAGGGTTTGCTAATCAGCTTTCATTCCGAACTCCTGTAAATATTTGTTTCCATGCTTTCCAAAACAAAAAAAATCCAAAAAATTTGTTTATCAGCCTTCATGCTTTCAGATTCATGTACATATTTGTTTACATGCTTTCTTAAAACAAAAAAACAACAACACAAAAAAAGGATTTGCTAATCATCTTTCATTCCGAACTCCTGTAAATATTTGTTTCCATGCTTTCCTAAACAAACAAAAAATCCAAAACATTTTTTTATCAGCCTTCATGCTTTTAGATTCATGTACATATTTGGTTACATGCTTTCTTAAAACAAAAAAAAAAACAAAACAAAAACAAAAAAAGGATTTGCTAATCAGCTTTCATTCCGAACTCCTATAAATATTTGTTTCCATTCTTTCCTAAACGAAAAAAAAAAATCTAAAACTTTTGCTTATCAGCCTTCATGCTTTCAAATTCATGTACATATTTGTTTACATGCTTTCTTAAAACAAAAAAAAATGGATTTGCTAATCAGGTTTCATTCCGAACTCCTTCAAATATTTGTTTCCATGCTTTCCTAAACGAAAAAAAAATCCAAAACATTTGCTTATCAACCTTCATGCTTTCAGATTCATTTACATATTTGTTTACATGCTTTATTAAAACAAAAAAGGGAGAAAAGAACCACAAAAAAAACGAAAAGAGGTTAAAAGTTGCAGACCATGCCCAGGCCTACCAGACGAGGGTGGCAAGGGCATTTGAAAAGAAAGTAATGGAGAGAAAATTTAAAGTTGGGGAGATGGTGCTTAAGCAAATTATGCCATCAAGACAGCCCCACCCAAAAGGCAAGCTGGAACCCACATGGGAGGGACCCTATGTGATCACCCATGCCTATTCCAAGAACACCTGCTGATTGGTGGATGCCGAAGAAGTCGAAGTCTCAGGTTCGTGGAATGCACTTTATCTAAAGAAATTCTATGCATAAAACCATCAATACTTGAGAAATATTATTCTTCCTTCCTGCGAATTCTAGTGTTTAAGTGCTTAATGATAGAATTATAAGACTCTCAAAGATGACTTGTATTTTACTTGAATTCATACTCACCAATCATGCTACCTCCATCACACAAGAATGACTTATTTGGTCTACCTCAGAAAGAAAAAATTGCTTACTCTGTAGATTGGGACAATTTTTTAAAGCCCAAAGCATCTCCTCTTTTATTCTCAATTCTTATTCGTATCAACCCCAAAGTAAAAATGAGGGATTTTCCTGGACCTAGCATATGTCCCAAAACAGGCTCTGGCACCATAAAAACACTTCTAGAGGGGAAGCAGAAAAGAACAAGGGCAAAAAACAGAAAAGCGCCCCCTTCAAAACAAAAAAAAAGAAAGGCAATGAGAGGCCAACAAAAAAAAAATACACCCAAACAAATGAGTATACTCTCTATCAAAATTGCCTACAAACAGTATACGCTGAACAAAAGGCTATACTAGTACACATCCAAACAAACGAATTGTACTCTCCACCCAAAACATGGGTACACGCTCGGTGGGCTGTACTCTCCACCCAAATAAAGAAATGGTAAAGAGAAGAAAGCCAGAGGGACCTAGAAAGTAAGACATATGCCAGACTGGGACAATTCTAAAAATTGCCCCAAAGGAGGATATTACTTCACCTCATTCACCCCCTCTTTTATTTTTCCTGCAATGGGATGAAATTGAACTATGTCTACTTAGAAAGGTGAAATTTCAGCCAAAGGTAGACCTTTTCCTATGTTTACAACACACACACTCACATGAATTCATTTAAAAACTTGCCTATCTAAAGGAAGCTTATTTGACTTGATTCCTGGTACATTCATGGATTTCCCAGCATGTTTAGAATAATATGATCAAGCATTTGAGAGCCATGAACTTGAGAAATTGATACCTAGAGCGAATACCTTTCAAATGTAATCTTGGTTTGGACATGGGTGACCACGAGGCTCCACTTCAAAGACTTGATGGTATCTTTTACTTTAGGAAATTGAAAACAATCCCCTCTCACATTAAAAGTCAATTGAAGAATTAAAATACCCCCTTATGTCACTCACACTTATACATAAGCTTGTATTTTTCTTTTCCAAACACTTAGGCATTCAATTTTCATAGAATATCAATTGCCCCCCCCCCCTCCCCCCATATCAAAAGAAAAATTGCCCCAATTACTTTTATTTCATGCCCTTGCGCATACACTTGAGAAGGGAAATTGCCCCACTCTTACATACCCTCACATTTAGAGTCACCTAGACTCCCTCCTTTTATGTCGAGCACGGCCTTTCGCACATTTTTCCTTGCTTTACTTTCAAATCACCTTAGATGGGTTGTAGCCCTTGACAATTCAAGCAAAAGGAGCTCGAACGTCAGTGCAGGGAAACAATCCAGACAGATTTAACACTTGGTCCATGGCAAGAATGTTTTTACAGGTTTTGAAGGTTGACCAAGCACCCACGGAACTCTCAGCAATGACAGCAAGACAGTAGAAATAAGAAAATTATCCCAGGTCAGGGGTGGCTAACCAGATCTAGCCGCCGGACCCTAGACGGTTGAATTCAACATGCCGTCCCTCCACAGGTATGTTTTGCCTGGGCAGGGGCGGCTAAAACAATCTAGCCGCCTGACCCTAGGCGACTAGTTTGAACATGTCGCCCCTCACCTACTGCCCAACCTGCACTGACAGCCCAGTTTTAATCGACTCTTCACATCTCCAATACCTTTTAAAAGCATTTCTTTCCAAAACCTGTACATACACTGTTGTGGGTGTGTCATTTGGAGCACTCTGATTGAAAATTTGGGTACATAATTTTTTCCTCGAAATTATGTATTTCCAATTTGGTATTTGGATTTGATTTTGTTAAAATCCAAGATGAAGAGGTTTAAATATGATTTTATTATGAGATGTCCAGTTTTGAGTTAGCTTTCGTACAAAAGTGGAATTAGATCAACTGGATTCTTGTAGTAAAAGTTATGGGTATTTTACCAAGTATACCCCGGGGAGGGAAATTCTGGCAGCAGCCCTGTTCTATGTTTAGCTCTAATTTAGGAATAGCTGGAGAGATTATTTGATCTTGGAATAAACATAAAAGTTGTAGATAATCTTCTTGGCTTTCCAACGGAATTAGAATTGTGCAATTCGGAGCTATATCGAGGAAGTTATGGCTGTTCTAGTGAAGCATGCGCAGAATTTCTAAGTCAGGGATGAAATGGTCATTTCCATCCCTCTTTAGATATTTATTTGTGCAACAAAATATCTTCTCTCCCTCTCTCACATCCCCTCCCACATCCCACGTCCATTTCTTCTTGTCTCTCTTTCTCTCATTCAAAGCCCCCAAGTGTTTGTGTTAATGTCACAAAGAGAAGTGAAGGAGAAGGTGAAGAAGGTTTGTGTGGGTGTGTTATGTTGTTGATCTCCTCCTATATCAAGCTCCCTTTTCATGATCCTCCCCCCTGATTTGCAGCCATGAAGGAGGCTGAGGAGAGGCTGAAGAGGTGGTGGTGGTGGTGGTTGAGGTGGCCGTGGGCGCGTCGAGAGCCCCGCATCTCCCCCTTTCCGTTTCCCTCTTTTGGTAAGTCCTCTTCCCCTTCTTTTTGATTTTTAGGGCTATTGGGATGGTTAGGGTGTTCATGCATGCTATGCATATGGGTTAGAGTGTGTGTGAGGGGTTGGGGAGGGTTAAAAAGGGGTAAGGGTTGGCTGGGCGCGCGTTGGGGGTTGTCTGCGCACGTGCGCGCGCAGGCGGGCGCTAGCAGGCGCTCACACGCGCGCGGGCGCGTGCGCACGAGTGCGCGCGGTCGCGCGTGGGATAGTGCGCCTGGGCATGGGCCTGGGAGCGGGGCTGGGGACCAGTGCGCGCGCGCGTGAGTGTGCGTGCGTGCGCGTGTTGGGGCATGCGCGCGGCAGCGCGTCTGGGCGGACGGGCAGGCGCGAGGCAGTGCGCCGAGGGTGTAGGGGCGCGTGCCTGCGTGCTCATTCGTGCGTGCGCGTGCGGGGGGCCATGCGTGTGGCTGCTCGAGGGTTCGGGTAGGTGTCGGGGCACTCGGACTCGCGGGCGTACGTGCGTGCTCGCATGCGTGCGAGTCCGTATGCATGCTTGTCCGAGTATTTGGTATTTCTAATGATTTCTATGTGTAAATTGTGTTGTTACTCACCAAGTTGGATGCCCCTACCTTGCAGATCTCGTCGGATGGGATGCGCGAGGTCCCCGGTTGTAAGGTGAGTGGTTCGATTCCAATCCCCCCCCCCCCCCTCTCTAGGGATGCGCTCGACGCGTGTAGACGCGTGTCGCGCATCGATGGGGCCCCCTAGCTATAGTATGAAAAACGATTTTAGTGCATGTTTGCTATGATGTAACCATGCCTTGTTAGACATTATATGCTAGGGATATACACCCATGATTCATGCATAGAGGCCCATACATGCCTAGACACCATGTCCCAGGCTTGAAAAGCCCTGATCTTTGCATGTTTCCCATTTAGTTTAATTTATTTAAATCAAATGTGATTATATTGTTATAAGCATGTGTCACGCCCCAGGCGTCCCTGAGACGTGGCAAAATAAATTAAATATCAGCTATCAATATCTGAGGTCAATAAAGACTCCAACAACAATACACAAGGTGGCACAAAGCAAGATAATGATAACTGACATGAAAAGCGAAAGCATAATATATAAACAATGTCTGTAATCAAAAACATTATTACAGACTCGAATACACAATCACAGTCCTGTGAGAGCCAGTCTAGACCAAAGAAAATACAACCTGTGCCACATGCACGATTTACAAAGCATAAAATGACTCTAGGAATGCTGACAGCCACGCACTCACCACCCGCTGGAAGAACGCTCCATGTCCATAAGACCACGCCATAGGAAAGCTCCAGCTCCACGCCCAACACTGCCCCTGAAAAGAAACAGTATGCGAGGGGTGAGCTACAAGCTCAGTGAGTGGCTGGAAACCAATCACCATACTACAGTTCAATACATAATCAATTTCCTTTCAAGGAAAACATGGGTGGAAACCCATGGATAACTGGGTCACGCGGCGGCGCGACCAACCTCACCCCCACCCTCACTCCCGGAGGGAGTCTTTTGGGACTTTTGGGGAGAGACCATACCGTCGGTCGAAGAGACCCGGATTTACTGGTCTACACAACACTACTGGATCATCTACATCTAGATAATTGCTCAAACGATGCCTTTAAACATCGATACAAGACCGGACCCAACAACTATGGGAACGGTCGAACAACGAATGGGTCACACGGCGATATTCTTCACCTCATCCATATCCTCACTCCTGGAGGGAGACTTTTGGGACTTTTGGAAGAGATTTAGACTGCTCTACACCGTTGGTCCACCCGGTAGCCTCTCCCACACTCCGTAGCCTCTACCTGGTATACTCCCACGATCAGCACTGTCCGACGCATCGGAGGTACCTACAGATGGGAGCCCTCTGTCAGGACAGCTTTCCAACGCCGGGGAGTCCCTACTCAGATCCAACGAAAGGAGAGAACGATTCCCACGCCCGTAACATCATTCGTTAACCCTCTCCCGGGTAGTATCTACGACCCATCTCCTCAACTCACCGCTCTTTACCCTCGGTCCACAGGTAGCCCTTTCCGCGGATAGCCTCTACCTGGTATACTCCCACGCTCAGTGTTGTGCCTGTGTCATTTGGAGCGCTCTGATTGAAGAATTTGGCTACATAATTTTTTTCCTCGAAGTTATGTATTTTCAATTTGGTATTTGGATTTGATTTTGTTAAAATCCAAGATGAAGAAGTTTAAATATGATTTTATTATGAGATGTCCAGTTTTGAGTTAGCTTTCGTACAAAAGTAGAATTAGATCAACTGGATTCTTGTAGTAAAAGTTATGGGTATTTTTCCAAGTATACCCCGGATGAAAATTCTGGCAGCAGCCCTGCTCTATGTTTAGCTCTAATTTCGGAATAGCTGGAGAGATTATTTGATCTTGGCATAAACATGAAAGTTGTAGATAATCTGCTTGGCTTTCCAACGGACTTGGAATTGTGCAATTCGGATCTATATTGTGGAAGTTATGGCTGTTCTAGTGAAGCACACGCAGAATTTCAAGTCAAAGGATGATTTAGTCATTTCCATCCTTCCTTAGATATTTGTGTGCAAATAAAATATCTTCTTCTCTCTCTCTCTCTCTCTCTCTCTCTCTCTCTCTCTCTCCCTCTCACTTCCACGCCTAGCTCATTTTAGCTCTCTCTCTTCCTCTCTCTCAAGCACCCCAAGTGTTTGTGTTTATTCCCCGAAGAGAAAGAGATGGTGAAGGAAGAAGAGAAGGTTTGTTTGAGTGTGTTGATTGTTGTTATGCCTGTGTTTTGATATCTCGATAAGTGAGTATCGAGAGTAGTTGTTTTCCATTGGGTTCGCTTTGCGAACATGGGATCGTTCTCCCCTTCGTTGGATCCGATGTAGGAACTTCTCGGGTTTAGCTGTCCTGACAGAGGGCTCCCATCCGTAGGTACCACCGATGCATTCAGAAGAGTACTGATCGTGGGAGTATACCAGGTAGAGGCTACCTGGGGAAAGGGCTACTGGCGGACCAAGGGTGTAGAGCGGTGAGTTGAGGAGATCGGGTTGTAGATACTACCCGGGAGAGGGTTAACAAATGATGTTACGGGCGTGGGAATCGTTCTCCCCTTCATTGGATCCGAGTACCACCGACGATTACAGCTGTTCTGACAGAGGGCTCCCATCCGTAGGTACCACCGACGCGTTTGAAAGAGTACTGATAGTGGGAGTATACCAGGTAGAGGCTACGCGGGAGAGGCTACCGGTGGACCAAGGGTGTAGAGTAGTCTAAGCCTCTTCCAAAAGTCCCAATAGTCTCCTTCCTGGAGTGAGGGTAAGGATGAGGTGAAGACACATCGCCACGTGACCCATTTGTTGTTCGATCGTTCCCATAGTTGTTGGGTCCGGTCTTGGATCGATGTTTAAAGGCATCGTTTGAGCAATTATCTAGATATAGATGATCCAGTAGTGTTGTGTAGACTAGTAAATCCGGGTCTCTTCGACCGACGGTATGGTCTCTCCCAAGACCAGTAAATCCGGGTCTCTTCGACCGACGGTATGGTCTCTCCCCAAAAGTCCCAAGAGACTCCCTCCGGGAGTGAGGGTGGGGGTGAGGTTGGTCGCGCCGCCGCGTGACCCAGTTATCCATGGGTTTCTACCCATGTTTTTCCTTGAAAAAGGGAATTGATTATGTATTGAACTGTAGTATGGTGATTGGTTTCCAGCCACTCACTGAGCTTGTAGCTCACCCCTCGTATACTGTTTATTTTTAGGGGTAGTGTTGGGCGTGGAGCTGAAACTTTCCTGTGGCGTGGTCTTATGGGTGTGGAGCGTTCTGCCGGTGGGTGGCGAGTGCGAGGCTGTCAGCATTCCTAGAGTCATTTTATGCTTTGTAAATCGTGCATGTGGCACAGGTTGTATTTTCTTTGGTCTAGACTTGGCTTTCCCAGGACATTGATTGTGTATTCGAGTCTGTAATAATGTTTTTGATTTACAGACATTGTTTATATATTATGCTTCCGCTTTTTCAGTCAGTTATCATTATCTTGCTTTGCCGCCTTGTGTATTGTTGTTGGTGTCTTTATTGACCTCAGGTATTGATAGCTGATATTTATTAATTTTGCCACGTCTCGGGGACGCCTGGGGCGTGACAAAAAAGTTGGTATCAGAGCCTGGTCCTGTCAGAGCCTAAGTCTAGTCGTATAGATGATGAGTCATAGGATTGTCATCCGAATACTCTTGTTTTAGAAGTTATCTTAGGTTGTTGACATGTCTCCTCGCATCCGTTGACATGGACGTGACCCCCTGGACCCACCCTTAAGTTGTCGACTGGGTCGACTGGTTAGGGTCAGTTGTTAGATCCCTTGTTGCGGGATTAAGGCTTGGGTAGGAGATTCTAGCCTAGTAGTGTGATAGTGATGAATTGGTCGCAATTTCTAAGGTATGGATTGCGTCTCGATAATGGAGCTTCTTTCCCGTGCATCGGTATCGCTGGTAGCCATGGAGTTTGCGTGCGGCGCTAGTGTAAAGTGTTGAGGATGTGGCGTATTGCTCATTAAGGGATGATGTCTTCTTCTAGTCTTCCTACTCAGGATAAGGGGCCTTGCAGGGTCAGCGTTGAGACTCGGGCTAGGGTACTCCGTGTTCCTTATTTGGTTGTCGGGATATCCTATATCGAGACCTCATGGTGCCCTTCCGAGGTTCTTTTCCCAGTTAAGGAATACCTTTGAAGCATCAAATTGATGATGGATTTTTCCTCTCACTTGGAAGGTGCTGTAGCGAGTGGTGATGCGTACGATCGGGATTGGGTGCATCCTATTGCAGCTTGGTGGGCGATTGCTTGTGGACTGGGTTCCATAGTGGCATCTGGAGTCGCTTTGATATATCATTGTGTGTTGTAGCTGCCCGGTTGAGGACAGAGCCCTGTGAGGTGCTCCCATATGCTATGCTTGTTGGTGCGCCCATATGGCAGAGATAGCGGGCTGGGGAGGCTACCAGGTAGAGGCCACACCGGGAGAGTGCTACTGGATGATGTCGAGAGCGTGGACTCCCCGTGATGAATCTGCCCATGGAGTGCAGGATGCTGGAGTTCCAATGGTTATAGTTGAGCGGCCTATCTCTGGCGGCATGTGAAGCATAGTTGTGGATACTGTCGCGTTTTGCCCCACATTGGTCGCAAATAAGGAGACGCGATGCTAGCGTTCGTGATGGGACTCAACCGCCCTATCAGATAGATGACGTCGCATAGGCATTGTCGAGGTCCGACGACCCCTTATTGCATGTCTTGTGGATTAAGTGCGGTTGAGCGGCTTACCAAGCGTGTAAGTGTCATCATGAGTGCCAGCCATGCTCGAGGAGCAGAATCTGGACTTAATTGTTCGAGGTGTTGTTTTGATCTCCCCGTGGAGGTTGAAGATCAATTACCTTTACCGCGAATCGATGATCTATTTGACCAGCTCTGGGAGCGAGTGTCTGCTGTTAGATCGATCTTCGCACAAGGGTACCACAAGTTAGAGATCCGAGAGTTGGACATCCCGTAGATGGCCTTTCGTGATCGTTCAGGCACTACGAGTTTTAAGTACTGCTGTCGGGGTTGACGAATGTGCCGGATGCCTTCATGGATCTCAAAAGTTTATTGGGGTTCCGTGGACTACTTTGGGGTAGTCTGCATTGAGATTGTTGTGGTGTGATGAAAAGGTGATATGGGTGACCTTGTTTCCCCAGGTTGGCATGCCCTCAGGCAAAGTTTGAGAATCATCATTGAGTGGAAAGCGTCAGTCCATCGAGATTCCTCAGTGGACGTGGGAGTGGGTTATCAGGGATTGTTGCGGACTCGCTAATGTCACGTTCAGGTCACGACGCTGTCTAGGTGATCATTGACCGACTGACTAAGTCCGCGCTTCCCTCCCTAACCCGACTGATTGAGTCTCTGGACGCCTTGACGTGGGTTTTCACCTTCGTGATTGTTCGTCTTCATGGCACTCCAGTCGGCGCTATTTTCGGTTGAGACGCGAGGGTTACTTTGAGGTTGTGGCACAGCCTTGGCAGGCTTTGGCGCGAGCCTCCATTTAAGTATAGCATTTCATCGCCGATGGACAGCTAGACAAAGAGGGCGATTCAGACCTTGGAGGACATGCTAAGTGCCTGCGTGCTCGATGATGAGGGCAGTTGGGTGAGGCACCACCCATTTGTTGGGGTATGCCTGCAAGACGACTGCCATTCGAGCACCCAGATGGATCTGTGAAAGGCACTCTACAGGCGCAGTTTTATACCTCCCTTGTGTTGGGACGGTTGAGGAGCACCAGTTAGAGAGGCCACAAGTTAGTTGTTTGACCTTGCAGTGGCCAGGTTGGTTCGTGTGTGCATCTGCACCTCCCAGAACCGACAGAAGGGCTACTGTCACGCCCCAGGGCGGCCGTCCCCGGGACGCGGCAAGTGTATATAAAATATCAGAATCTACACAGGAGGTCAATAATATATCATACACAAACAACCAGAATGACACACAGACAACAAAGAGGCTGACATGATATATACACCAAATGCGGAAGCAAAAGACTGAATCTGTAAATAAACATACTACAGACTCGATACTCAATCATCTATCCTGTGAGAGCCAATATACACCAATACGACTGAATATACACAGACGTGTGCCAAGCACGGAAATAAAATACATACAGTCAAGAAGGGATGCTGATAACCTCTGGTACTCGCGGAACGTGGCGCTGCTCCGCTACTAAAGGAATCCCTCGGAAAGCTCCAACTGCTGCTCCGGCTCCAGCTCAGGCTCAGTGGCAACTGGGGAAAACATATGCGAGGGGTGAGCCACACGCTCAGTGAACGGCACAACCCATGCATCACAGACAATATTGACCACAATGCAATTATTTATCCAACCTCTAAGTGGCATAACAACATAATCCAGTGGTTCGTACATCGCCGAACCACCACACCCTCACCCTCACCCATCAATGGGTGACATAGGCTATTGGGACTGATAATCATCCAACCACAATCCAGTGGGTCGCTCATCGCCAACCCACTACACCCTCACCCTCACCCTACCACGGGTGACATAGGATTTTGGGATTGACTAGGCTGTTGGTCACCCTTGGTCCACCGATAGTCTCTCCTCCACTCCATAGGCCGCTTGGCTTTCACCCACAACTTCAGCCCAGTCCGAAACCAAATCAGGAGGCGCCTACTGATGGGAACCCTTGGAAGGGACGGCCATTCTAACGCTGGGGCAGTCTCTACCGGATCCAACGAAGGGAAACAGAACAGCCTATCCATACGCATATGATCCACTCGTATCCGCCGACAACACATCTCTACAACTCTAATGTCCTGAATTCCTCAGAATTCCTCCAAGGCGCATAACCAATATGCGGGGAACATACACAATAATTAGCAAGGGTGGAATATCATTGGGGGAAAGAAACTTGGGAGGGCAGCGTGAGTTCCCGATATAGGACACCCCGACAACCAAACAAGGAACACAGAGTACCCTAGCCCGGGTCTCACCGCTGTCCTCGCGAGGCCCCTCCCCTATAATATTCACTAAATATGCTAATAGTCATATAATTTGGTATAACATTTCTTATAATACTATTGGGACAAGAAACCTTGGGAGGGCAGCGTGAGTTCCCAATACAGGACACTCCGACAACCAAACAAGGAACACGGAGTACCCTAACCCGGGTCTCAGTGTTGACCTCGCAAGGCTCCTCCCTATAATATCATCTAAGGCATGCAGTTTATCATACACTAGCATTTAATTTAATAAATAAAACTAGTAGGACACATGCATAGGCCAAGGCTTCCTAGCATGAGAACAGGGGGACATGCTGCATGGCTCATACACATATCCTAAGGGTGCAAGTCCCTAACATGCAAAGTCTAGGGTAGCATGCATTCTACATTTAAATCATGCTCGCATGGAATACACATTATAACAGGTTAATATAAATCCATTGTGCCCCAGGAGAGGTCGGTATACGCCCAAATGCGTATAACGCCTCTCTACTGGGTTGGATTGTCCCACTCACCGAAGATCAGGTCGTCGCGCGACCGCCCGTTAAGATCTGCAAGACAGACATTTATACGGTGAGTTAAATACACAAATACATCAAAATACCCACAAAATACTCCAAAAGAACCCAACACTCGGGCAAACGTACATACGGCCCGTACGCACGTTAGCCCGAGCACTCCGACTCACTCCCGGCAACCACCCGCACTGCCACCCGCCCTCGGATGCGCCGCCGCGCCTCAGCCTGCGCATCCAGGCGCACCGCCGACCCCTGCTCGCGCGCTTGGACCCGCAGCCGCACCACCCGGGGCACCGCGCGCCCTGCCGCAGCAGCCCACGCGCACCCCGCACCGGCCCCGCGCTGACCCGCGAGCACACCGCATGCCCCGCGCACCCAGCGCCTCGCCCCATGCGCCCCGCGCGCACCACCAGCTCCGCTCCGCCCGCACTCCACGCGCGCCACCAGCCTCGCCCCGCGCGCATGCACTTCTGCGGTGCCCAGCGCCCAGCGCCCAGCGCCCCTGCACAGCTGCTGCGCCTGCTGCCTGTGCTGCTGCCTGTGCTGCTGCCCTGCCCGAGGCAGCAACCCCCATGCCCGAGCACCTCCACCACCACTCCTCCGGCCACCAATGGCCTCCGACCACCACCCCACAGCCCTCCGACGGCCACCCACCGCCGCCGACCACCACCCAACCTCATTTCCACCCTCCTAACATACATCTAAGCATAAAGGAGAAGAAAGAGGGCTTACCGAGGGGAAGAAGGGAAATCCGGTTGCTCTCCGTGCACCGAAACCTCTCCCAAAAGGCTTCCAACGTCCGGATCTATTCCCACCTCCGAAATGGCTCGGATCTGAGGAGAAGAGAGGGCGGATGGAGGGGCAAAACTCGCTGGAATTCTAATTTGAAAGCACCGGGGTGTAGATCGGGACCCGATCTACACTTCCTATGCTTTAGGTTTTTAGTTTCAAGCCCTCCAAGGGGCTCAAAACCAAGAAAAATGGAGAAGGAGAGAGAGAGAGCTCAAGGAGGAAGATGATGAATAGTGCCAACAAGATTTTACATCTCACTTATATAGCAAGTCACTTAAAATACCCGGATACGCCCCGAAACTGCAAAATTTCAGAAACGTTACCGGAATTCGATGAAATTTTCGTGAGAGGCCTAAAATGGCACCAGGACACCAAATATGCAGTTATATTTCCAATCGGAGTCCTCTAACTCAGGACGATAGCTAACAGTCCAAAAATTAGCGGTTCCGATCGAAAACCGAAAAAAAAAATGAAAAACTGCCAGAACGCTCCAACGGTTACCAGCAGGCTAAAAGTGACACATATATAACAGCTACGCAGGTCATCGTCGCCAGGAGCTTACCTTTGGGTTTGGCGATCATGTTTTCATGAAGGTGTCCAAGTTTAAGGGCATCCTTTGTTTCAACGTTCGGGGCAGGCTGAGTTTGCTCTTTAATGGGACCATTTCTCGTCATTGAGTGGACTGGGGAGGTGGCTTGTCATGTAGCCTTTCTCCCACAGCTGGTTCATGCCCACAACGTCGTCCTTGTCTCATGGCCGAGGCGTTATGTCCACGATCCTGCTCGTTTCAGTCTGTTCGACCGCTTCATCCTCGAGGTGGATTTGTCGTTCGTGGAGCAGTGGATCGAGGTCAAGGACCAACATGAGAAGAGGCTCCACTCTAAGACCGTTCCTTTGATTATAGTGTGTTGGTAGCGCCAGTCCGGCGCGAAGACCACTTGGGAGCAAAAGGTCTATGCGACATACTTGCTACATTTGGTCTTCCCTTTTGGGTTTCCTTAAATTTCGAGCACTAAATTTCCTAAGGGGGGAAGAATGTTGTGCCTGTGTCATTTGGAGCGCTCTGATTGAAAATTTGGCTACATAATTTTTTTCCTAGAAGTTATGTATTTCCAATTTGGTATTTGGATTTGATTTTGTTAAAATCCAAGATGAAGAGGTTTAAATATGATTTTATTATGAGATGTCCAGTTTTGAGTTAGCTTTCGTGCAAAAGTGGAATTAGATCAACTGGATTCTTGTAGTAAAAGTTATGGGTATTTTTCCAAGTATACCCTGGGGATGAAAATTCTGGCAGCAGCCCTGCTCTATGTTTAGCTCTAATTTCGGAATAGCTGGAGAGATTATTTGTTATATATGTGTCACTTTTAACCTGTTGGTAACCATTGGACCATTCTAGCAGTTTTTTGGGTTTTTTTCGTTTTTCGATCGGAACCGCTAAAATCTTGGACTCTTAGCTATCATCCTGAGTTTGAGGACTCCGATCAAGAATCTAACTGCATATTATGTGTCCTGGTGCCATTCCAAGCCGCTCACGAAAATTTCATCGAATTCCGGTAACGTTTCAGAATTTCACAGTTCCGAAGCGTATCCGGGTTTTGACCGAGCGAGAAATCATTGAGAGACTTGACTTGGTCAAGGTGGGCTCCATGACTTAGTCAAATGTGTTTGGATTTTAGTGTGGTTGGGTTGACTAGGGTCAAACCACACTTAAGCCTCCCTAATGCTAGCTTAAACCCTAATTAACCTAGCTTAGCCTAATCTAAGTGTGGGGATTATATATAAGTGAGCTAAAATATCTCCCCCACTATTCATCATCTTCCCCAATTGATTTTCTCTCTCCCCCTCTCTCTTTTTCTTTGTTTTGAGCTAGTTAGAGTGCTTGAAACAAAAAACACAAAGAATAGAAAGGTTAGATCTTGTCCCAATCTATCCAACGGTGGTCTCAGATTCGAGTTCCAACTTGTATGACCCCCCTCTAACACCCCTTTTTCTCCTCTGATTCCAGCCCCTCTTGGGCTAGGTAGAGATCTTGGTGGTGGAGGTCTTTGGGGAGGTGTTTCAGTGCAGGAAGAGCTCCCGGTCCCCTTCCCTTCCTTTCCTCTCCTAGGGTAAGCTCTTTTTCCTTCCTTTTCTTGCTTAGATGCATGTTAGGAGGGTGGTTTTGAGTGCTGGTGGCTGTTGGTGGCTGTTGGAGGCCATTGGTGGCCGGAGAGAGGTGGTAGAGTGGCTCGGGCAGGGTGGTAGGTTGGCTCGGGTGGGCAGGCAGCGCAGGCAGGCAGGGCAGGCAGCGCAGGCAGGCAGGGCAGGCAGGCTGGCAGGCGCAGGGCTAGGCGCTGTCGGGCGTGCGCGCGGGTGGAGCAGGGGTGTTCGGGTGCTGCGCGCTGGGCGCCCTACTAGTTTAATTTATTAAATTAAATGTGAACTTATGATATTTTAGCATGCCTTAGGGAATATTAAGGGGCCTTGCGAGGTCAACATTGAGACCCGGGCTAGGGTACTCCATGTTCCTTGTTTGGTTGTCGGGATGTCCTATATCGGGACCTCATGGTGCCCTCCCAAGGTTTCTTTTCCTGATAATATTATAATATATGTTTCCCCGCATCTTGGTTATGCGCCCTGGAGGAATTCTGAAGAATTCAAGACATTAGAGTTGTTGAGATGTGTTGTCGGCGGATCCGAGTGGATCATATGCGTATGGATAGGCTGTTCTGTTCCCTTCGTTGGATCCGTGTAGAGACTGCCTCAGCGTTAGAAAGGTCATCCCGTGAGAGGGCTCCCATCAGTAGGCACCTCCTGATTTGGGACAGACTGTGCTGAATGTGGGAGTGGCCAAGCGACCTACGGAGTGGAGGAGAGACTATCGGTGGACCAAGGGTGACCAACAGCCTAGTCAGTCCCAATATCCTATGTCACCATATTGAGGGGTGAGGGTGAGGGTGTGGTGGGTCGGCCATGTAGCGACCCACTGGATTTGTGTATGGATGATTATCAGCCTTGTAAGTCCCAATATCCTATGTCACCTATTGAGGGGTGAGGGTGAGGGTGTGGTGGGTCGGCGATGTAGCGACCCACCGGTTTATCAGTCCCAATATCCTATGTCACCTATTGAGGGGTGAGGGTGAGGGTGAGGGTGTGGTGGGTCGGCGATGTAGCGACCCACTGGTTTGTAAGTCCCAATATCCTATGTCACCTATTGAGGGGTGAGGGTGAGGGTGTGGTGGGTCGGCGATGTAGCGACCCACTGGATTGTGGAGTTCTTGCCACTTTGAGGCTTGAATAATTAATTGTGGTTAATATGAACTGTGATGCATGGGTTGTGCTGTTCATTGAGCGTGTGGCTCACCCCTCGCATATATTATTCTGCAGTGCTATCTGAGTCGGATCAGGAGGAGGAGCTCCCCGAGGGACCTCAGCAGTAGCGGTGCAGCGCCACATTTCCGCGAGTGTTAGAGGCTATCAGCATCCCTTTTTGATTTGTATGTATTGTATTCTGTGCTTGGGCACATGTTTGTGTTATATTTGGATGTCATTATATATATTGTCTCTCACAGGACAGTTGATTGTGTATCGAGTCTGTGATATGTATTTGAGTTACAGATTCAGTCTTTTAGCTTCCGCTATTTGTGTATATATCATGTCAGCCTCTTTGATTGTCAGTGTTGTAATTGTTGATGTTGTTCAGGGTATATTATTGATCTCCTGTTTAGACCGCTAATATCTTGTATACACTTGCCGCGACTCGGAGACGGCCGCCCTGGGGCGTGACAAGAATGCATGCCACCCTAGACTTTGTATGTTAGGGACTTGCACCCTTAGGATATGTGTAAGAGCCATGCATCCTGTCACCCTGTTCGCATGCTAGGAAGCCTCGACCTATGCATGTGTCCTACTAGTTTAATTTATTAAATTAAATACTAGCATATGATTATTAGCATGTGTTAGATAATATTATAGGGAGGGGCCTTGCGAGGTCAACATTGAGAACCGGGCAAGGGTACTCCGTGTTCCTTGTTTGGTTGTCGGGATGTCCTATATCGGGACCTCATGCTGCCCTCCCAAGGTTTTGTCACGTCCCAGGGACGCGGCAAGTGTATATATGATATCAGTAAAAACAGGAGTTCAATAACATACTCACACAACAGCTAAAATGACAACACAAACAACAAAAGCAGGGCTGACATGATATACACACTCAATAGCGGAAGCTAAGAGATTGAATCTGTAATCCAAAAACATATTACAGACTCGATACATAATCAACTGTCCTGTGAGAGCCAATATATACAAAGACATCCAAATACAATACAAACGCGTGCCCAAGCACGGAATATAATACATACAATCACAAGGGATGCTGATAGCCTCTGATACTCGTGGGACGTGGCGCTACTCCGCTACTGATGAAGTCCCTCGGGGAGCTCTTCCTCCAGATCCGACTCAGATGACACTGGAGAAAAAATATTATGCGAGAGGTGAGCCACACGCTCAGTGAACAACACAACCCATGCATCACAATTTATATTAACCACCAGATTTTATTAACCACAACCACATTACTCAAGCCTCAAAGTGGCTACAACTATACAAATCCAGTGGGTCGCTATCACCAACCCACTACACCCTCACCCTCACCCCTCAATAGGTGACATAGGATATTGGGACTTATAAAGCTGATAATCATCCATACACAAATCCATACACCCTCACCCTCACCCCTCAATAGGTGACATAGGATATTGGGACTAACAATCTAGTGGGTCGCGACATCGCCAACCCACTACACCCTCACCCTCACCCCTCAATAGGTGACATAGGATATTGGGACTTAATAGGTTGATAATCATCCTTACACAAATCCATACACCCTCACCCTCACCCCTCAATAGGTGACATAGGATATTGGGACTGACTAGGCTGATGGTCGCCCTTGGTCCACCGATAGTCTCTCCCCACTCCGTAGGCTGTTTGGCCACTCCCACATTCAGCACAGTCCGTCCCAAATCAGGAGGTGCCTACTGATGGGAGCCCCTGCACGGGACAGTCTCTCTACGCCGGGGCAGTCTCTAAAGGATCCAACGAAGGGAACAGATCAGCCTATCCATCGCATATGATCCACTCGGATCCGCTGACAAACACATCTCAACAACTCTAATGTCATGAATTCATCAGAATTCCTCCAGGGCGCATAACCAAGATGCGGGGAACATGCATAATAATAATAACAAGGTATAATATTATTGGGAAAGAAACCTTGGGAGGGCAGCGTGAGGTCCCGATATAGGACATCCCGACAACCAAACAAGGAACACGGAGTACTCTAGCACGGGTCTCAATGTTGACCTCGCAAGGCCCCTCCCTATAATATTATCTAAGGCATGCAATTTAAACATATTCTAGCATTTAATTTAACAAATTAAACTAGTAGGACACATGCATAGGCCGAGGCTTCCTAGCATGATAACAAGGTGACAGGATGCACGGCTCTTACACAACCTAAGGGTGCAAGTCCCTAACATACAAGTCTAGGGTGGCATGCATTCTACATTTTTCATGCTTGCATGGATTTCACATTACAACAAGTTAATATAATCCACGGTGCCCCAGGGGAGGACGGTACACTCCCAAGTGCGTGTACGTCTCCCTACTGGGTTGGATTGTCCCACTCACCGATAGTCGGGTCGTCGTGCGACCGTCCGTCAAGATCTGCAAAATAGGGTAATCAATTCGGTGAGTATAACACACCAATAAATCCACAAATATATTAAAATACACAACACTCGGACAAGCGTACATACGGCCTGTACGCACGCGAGCCCGAGCACCCCAACTCATTCCCGAACTCCCAGGCAGCCGCACGCACGGCCACCCGCCCCGGGCTCACAGCCGAGCCCCGGCCCGTGCCCCCAGACGCCATGCCGAGCTCAGCCCGCACACCCAGACACCCTGCTGAGACCTCCTGGGTGCACTGTTCGCTCACTGCGCCCCAGCACAGCAACCCGCGCGCACACCCGCACACCCGCGCCCATCGCCTCGCACCACGCGCAACACCCGCTCGCATCACCCCCTCGTCCAGCCCCGGGTGCACCCGTGCGCACTGCGCCCCAGCGCAACGCCCTGCACGCCCACCCGCCCGCCTTGCGCCCCAGCGCAGCGCCCGCACACCTGCCCCCTCACCACTTCGCGCGCACCCTACTCGCCCCGCGCGCACTGCGCCCTCCGCGCAGCACCCGCACACCACCCGCTCACCACTCCGCGCACACAACATGCCCTGCGCTCCTGCGCAGCGCTCCGCGCGCTCTTTGCCCTCACGGCGCCCAGCGCCCAGCACCCACGACCAGCACCCGCGACCAGCCTCTGCGCCCAGCACCCACGCGCACACCCGGCAACACGCGCTCAACGCGCCTGGCAGCACGCGCCCAACATGCCTGCCAGCCTGCCCGCGCTGCTCGCCCGCGCGCACTGCCGAGGAGCCTGAGCACTGCCCGCCTGCCAGCCCGAGCACCGCCTACCTGCTGCCCGAGCCCTGCCTGCCTGCTGCCCGAGCCCACCCGGGACAGCTCTCCTATCTGCCCGACGGCCACCCATGGCCTCCCACGGCCACCCACCGCCGCCGACAGCCTCCCACCGCCACCAACAGCCACCCCCACTCAAAAACAACCCCCTAACAAGCATCTAAGCAAGAAAAGGAAGGAAAGAGAGCTTACCCTAGGAGAGGAAAGGAAGGGAAGGGAACCGGGAGCTCTTCGGGCACCGAAATACCTCCCCAAGGACCACCACCACCTAGATCTCCTCCTAGCCAAAGAAAAGCTGAAATCAGGGGAGAAAAGAGAGGGTGAGAAGGGGCTAAACACCTCGGATCTCGAATCCGAGACCACCGGTGGATAGATCGGGAGCTCCCCTTACCTTTCTCTTCTTTGGGTTTTGAGTTCCAAGCACTCCAACTAGCTCTAATGGAGGAAAAAGAGAGAGGGGAGAGAGAAAATCATTTTGGGGAAGAAGATGAATAGTGGGGGGAGATATTTTTATCTCACTTATATATAATCCACTCACTTAGATTAGGCTAAGCTAGGTTAATTAGGGCTAAGAAAGGATTAGTGAGGGTTTAAGTGAGTTTTGACTTGGGTCAACTCAACCACAAATAAAAACAAAAGGGGTTGACCAAGTCATGGGCCCACTTTGACCAAGTCAACTCTCCCAATGACTTCTCGCTCGGTCAAAACCCGGATACGCCCCGGAACTGAAATTCTGAAACGTTACCGGAATTCGATGAAATTTTCGTGAGCGGCTTGGAATGGCACCAGGACACATAATATGCAGTTAGATTTTCAATCGGAGCCCTCAATCTCAGGGCGATAGCTAACAGCCCAAAATTTTAGCGGTTCCGACCGAAAAACGAAAAAAACTGAAAAACTGCCAGAATGGTCCAACGGTTACCAGAAGGTTAAAAGTGACACATATATAACATTCTTCCCCCCTTAGGAAATTTTGTCCTCAAAATTATACAAAAACATCTAGGAAGGGAAGAGATGCGGATACGCGTCACGCAAGGCATCCTCGAGCTCTCAAGGGGCCTCGGCACCGGAACGGTGCTGCCATCGCACCTTGACCAATTGGACGGTCTTGGTGCGGAGCCCTTTCTCGCGGCGGTCCATGATCTCAATTGGCTGCTCCACGAATGACAAGCCCGGCTCGAAGACGAGCGGCTCGAACGGGATGACGTGAGCAGGATCATGGACGCAACACACACCCAACCGCGATGCCTCAGAGCAACCTGCGAACCCACCCCTCCCAGACGGAAGGGTAAGAACTGGCGCTGAGGTGAGCCTTCGCTTAAACTCCAGGAAGCTCTCCTCGCAAGACGGGGACCGTTCGAACCGGACATCCTTCCAAGCGAGGCGGTTAGGGGGCACAGCTATCTTCGAGAAACCCCTCGACAATCCTCCCGCAATAACCCGCCAAGCCCAGGAAGCTCCGAATCCCAGCAGGGTTCGACGGTCAACGCCAAATTGACACAGCGAGCAACTTGACCGGGTCCACAGATATGCCCTTGCCAGGAAATCTCGTGGCCCAGAAAACCATACGCTCCAACCAAACTCGCACTTGATCCATCACCAGCTGATGCTTCCAGGGTATCCCTTGACTGGGAAAAGAAACCTCGGGAGAGCAGCATGAGGTCCCGATATAGGATACCCCGACAACCAAACAAGGAACACGAAGTACCCTAGCCCGGGTCTCAACGCTGACCTCACATGGCCCCTTAAACCAGAAAAGGAACACTAGAAGAAGACATCACCCTTAAAGAACGCTACCAACCGCACTGGATCATCTACATCTAGATAATCACCCACCGATATCCTTCAACATCCACCACAAGACCGGACCCAACATCCGTGGGAACGGTCGAACAACAATTGGGTCACGAGGCGACGCGTCTTCGCCTCATCCACACCCTCCTGAAAGGAGACATTTTGGGACTTTGGGAGAGACTTAGACTGCTCTACACCCCTGGTCCACCGGTAGCCTCTCCTCCACACCGTAGGCCGCCTGGTCCGCTCCCACAATTCAGCACAGTCCGAACCCAAATCAGGAGGTGCCTACTGATGGGAGCCCTCTGTCAGGAAGGCCTCTCTAACGCTGAGGAGTCCCTACACGGATCCGACGAAAGGGAGAACGATTCCACGCTCGCGACATCATTCCTTAATCTTCTTCCGGGTAGCCTCTACCTGGCATACTCCCACGATCAGTACCCCTCCGACTGCATCGGTGGTACCTACGGATGGGAGCCTTCTGCCAGGACGGCTACAACCCGGCCTCTTCAACTCGAACAACCACACTCAATACCCGCTCATCGAGATATTACACATATACATATCAGCAACCAACACACATATTATAGGGAGCTAAGAAAACAAAACATTACCTCGAACCATGACACCCGGAACCTGCGCCTCCTCGGCCAAAAGAGCTGCAACTCTGCCCTGAACAAATTGCGGCTGAGGAGCAGGGGCACGCCTCGCCGGCTGCACTGGCTGCTGACGCTGAGGCTGCACGCGGGGTCGACCAGCATCTGGGCAATTATACGAGATATGCCCGATGCGCTGACAATGGTAACAGCGCCGCGTCTCTGGTCGCCAGGACTGGATTGGCACTGCCGCAATGGGTGCTGGATCCCACACTGGCACCGCATCTGCTGGAGGAGAGGCAGCCGCTAACTGATCAAAACGGGGCCTCCTCCTCTTGCGCTGTCCCTGGTCCTGGCTCCTGGGAGGACTCTGATCTGCAGAAGGGGTCGGAACCCTCACGAGGATCCCGAGGTCTCGCTCGACTGTCTTCGCTCGAGACACCAAGTCTGAGAACCTCAAGAAAGCCTAGGAGGAGACATGCACCCGAATGGCGCTGCAGAGGCCAAGCTCGAAACGACGGCACCGCGTCTCTTCGTCCATCACCAAGGCTGGAGCGAATCTGGATAGCCTCGTGAAGCGCGTGGAGTAATCAGTGACAGACATAGAGCCCTGAGTCAGCTGTTCAAACTCCTGCATCACGATCTGCCGCGTCGAGAACGGGAAGTACTCCTCCAGGAAATACCTCCGGAATCCCGCCCATGAAAGCTGCTCCAATCCTTCGGGGATGTCCACCACTCGGGTAGCCCACCAGTCGGCAGCGCTACCCTTCAGCATGAAGGTGGCAAGGGAGACTCGCTGGCGATCCGTGCAATGCATAGTCGAGAAGATCATATCCACCTCCATCAACCATCGCTCTGGAGCAAGGGGAACTCGGGAGGGTGGAGCTTTAGAAAGGCTGCGAGGCCACTCTGCTGCACTCGCGCTGCAGCCTCTAGCTCCACCTCCATCTCCTGGCGATCTTGAACTCTCACCGCCGGAATCGCCACGGGGATTGGGGGTACTTCGGGTACCACAGGCGGATCTGCCACCAAGGGGACCTGTGGAACTGCATCACGGGCCGCCCTCAGCTCCTGGATCTCCCGCGCCTGCTCTACCAACACTCTGGTCTGGGCCTCCAGTGCCTTGGTCTGAGTCTCCACTAAATCCGCTAACCGAGCGAACGCACGTTCCCATGCGGGAGGCTCCTGCGCCGATCCTGGCCTCACAGCCGTGGACTCTCCAGTAGCATCCTCGCCTCTAGCAGGTCCGGAAACCTCCAAAGGTCGAGAGGGACCATGTCCGCGCCGTCCTCCACGAGGAGGCATATCAGCAATCCTAAGAAAACCAGACACTAGGATCAGAATACACATATAGAAATCCTA
The DNA here is from genome assembly GCA_030737835.1 of Acorus gramineus. NCBI lineage: Eukaryota > Viridiplantae > Streptophyta > Magnoliopsida > Acorales > Acoraceae > Acorus > Acorus gramineus. The sequence continues at coordinate 727,552 of JAUJYN010000023.1, forward strand.
GGACTCATCTCTACGAAAAGAAGACCATTGGCTCTGACAGGACCAGGCTCTGATACCAACTTTTGTCACGCCCCAGGGCCGGCCGTCCCCGGGACGCGGCAAGTGTATATATGATATCAGTAAACAGGAGTTCAATAACATACTCACACAACAGCTAAAATGACAACACAGACAACAAAAGCAGGGCTGACATGATATATACACCAATAGCGGAAGCTAAAAGACTGAATCTGTAATCCAAAACATATTACAGACTCGATACATAATCAACTGTCCTGTGAGAGCCAATATATACAAAGACATCCAAATACAATACAAACGCGTGCCCAAGCACGGAATATAATACATACAAGCAAAGGGATGCTGATAGCCTCTGATACTCGCGGGACGTGGCGCTACTCCGCTACTGATGAAGTCCCTCGGGGAGCTCTTCCTCCAGATCCGACTCAGATGACACTGGAGAAAATATTATGCGAGGGGTGAGCCACACGCTCAGTGAACAGCACAACCCATGCCCCACAATTCATATTAACCGCCAAATATTATTAACCACAAACTCATTATTCAAGCCTCAAAGTGGCAAGAACTACACAAATCCAGTGGGTCGCTATCGCCAACCCACTACACCCTCACCCTCACCCCTCAATAGGTGACATAGGATATTGGGACTTACAAACCAGTGGGTCGCTACATCGCCGACCCACCGCACCCTCGCCCTCACCCCTCAATATGGTGAGGGTGCGGTGGTACCTACGGATGGGAGCCCTCTGTCAGGACAGCTAAACCTGAGAAGTTCCTACATTGGATCCAACGAAGGGGAGAACGATCCCATGTTCGCAAAGCGAACCCAATGGAAAACAACTACTCTCGATACTCACTTATCGAGATATCAAAACACAGGCATAACAACAATCTATGCAACACACTCATATTAACATCAAAATAATTAAAGTCCCTAAACGGGAGTAACTACATGTTATATATGTGTCACTTTTCGCCTTCTGGTAACCATTGGAGCATTTTTGGCAGTTTTTGAGTTTTTTTGTTTTTCGATCGAAACCGCTAAAATTTTGGACTGTTAGCTATCATCCGGAGTTTGAGGACTCCGATTGAAAATCTAACTGCATATTATGAGTCTAGGTGCCATTCTAAGCCACTCACAAAAATTTCATCGAATTCCGGTAACGTTTCAGAATTTCACAGTTCTGGGGCGTATCCGGGTTTTGACCGAGCGAGAAGTCATTGGGAGAGTTGACTTGGTCAAAGTGGGCCCATGACTTGGTCAACCCCTTTTGTTTTTATTTGTGGTTGAGTTGACCCAAGTCAAAACTCACATAATCCTCTCTAATCCTCTCTTAAGCCCTAATTAAGCCTAGTTAACCTAATCTAATTGTGTTGACTTATTTAAGTGAGCTAAATATCTTCTCCCCCACTATTCATCTTCTTCTCCACTTGATTTTCTCTCTCCCCCTCTCTCTTTTTCTCCCATTTGAGCTAGCTAAAGGGCTTGAAATCAAAAACCCAAAGAAGAGAAAGGTAAGGGGAGCTCCCGATCTATCCACCGGTGGTCTCGGATTCGAGTTCCGATGTGTTTAGCCCCTTCTCACGCCCTCTTTTCTCCTCTGATTTCAGCCATATTGAGGGCTGAGGAAGAGCTCGGTGGTGGTGGCCTTGGAGGAGGTGTTTCGGTGCGCGGAGAGCAACCGAACTTCCCTTCCTTCCCTTCCTTCCTTGGGTAAGCTCTCTTTCCTTCCTTTTCTTGCTTAGATGCTTGTTAGGAGGGGTGGGTGTGTGGTGGCTGTTGGTGGTGGTTGGTGGTGGTTAGGGGCCATTGGTGGCCGGTTAGAAGAGGTAGGGTGGCTCGGGCAGGGTGGTTGGCTGTCTCGGGCAAGATGGTAGCACAGGCAGCAGGCAGCGCAACAGGCAGAGCAGATGGCAGGGCGCGCGCTGGCGTGCGCTCGGGTGGAGCAGGAGGGTGTGCTGGGCGATGGTCGCGGGAGCTGAGCGCTGGGCGGTGGGCGCGGGCGCTGGACGCTGGGCGATGGTCGCAGGTGCTGGGCGCTGGCCGCGGGTGCTGGGCGCTGGGCGCCATGCACGGGCATGCGCGTGGGGCGCTGCGCAGAGGCGCGGTGCGTGCCGCGCGCAGGGGGTCGTGTACGAGTGCTGCGCGTAGGGTGCCGTGCGGGTGTGCGCGAGGGGGGCGAGCCGGTGGTGCGCGCGGGGTGCGCGCGGGGCGAGGGGATGGGGTGCTGGGCGTGCGGGTGTGCGCGTGAGTCGCTGCGCTGGGGCGTAGTGGGCGCGCGGTGCACCTGGGGGGACTTGGCGGAGTGTCCGGGCGTGCGGGCTGGGCTCGGCAGTGCGTCTGGGCGCGCGGGCCGGGGCTCGGCTGTGGGCCTGGGGCGGGTGGCCGTGTGTGCGGCTGCCCGGGGTTTCGGGAGTGAGTCGGGGTGCTCGGACTCGCGTGCGTACAGGCCGTATGTACGCTTGTCCGAGTGTTGGGTATTTTTAGTATTTTTGTGTATTTTTGTGGTATTTTGTGTATTTTACTCACCTAGTTGATTACCCTGTCTTGCAGATCTTGACGGACGGTCGCGCGACGACCCGGTTATCGGTGAGTGGGACAACCCAACCCAGTTGGGAGGCGCTATATGCACTTGGGCGTATACCGTCCTCCCCTGGGGCACATAGTTAATATTAACTGATTAATATGTAATCTGTGCAAGCATGATTAGTGAGTAGAATGCATGCCACCCTAGACTTTGTATGTTAGGGACTTGCACCCTTAGGATATGTGTAAGAGCCGTGCATCCTGTCACCTTGTTATCATGCTAGGAAAGCCTCGACCTATGCATGCGTCCTATTAGTTTAATTTATTAAATTAAATGCAACTTATGATATTTATAGCATGCCTTAGAGAATATTAAGGGGCCTTGCGAGGTCAACATTGAGACCCGGGCTAGGGTACTCCGTGTTCCTTGTTTGGTTGGCGGGATGTCCTATATCGGGACCTCAGGTTGCCTCCCAAGGTTTCTTTTCCCCATTATTATTTTATATGTTCCCCGCATCTTGGTTATGCGCGCTGGAGGAATTCTGAAGAATTCAAGACATTAGAGTTGTTGAGATGTGTTGTCGACGGATCCGAGTGGATCATATGCGCATGGATAGGCTGTTCTGTTCCCTTCGTTGGATCCGTGTAGAGACTGCCCCGGCGTTAGAAAGGCTGTCCCGTGCAGGGGCTCCCATCAGTAGGCACCTCCTGATTTGGGATGGACTGTGCTGAATGTGGGGTGGCCAAGCGGCCTACGGAGTGGGGAGAGACTATCGGTGGACCAAGGGTGACCAACAGCCTAGTCAGTCCCAAGATCCTATGTCACCTGTTGAGGGGTGAGGGTGAGGGTGTGGTGGGCCGGCGATGTGGCGACCCACAGGATTGTGTAAGGATGATTATCAGCCTATTAAGTCCCAATATCCTTTGTCACCTATTGAGGGGTGAGGGTGAGGGTGTGGTGGTTCGGCGATGTAGCGACCCACTGGATTTGTGTTGTTTATGCCACTTTGAGGCTTTTAATGATTATTTGTGGTTGATATAAATTGTGATGCATGGGTTGTGCTATTCACTGAGCGTGTGGCTCACCCCTCGCATAATATTTTTCTCCAGTGATTACCGAGGCGGACTTGAAGGAGGAGCTCCCGAGCGACTGCATCAGTAGCGGAGTAGCGCCACGTCCCACGAGTTTTAGAGGCCATCAGCATCCTTTTTGTTTGTATGTATATATTTCCGTGCTTGGGCACCTAGTTTGGATTGTATTTGGATGTTGTGTGTATATTGGCTCTCACAGGACATATGATTATGTATCGAGTCTGTAATGTGTTGTTGATTTACAGATTCAGTCTTTTTAGCTTCCGCTATCTGTGTATACATCATGTCAGCCTCTTTGTTGTCTGTGTTGTCTTTTTAGCTGTTGTTTATGGTATGCTATTGATCTCCTGTATTGACTGCTGATATCATGTATACGCTTGCCGCGTCCCGGGGACGGCCGCCCTGGGGCGTGACAAAAGTTGGTATCAGAGCCTGGTCCTGTCAGAGCCAATTGTCTTCTTTTTCGTAGAGATGAGTCCTAGGATTTCTATATGAGTATTCTGATCCTAGTGTCTGGTTTTCTTAGGTTGCTGATATGCCTCCTCGCAGAGGACGGCGCGGACGTGGTCCCTCTCGACCTTTGGAGGTTTCCGGACCTACCAGAGGCGAGGATGCTACTGGAGAGTCCTCAGCCGTGAGGCCAGGATCGGCGCAGGAGCCTCCTGCCTGGGAGCGCGCGTTTGCGCGGATAGCAGATTTGGTGGAGACAGACCAGGGCACTGGAGGCCCAGACCAGAGTGTTGGCAGATCAGGCACGGGAGATTCAGGAGCTGCGGGCGGCCCGCGAGGCAGTTCCGCAGGTCCCTTTGTGGCAGATCCACCTGTGGTACCCGATGTACCCCCAGTCCCCGTGGTGGTTCCGGCGGTCAGAGTTCAGGATCCCCAGGAGAGGGAGGTGGGGCTAGAGGCTGCAGCGCGGGTGCAGCAGAGTGGCCTCGCAGCCTTTCTGAAGCTCCACCCTCCCGAGTTCCAGGGTCAGACGGTGGATCCCCTTGCTCCAGAGAGATGGTTGATGGAGGTGGATGCGATCTTCTCGACCATGCTTTGCACCGACCGCCAGCGAGTCTCCCTGGCCACTTTTATGCTGAAGGGTAGCGCCGCCGACTGGTGGGCTACTAGATCAGTGGACATCCCGGAGGGAGTGGAGCAGCTTACATGGACGGGGTTCCGGAGGTATTTCTTGGAGGAGTACTTCCCATTCTCGACGCGCCAGATAGTGATGCAGGAGTTTGAGCAGCTGACGCAGGGCTCTATGTCTGTCGCTGACTACTCCACGCGCTTCACGAGACTGTCCAGATTAGCTCCAGCTTTGGTGATGGACGAGGAGACGAGGTGCCGTCGATTCGAGCTTGGTCTCAGCAGCGCCATTCGGGTGCATGTTACCTCCCAGGCATTCACGAGGTACTCCGACTTGGTGTCTCGAGCGAAGACAGTCGAGCGAGACCTCGGGATCCTCGTGAGGGCTTCGACCCCTTCGGCAGATCAGAGGCCACCCAGGAGCCAGGACCAGGGACAACGCAAGAAGAAGAGGCCCCGCTTTGATCAGTCAGCGGCTGCCTCTCCTCCAGCAGATGCGGTGCCAGTGCGAGGTCCAGCACCCATCGCAGCAGTGCCAGTCCAGGCGAGGCGACCAGAGACGCGGCGCTGTTATCACTGTCAGCGCGTCGGGCATATCTTGTATAATTGCCCTGACGCTGGCCGACCCCGAGTGATGCCTTCGCAACTGCAGCAGTTGCAGCAGCAGCCATTTCAGCGCCAGCAGCAGCAGCAGCCTCAGCGCCAGCAGCAGCAGCCACAGGGTGGCCGAGCTGACCAGAGGAGGCAGCCAGCGCAGCCGGCGAGGCGTGCCCCTGCTCCTCAGCCACAGTTTGTTCAGGGCTGAGTGGCAGCGCTTTCGGCAGAGGAGGCTCAGGCATCAGGCAGCGTGGTCAGAGGTATTGTTCAGATCTCCCAGCTCCCTGCTTATGTGTTGTTTGATTCCGGAGCCACACACTCGTTCGTGTCTCCCGCTTTCGCGAGACGGACGGGCGTGGCGTCCGCCCCTTTGGATGCTATCTTGGAGATATCATTGCCCGTGGGAGACTGTATTCTCCTCCGTTCTGTGTACCGAGGGTGTTCGGTGGTGGTTGCGGAGCATGAGTTTCCAGTGGAGTTGGTGGAGCTTGCGATGACGGACTTTGATGCCATCCTGGGAATGGATTGGCTTGCAGCTAGTCATGCCAGCATCGACTGTTTTGCCAAGTCGGTGTCTTTCCACCTTCCGGGTCGGAGGTCCTTCCAGTTCGTGGGCGATCGTGACGTAGCCCCTTTGGGGTTCGTGTCGTCCATGCAGGCGTGGAGACTCCTTCAGGGAGGATGCGAGGGCTTTCTAGCGTATATTGCTCAGGAGGATGCACCGCTGCAGGCAGATATCAGTCAGACTCCGGTCGTGGCAGAGTATCCTGAGGTTTTCCCCGATCTTTCGGGATTACCGCCGGATCGCGCGATCGAGTTTGAGATCAATCTGATTCCGGGGACCGAGCCGATTTCGAGAGCTCCGTACCGGATGGCCCCTGCAGAGCTGAGGGTGCTCAAGGAGCAGTTGGAGGAGTTGCTGGAGAAGGGCTTCGCACGTCCGAGTGTTTCTCCGTGGGGAGCCCCTGTCCTGTTCGTCCGGAAGAAGGACGGTTCGCTGCGGCTGTGTATTGATTACAGGCAGCTGAACAAGCGGACAGTGAAGAACAAGTACCCCTTGCCGCGGATAGATGATCTGTTTGACCAGCTCCAGGGAGCGCGTGTCTTTTCCAAGATCGATCTCCGTTCGGGGTACTATCAGCTGAAGATCCGGGAGTCAGACATTCCGAAGACGGCCTTTCGTACCCGGTATGGGCACTACGAGTTCAGAGTACTGCCATTCGGGTTGACGAACGCGCCGGTGGCCTTGATAAGCGTATTATTTGCACATTTAATCCCCTGAATTTAGTTTTCTATTTCCTAATTTTATGTGTAATAATGACTAATATTCAGAATTTATTTGTTATTGCAGGTAATTGAGATAAATGATGATTATCCATGCAAAATAGTCTATAAAGCATTTAAAGATATGAAGGAGAATCAAGAGGATTCTTGAAGATCCAAAATTATGCTAGATAAAGATTTGGTGAAGAGAGAATCAAAAATCAAAATCCAATCAAATATTCTTCAAATCAATGTTAAAACCGTCCCACTATTTTGACCATAACTTTTGCCTCAAATATCGTATTTTGGCCCAAAATATGGCGTTGGAAAGATATTTTCAAGATCTACAAATCAATGTTTCATGAATATTTTGCAATTCCACCTTATTAGGGGTCAAAAATTCATCCGAAGATTCTGCAGAAAATTAATGACGGGAATGAAAGATTTTACCTGCTAAAATTGTCAAATATTCATATGAGGAAGGTTGATGGCCAATCTTAACCATCCAATTCATTGCAAATCAATGGTCAAGATTCAAGGCTGGAGGCTATAAAAGGAACACATATGAAGCCAAGAAAAAAAAATAAAAGAAGGAGGCAAAGGGACAACCAAAGGAGAAGAAAGATTCAAGAGTTTTGCTTTGTTTTTGTTTTTCTTTTCATCTCATATCTTTGGATGTTTGTATATATTTAGATCTGAATTTTAATATTACTTTAGTATTTTTATTTTCAAGAATTTTTAATAATATGATGTCTTTTATTTTTTATTTTTTATTTAGTTTGATCATGTTTTCTAGTAGCTAAATCTTCAACTAGGGTTGAAGATGAAACCATGCAATGCTAGTTTAGGATTTTATATTTAGATCTGAATTCTCCATATTGTTTGCTTTATTGAATATCAATCTCTCCTTCAATTCTCTTTTGAAACCTTTCATGTGAATTTCTTATTACCTTCTTCAAAAATCTCTTGTATTTGATTTGATAAAATATGCTTTGATTAGGTTCTCTGATATTTTATGCTCTTCTTAACAAGTTGAATATTGAGTTGATAGATTTTATAAAGGGAAGGGAGATAGATCATTTTATGAAATAATTAATATGATTTTAAATATTTAATTTCCGATTGGTATTTGACTAACGTCTATATTGATTGAGTTATATGGTGGAGTTTCACATTTGAATATAACCCCTAAATTGGTATTGCATGGTGGATTCTAAAACCCTAGTTATCTTTTTATATTAATATTCATTTTTTTTTAAATAAAAATAAAAAAATAAACCTTCATCAATCTTCCTGTCTAATTCGATTAGGTAAATCAATTAATAATTTAATTTGAACAATTCTCTGTGGGATCGACCCGTATTTGCTAGATCTATACTTCTGTAATGATCCGTGCACTTGCGGTAATTAATAACAACTTAAAAAATTCAATCAGTACCCGGTATGGGCACTACGAGTTCAGAGTACTGCCATTCAGGTTGACGAACGCGCCGGCGGCCTTCATGGATCTGATGAACCGGGTGTTTCGGCCCTTCCTCGACTCCTTTGTGGTAGTATTCATCGATGACATATTGGTGTACTCAAGGAGTCTTGAGGAGCACGCTCACCATCTCCGCACTGTCTTGGAGACTTTGGCCAGACATCAGTTGTTCGCCAAGTTCAGCAAGTGCGAGTTCTGGTTGGAGCATATGGCCTTTCTGGGCCATGTGATTTCCGGCGAGGGCATATCTGTGGACCCGGAGAAGACGCTCGCCGTGTCGAATTGGCGTCGACCGTCGAACCCCACAGAGATTCGGAGCTTCTTGGGCTTGGCGGGTTATTACAGGAGGTTTGTCGAGGGTTTCTCGAAGATAGCCGTTTCTCTTACCCGCCTCACTCGGAAGGATGTCAGGTTCGAGTGGTCCCCGTCCTGCGAGGAGAGCTTCCAGGAGTTGAAGCGAAGGCTCACCTCAGCGCCAGTTCTTACCCTTCTGTCGTGGAGTGGTGGGTTCGCAGTTTACACAGATGCATCGCAGTTGGGTGTGGGTTGCGTCCTGATGCAGCACGGTAAGGTTGTGGCTTACGCGTCGCGTCAGTTGAAGCCCCATGAGCAGAATTACCCCACCCACGACCTTGAGTTGGCAGCGATCATCTTTGCGCTGAAGATGTGGAGGCATTACCTCTATGGAGAGGAGTTCGAGCTCTTTACCGATCATAAGAGCTTGACATATTTGCAGTCCCAGCCGGAGCTCAACATGCGTCAGAGATGTTGGGTTGAGTTCCTGACGGACTACGATTGTGACATCGCTTACCATCCGGGTAAGGCGAATGTCGTGGCAGATGCTCTCAGTAGGCAGCCCTTGGGCATGGCCGCCCATATGGCTGTCCGTCGTTGGAGGCTTCTAGAGGAGGCCGCTTGCTGGATCAGCGTTCGAGAGACTCCTGCTGGTGGCTTTTTGGCCAGGCTGGTGGTGCAGCCAGTTCTTCTCGACGAGATCCGCACGGCTCAGGCTCAGGATCCGCATTTTATAGTCCTCTCTGAAGGCGTCGCCCGGGGTGAGCGTCAGGACTACCAGATTCGCGCGGACGGGATCCTGCGATTCAGAGGCCGAGTGTGCATTCCTGACGACGCAGAGCTGAAGCGGAAGATTCTGGACGAGGCCCATCGTTCGAGGTACACAGTGCATCCTGGTGGCACGAAGATGTACAGGGGCCTTCGTCGCGGCTACTGGTGGCGCGGGATGAAGACGGATATTGCCCGTTTCGTTGCCCGATGCCTAGTATGCCAGCAGGTGAAGTCGGAGCATCAGCGCCCTGCGGGGAAGCTGCAGTCCATTGAGATCCCTCAGTGGAAGTGGGAGCAGATCACCATGGACTTCGTCTCGGGTTTGCTGAGGTCACGTTCGGGTCGCGATGCCATCTGGGTGATCGTCGACCGGCTGACGAAGTCTGCTCATTTCCTCCCCATCCGACTCACTGATTCTCTGGACACCCTGGCGCAGTTATTTGTCTCCGAGATTGTCCATCTCCATGGCACTCCAGTCAGCATCATTTCCGATCGAGACGCGCGTTTTACTTCGAGGTTCTGGCGTAGCCTCCAGCACGCCCTTGGTACGAACCTCCATTTCAGTACAACGTTTCATCCGCAGATGGACGGCCAGTCAGAGAGGACGATCCAGACTCTTGAGGACATGCTGTGAGCCTGCGTTCTCGATTTTGGGGGCAGTTGGGAGAGGCACCTTCCGTTGGTGGAGTTTGCCTACAACAACAGCTACCACTCGAGTATCCGGATGGCTCCTTACGAGGCGCTCTATGGCCGCAGCTGCAGGTCCCCCTTGTGTTGGGACGAGGTCGGAGAGCGCCAGTTGGAGGGACCAGAGATCGTTCACCAAACCTCAGAGATGGTGAAGACGATTCGTGAGCGTATCCGAGTCGCTCAGAGTCGTCAGAAGTGCTACGCCGACCGTCGACACCGTGAGCTCACCTTCGAGGTTGGTGACCATGTCTTCTTGAAGGTGTCCCCGATGAAGGGCATCTTCCGTTTCGGTGTGCGGGGCAAGCTGAGTCCGCGTTTCATTGGGCCGTTCCTCATCCTCGAGCGAGTTGGAGAGGTGGCCTATCGCATAGCTCTGCCCCCACAGTTGGCTCAGGCCCATGACGTCTTCCATGTCTCACAGCTGAGGTGCTGTGTCCAGGATCCTGCTCACGTCATCTCGTTCGAGCCGCTCGTCTTCGAGCCGGACTTGTCATTCGTGGAGCATCCGATTGAGATCCTGGACCGCCGCGAGAAGAGGCTCCGCACCAAGACCGTCCAGCTGGTCAAGGTGCGATGGCAGCACCGTTCCGGTGTCGAGGCCACTTGGGAGCTCGAGGACGCCATGCGTGACGCGTATCCGCATCTTTTCCCTTCTTAGATGTTCTTGTATTTATTTTGAGGACAAAATTTCCTAAGGGGGGGAGAATGTTATATATGTGTCATTTTTGCCTTCTGGTAACCATTGGAGCATTTTGGCAGTTTTTGAGTTTTTTTGTTTTTCGATCGGAACCGCTAAAATTTTGGACTGTTAGCTATCATCCTGAGTTTGAGGACTCCGATTGAAAATCTAACTGCATATTATGTGTCCCGGTGCCATTCCAAGCCACTCACAAAAATTTCATAGAATTCCGATAACGTTTCAGAATTTCACAGTTCTGGGGCGTATCCGGGTTTTGACCGAGCGAGAAGTCATTGGGAGAGTTGACTTGGTCAAAGTGGGCCCATGACTTGGTCAACCCCTTTTTTTTTTTGTGTGGTTGGGTTGACCCAAGTCAAACCTCACATAATCCTCTCTAATCCTCTCTTAAACCCTAATTAAACCTAGTTAACCCTAATCTAAGTGTGTTGACTTATTTAAGTGAGCTAAAATTTATCTCCCCACTATTCATCATCTTCTCCATTTGATTTTCTCTCTCCCCCTCTCTCTTTTTCTTTGTTTTGAGCTAGTTAGAGTGCTTGAAACCAAGAACCCAAAGAAGAGAAAGATAAGGTGAGCTCCCGATCTATCCACCGGTGGTCTCGGATTCGAGTTCCGATGTGTGTAGCCCCTTCTCACGCCCTCTTTTCTCCTCTGATTTCAGCCATTTCGAGGGCTGAGGAAGAGCTCGGTGGTGGTGGCCTTGGAGGAGGTGTTTCGGTGCGCGGAGAGCAACCGAACTTCCCTTCCTTCCCTTCCTTCCTTGGGTAAGCTCTCTTTCCTTCCTTTTCTTGCTTAGATGCTTGTTAGGAGGGTGGTTTTGGGTGTGTGGTGGCTGTTGGTGGTGGTTGGTGGGGGTTAGTGGCCATTGGTGGCCGGTTAGAGGAGGTAGGGTGACTCGGGCAGGGTGGTTGGCTGTCTCGGGCAGGGTGGTTGGCTCTCTCGGGCTGGATGGCAGCACAGGCAGCAGGCAGCGTAGCAGGCAGAGCAGGTGGCAGGGCGCGCGTGGGCGTGCGCGCGGGTGGAGCAGGAGGGTGTACTGGGCGATGGTCGCGGGTGCTGGGCGCTGGCCGCGGGTGCTGGGAGCTGGGCGCCGTGCGCGGGCATGCGGGTGGGGCGCCGCGCAGAGGCGCGGTGCATGCCGCGCGCAAGGGGCTGCGTACGGGTGCTGTGATCAGGGCGCCATGCGGGTGTACTCGAGGGGGGCGAACCGGTGGTGCTCGCGGGGTGCGCACGGGGCGAGGCGATGGGGCGCTGGGCGTGCGGGTGTGCGCGTGAGTCGCCGCACTGGGGCGCAGTGGGCGTGCGGTGTAGCTGGGGGGGACTTGGCGGAGTGTCTGGGCATGCGGGCTGGGCTCGGCAGTGCGCTGGGCGCGCGGGCCGGGGCTCGGTTGTGCGCTTGGGGCGGGTGGCCGTGCGGGAGTATACCAAGTAGAGGCTACCCGGGGAAAGGGCTACCGGTGGACCAAGGGTGTAGAGCAGTCTAAATCTCTTCCAAAAGTCCCAAGAGTCTCCCTCCAGGAGTGAGGGTAAGGATGAGGTGAAGAATATCGCCGCGTGACCCATTCGTATCGATGTTTAAAGGCATCGTTTGAGCAATTATCTAGATGTAGATGATCCAGTAGTGTTGTGTAGACCAGTAAATCCGGGTCTCTTCGACCGACGGTATGGTCTCTCCCCAAAAGTCCCAAAAGAATCCCTCCGGGAGTGAGGGTGGGGGTGAGGTTGGTCGCGCCGCCGCGTGACGCTGTTATCCATGGGTTTCCACCCATGTTTTCCTTGAAAGGAAATTGATTATGTATTGAACTGTAGTATGGTGATTGGTTTCCAACCACTCACTGAGCTTGTAGCTCACCCCTCGCATACTGTTTCTTTTCAGGGGCAGTGTTGGGTGTGGAGCTGGAGCTTTCTTGTGGCGTGGTCTTATGGGCGTGGAGCGATCTGCTGGCGGGTGGCGAGTACGAGGCTGTCATCATTCCTAGAGTCATTTTATGCTTTGTAAATCGTGCATGTGGCACAGGTTGTATTTTCTTTGGTCTAGACTTGGCTCTCACAGGACAGTGATTGTGTATTCGAGTCTGTAATAATGTTTTTGATTTACAGATATTGTTTATATATTATGCTTCCGCTTTTTAGTCAGTTATCATTATCTTGCTTTGTTGCCTTGTGTATTGTTGTTGGTGTCTTTATTGACCTCAGGTATTGATAGCTGATATATTTTATTTTGCCACGTCTCGGGGACGCCTGGGGCGTGACAAAAAGTTGGTATCAGAGCCTGGTCCTGTGAGAGCCAAAGTCTAGTCGTATAGATGATGAGTCATAGGATTGTCATCCAAGTACTCTTGTTTTATCTTAGGTCGCTGACATGCCTCCTCGCATCCGTTGACGTGGACATGACCCCCTGGACCCACCCTTAAGTTGTCGACTGGGTCGACTGGTTAGGGTCAGTTGTTAGATCCCTTGTGGTGGGATTAAGGTTTGGGTAGGAGATTCCAGCCCAGTAGTGTGATAGTGATGAATTGGTTGCAAATTTCTAAGGTATAGATTGCGTCTCGATAATGGAGTTTCTTTCCCGTGCATCGGTATCCCTGGTAGCCATGGAGTTTGCGTGCGGCGCCTGTGTAAAGTGTTGAGGATGTGGCGTATTGCTCATTAAGGGATGATGTCTTCTCCTAGTCTTCCTACTCAGGATTAAGGGGCCTTGCAGGGTCAGCGTTGATACCTGGGCTAGGGTACTTCGTGTTCCTTGTTTGGTTGTCGGGATATCCTATATCGGGACCTCATGGTGCCCTTCCGAGGTTCTTTTCCCAGTCAAGGAATACCTATGAAGCATCAAATTGATGATGGATTTTTTCTCTCACTTGGAAGGTGCTGTAGAGAGTGGTGATACGTACGATCGGGATTGGGTGCATCCTTTTGCAGCTTGGTGGGCGATTGCTTGTGGACTGGGTTCCATAATGGCATCTGGAATCGCTTCGATATATCATTGTGCGTTGTAGCTGCCTGGATGAGGCCAGAGCCCTGTGAGGTGCTCCCATACGCTATACTTGTTGGTGCGCCCATATGGCACAGATAGCGGGCCTGGGAGGCTACCAGGTAGAGGCCACACCGGGAGAGTGCTACTAAATGATGTCGAGAGCGTGGACTCCCCGTGTTGAATCTGCCCATGGAGTGCAGGATGCTGGAGTTCCAATGTTTATAGTTCAGCGACCTATCTCTGGCGGCATGTGAAGCACAGTTGTGGATACTGTCGCGTTTTGCCCCACATTGGTCGCAAATAAGGAGACGCGATGCTAGCGTTCGTAATGGGACTCAACTGCCCTATCAGATAGATGACGTCGCATAGGCATTGTCGAGGTCCGACGACCCCTTATTGCTTGTCTTGTGGATTAAGCGTGGTTGAGCGGCTTACCAAGCGTGTAAGTGTCATCATGAGCGTCAGCCATGCTCGAGGAGCAGAATCTGGACTTAATTGTTCGTGGTGTTGTTTTGATCTCCCCGTGGAGGTAGAAGATCAATTACCCTTGCCGCGAATCGATGATCTGTTTGACCAGCTCTGGGAGCCAGTGTCTTCTCTTAGATCGATCTTCGCACAAGGGTACCACAAGTCGGAGATCCAGGAGTTAGACATCCCGTAGATGGCCTTTCGTGACCGTTCAGGCACTACGAGTTTTAAGTACTGCCGTCGGGGTTGACGAATGCGCCGGATGCCTTCGTGGATCTCAAAAGTTTTATTGGGCTTCCGTGGACTACTTTGGAGTAGTCTTCATTGAGATTGCTAGTGCTGTGATAAAAAGGTGATGTGGGTGACCTTGTTTCCCCAGGTTGGCATGCCTTCAGGCAAAGTTCGAGAATAATCATCGTGTTGGAAAGCGTCAGTCCATGGAGATTCCTCAGTGGACGTGGGAGTGGGTTATCGGGGATTGTTGTGGACTCGCTAATGTCACGTTCGGGTCACGACGCCGTCTAGGTGATCAATGACCGACTGACTAAGTCCGCGCTTCCCTCCCTTATCCGACTGATTGAGTCTCTGGACGCTTTGACGTGGGTTTTCACCTTCGCGATTGTTCGTCTTCATGGCACTCCGGTCGGCGCTATTTTCGGTTGAGACGCGAGGGTTACTTTGAGGTTGTGGCGCAGCCTTGGCAGGCTTTGGCGCGAGCCTCCATTTAAGTATAGCGTTTCATCGCCGATGGACAGCCAGACAAAGGGGACGATTCAGACCTTGGAGGACATGCTAAGTGCCTGCGTGCTCGATGATGAGGGCAGTTGGGTGAGGCACCACCCATTTGTTGGGGTATGCCTGCAAGGCGACTGCCATTCGAGCACCCAGATGGATCTGTGAAAGGCACTCTATAGGCGCAGTTTTATACCTCCCTTGTGTTGGGACGGTTGTGGAGCGCCAGTTGGAGAGGCCATAAGTTAGTTGTTTGACCTTGCGGTGGCCAGGTTGGTTCGTGTGTACATCTGCACCTCCCAGAACCGATAGAAGGGCTACGCAGGTCATCGTCGCCAAGAGCTTACCTTTGGGTTTGGCGATCATATTTTCAAGAAGGTGTCCTGGTTTAAGGGCACCCTCTGTTTCGACGTTCAAGGGAAGCTAAGTTGGCTCTTTAATGGGACCGTTTCTCGTCATTGAGTGGATTGGGGAGGTGGCTTGTCATGTAGCCTTTCCCCCACAGCTGGCTCATGCCCACGACATCGTCCTTGTCTCATGGCTAAGGCGTTACGTCCACGATCCTGCTCCGTCTTTCTGTTCGACCGCCTCATTCTGGAGGTGGATTTGTCGTTCGTGGAGCAGTGGATCGAGGTCAGAGACCAGCATGAGAAGAGGCTCCACACTAAGACCGTTCCTTTGATTACAGTGCGTCGGTAGCGCCAGTCCGGTGCAAAGACCACTTGGGAGCAAAAGGTCTATGCGAGATACTTGCTATATTCGGTCTTCCCTTTGGGTTTCCTTAAATTTTGAGGACTAAATTTCCTAAGGGGGGAAGAATGTTGTGCCTGTGTCATTTGGAGCACTCTGATTGAAAATTTGGGTACATAATTTTTTCCTCGAAGTTATGTATTTCCAATTTGGTATTTGGATTTGATTTTGTTAAAATCCAAGATGAAGAGGTTTAAATATGATTTTATAATGAGATGTCCAGTTTTGAGTTAGCTTTCGTACAAAAGTGGAATTAGATCAACTGGATTCTTGTAGTAAAAGTTATGTGTATTTTACCAAGTATACCCCGGGGAGAGAAATTCTGGCAGCAGCCCTGTTCTATGTTTAGCTCTAATTTCGGAATAGCTGGAGAGATTATTTGATCTTGGCATAAACATGAAAGTTGTAGATAATCTTCTTGGCTTTCCAACGGAATTGGAATTGTGCAATTCGGAGCTATATCGAGGAAGTTATGGCTGTTCTAGTGAAGCATGCACAGAATTTCTAAGTCAGGGATGAAATGGTCATTTCCATCCCTCTTTAGATATTTATTTGTACCCAAAATATCTCCTCTCTCTCTCTCTCACATCACCTCCCACATCCCACGTCCATTTCTTCTTGTCTCTCTTTCTCTCATTCAAAGCCCCCAAGTGTTTGTGAAAATGTCACAAAGAGAAGTGAAGGAGAGGGTGAAGAAGGTTTGTGTGGGTGTGTTATGTTGTTGATCTCCTCCTATCTCAAGCTCCCTTTTCATGATCCTTCCCCCCTGATTTTCAGCCATGAAGGAGGCTGAGGAGAGGCTGAAGAGGTGGTGGTGGTGGTGCTGGTTGAGGTGGCCGTGGGAGCGTCGAGAGCCCCACATCTCCCCCTTTCCGTTTCCCTCTTTTGGTAAGTCCTCTTCCCCTTCTTTTTGATTTTTAGGGCTATTGGGATAGTTAGGGTGTTCATGCATGCTATGCATAGGGGTTAGAGTGTGTGTGAGGGGTTGGGGAGGGTTAAAAAGGGGTAAGGGTTGGCTGGGCGCGCGTTTGGGGTTGTCTGCGTGCGTGCGCGCGCAGGCGGGCGCGCAGACGCGCGCGGGCGCATGCGCGCGAGTGCGCGGGTGCGTGCGGGAGTGCGCGCGAGTGCGCGCGGGCACGCGCGGGGCTGGGGGCCAGTGCGTGCGCGCGCATGGTTGCGCGTGCGTGCACATGCTGGGGCATGCGCACGGCAGCGCGTTTGGGCGCGCGGGCAGGCGCGCGGCAGTGCGCCGAGGGTGCTGGGGCGTGTGCGTGCGTGCGCATTCGTGCGGGGGGCCATGTGTGTGGCTGCCCGAGGGTTCGGGTAGGTGTCGGGGCACTCGGACTCGCATGCGTACGTGCGTGCTCGCATGCGTGCGAGTCCGTATGCATGCTTGTCCGAGTATTTGGTATTTCTAATTATTTCTATGTGTAAATTGTGTTGTTACTCACCAAATTGGATGCCCCTACCTTGCAGATCTCGTCGGATGGGATGCGCGAGGTCCCGGGTTGTAAGGTGAGTGGTTCGATTCCAATCCCCCCCCCCTCTCTAGGGATGCGCTCCACCCGCGTAGACGCATGTCGCGCATCGATGGGGCCCCCTAGCTATAGTATGAAAAACGATGTTAGTGCATGTTTGCTATGATATAATCATGCCTTGTTAGACATTATATGCTAGGGATATACACCCATGATTCATGCATAGAGGCCCATACATGCCTAGACACCATGTCCCAGGCTTGAAAAGCCCTGATCTTCGCGTGTTTCCCATTTAGTTTAATTTATTTAAATCAAATGTGATTATATTGTTATAAGCATGCATTAGAGAATATTATAACCTTGTTGTTATAATATATGTTTCCCCGCATCTTAGTTATGCGCCCTGGAGGAATTCTTGAGAATTCGTGACATTAGTAGTGTTAGAAATCATTGTCGACGGATCCAAGAGGATCGTATCCGCGTGAGTAGGCTGTTTTCTCCCCTTCGTTGGATCCGAGTAGGGACTCCCCAGCGTTGGAAAGCTGTCCTGACAGTGGGCTCCCATCTGTAGGTACCTCCGATGCGTCGAACAGTGCTGATCGTGGGAGTATAATAGGTAGAGGCTATGGAGTGTGGGAGAGGCTACCGGGTGGACCAAGGGAGGAGAGCAGTCTAGTCTGAAAAGGCCCATGTCCCCCGCTAAAAGGGTGAGGGTGGGGTGGGTCGGCGATGTTACGACCCACTAACTTGTGTAGTTACTCCCGTGTAGGGACTTCGACTATTTTAAGGTTAATATGAGTGTGTTGAATAGATTGTTGTTATGCCTGTGTTTTGATATCTCGATAAGTGAGTATCGAGAGTAGTTGTTTTCCATTGGGTTCGCTTTGCGAACATGGGATCATTCTCCCCTTCGTTGGATCCGATGTAGGAACTTCTCGGGTTTAGCTGTCCTGACAGAGGGCTCCCATCCGTAGGTACCACCGATGCATTCGGAAGAGTACTGATCGTGGGAGTATACCAGGTAGAGGCTACCCGGGGAAAGGGCTACCGGTGGACCAAGGGTGTAGAGCGGTGAGTTGAGGAGATCGGGTTGTAGATACTACCCGGGAGAGGGTTAACGAATGATGTTACAGGCATGGGAATCGTTCTCCCCTTTCGTTGGATCCGAGTAGGGACTCCCCGGCATTGGAAAGCTGTCCTGACAGAGGGCTCCCATCTGTAGGTACCTCCGATGCGTCGGACAGTGCTGATCGTGGGAGTATACCAGGTAGAGGCTACGGAGTGTGGGAGAGGCTACCAGGTGGACCAAGGGTGTAGAGCAGTCTAAATCTCTTCCAAAAGTCCCAAGAGTCTCCCTCCAGGAATTGAGGGTAAGGATGAGGTGAAGAATATCGCCGCATGACCCATTCGTAGTTCGACCGTTCCCATAGTTGTTGGGTCTGGTCTTGTATCGATGTTTAAAGGCATCGTTTGAGCAATTATCTAGATGTAGATGATCCAGTAGTGTTGTGTAGACCAGTAAATCCGGGTCTCTTCGACCGACGGTATGGTCTCTCCCCAAAAGTCCCAAAAGACTCCCTCTGGGAGTGAGGGTGGGGGTGAGGTTGGTCGCGCCGCCGCGTGACCCTGTTATCCATGGGTTTCCACCCATGTTTTCCTTGAAAGGAAATTGATTATGTATTGAACTGTAGTATGGTGATTGGTTTCCAGCCACTCACTGAGCTTGTAGCTCACCCCTCGCATACTGTTTCTTTTTAGGGGCAGTGTTGGGCGTGGAGCTGGAGCTTTCGTGTGGCGTGGTCTTATGGGCGTGGAGCGTTCTGCCGGCGGGTGGCGAGTACGAGGCTGTCAGCATTTCTATAGTCATTTTATGCTTTGTAAATCGTGCATGTGGCACAGGTTGTATTTTCTTTGGTCTAGACTTAGCTCTCACAGGACAGTGATTGTGTATTCGAGTTTGTAATAATGTTTTTGATTTACAGACATTGTTTATATATTATGCTTCCGCTTTTCAGTCAGTTATCATTATCTTGCTTTGCCGCCATGTGTATTGTTGTTGGAGTCTTTATTGACCTCAGATATTGATAGCTGATATTTTATTTTGCCACGTCTCGGGGACGCCTGGGGTGTGACATACACGTTCCATATATATATATATATATATATATATATATATATATACAAAACCTATATAAATATGATTAAAAAATGACTGTATTTCAAAACCATACATCCATCCATACATCAACTCATGCATCAACTTCAAAACCTTAAAACACACAAACCTTTTTCAAAACTAAAACACCCATGTCCACTTACATAAAATCATCCATAAACCAAAGGGAAGTTATGAATTGTTCATAAACGGAAAGGTAAACCAAAGTTAAACTAAAACATAAAAGTTTTTTAAAAGCAAACAAAAGATAAGTAGGGGTCCACCAAATCTCCAAATCCAAATGTCTTGAGTTGCGCCTCATCAAAATAATCACCTAAGCCAAAAAGAAAAAAGCATGAATTCCTTGCATATATATAATTCTTCTACCAAACCAAGACACAAAAGCTATACCTTGGTGTATTGTTGTCATCCGCGGGAGGCTGAGTCTGAGGAATGTCCTAACTTGGCTAAGAAGGAGGCGGTGGCTAATGACAAGACTGGACTTCTGGAGCATCTTGAACCATGGGAGTCTCTTTAACTGAAGAAGTGGCCCTAGCATACCTCCCACGACTCTGAGTTGCTGAAGGATGAGAAGCCCTACTGAAGGTGGCCCCAGTGGCCAAAGAAGTAGAAATGGAGTACTCTTGCTCAAGAGGAAGGAGGTGGATCATTAACCCGCCAGGCACACCAGCCAACACCTCCAACTCTGAAACTCTGGCCCAAAGGGAGTCTTGCTAACGGTGTAGGGTGGATGACTCCTCCTCTCTCGACACCATTCCGGACCGCAGCTGGTCCAATACCTCCTCCTTCGATGATCTCTCAAACCGTAACTGGTCCACCTCATGCTCCGCCCTGACAGCCCTCTCCCTAGCCTGGTCAAGCTCCATCCAAGTGGCCAGGAGCTCACTTCGGAACACATCTAGCTTGTTCATCAACTCGAGCTCTCGACCGGAAGTGGTGGTCGGAGGAGGAGCGGAGGAGGAAGAAGCGCCACCAGCCCTCGCTCTCGACAGAGCGTCCACCTGAGCCTCAAGGACCCAAACCTAGTCCTGCAGGCGCCATCTCTGAGACCGCAACCCCTCCACTAATCCGGCCCTCGCCTGGAGATGCTCGTTGGCGGCCTTGAGCTTTTTCTCCCACTTGTTTATCTCAACCTACAAAGGAAGACATCATTTAGAACACAAAGAGAAGAAGCAAAGGGAGAAAAGAAAGGAAAAGAAAAACTTTTCTTATATAGGCGTCCGGGATCTCCTCCTCCATGGTCTTGAGGATGCTGACATATTCTTGGCGATACCAGGCCATGTACTCCTCGCTGCTAGCCACCTCGGGATGACGCTCCACCAGAGTCCCTCTACTCTCCCATCCCCTCACATACACCGCGTAGTTCCTCGGGAGGTTCGTATCCCGAGGAATACCAGCTACTGGAATCGTAGGACATTTCGGTAGGGGATCAGGCACCCACTGGTGGTACCCAAGCTAGCGGATGACCCGGTTGATCGCATGGAAGACAACTTCATTGAAGAAAATCAGCCAGATGTCCCTCGACAGCGCCTCAGGGATTGCTTCCTCCGTATAAGGCCTCCAAATCATCTACAAAGTGAAGACACCAAAGGATAAGAAGAGAGCTTATTTTTAAGAAAATTTGATAAGAGCTAAAGATCCAGAAATTATACCTCTTCTTCTCTCAAAGCACGGAAGGCCTCTCAGAATTGCGCGAGGCGACGCAGACGAGAAGACCCTGGAGGCGCCCATCTCATAGCCCAAGGGAGGGCATAGTCGGAGACTAACTGGGTCGGGCGATCAATGGTGAAGTGTTCATATCCAAAGATCTGCAAGAAAAATGTTATCAGAATCAAGTGAAACAAATCTAAAAGCAGTGAAACCACCAAGGTTCTTGCCCTTAGCCCTCCTCACTTTCTTCTACAACTCTGCAAAGAGATGAGCAAGCATGGCCGCTCCCCAAGCAAAACGTCCCATGGTCCCCAGGTCCT
This sequence comes from Acorus gramineus, assembly GCA_030737835.1. Taxonomy (NCBI): domain Eukaryota; kingdom Viridiplantae; phylum Streptophyta; class Magnoliopsida; order Acorales; family Acoraceae; genus Acorus; species Acorus gramineus. The sequence goes on from JAUJYN010000023.1 coordinate 748,612, forward strand.
TCATCAGCAGCAAAAAGTGGGGGAGACCTTGTCTGAAGCTGTCGAGAAGAGGACCCGGCCGAAGAAATAGAGGAAGAACGCTCTCAACTCCCTCCGTGCCCTCTGTGGGCACGCAGCCACCTCTCTTGTCTCGATCATCGACCTCCTTCGCTCATAGCTAGTCGCAGCCTCATCCTTCTGGCGCTGTGTAAAGGAGCCGAGGCAATACCACCTCGACAATTGCCCGAAAGGGATCCGGTTCAACGTCCTCTCTTGCTCCACGTACTCCCACTCTCCAATCAACGCCTGGAAGAGCGCCTTGTAGTCGGGACTGGTAGCCGCTATCACCGCTCGCCCAAGGCTGGGAGGCCCGTGATCCGCTGGCCATCCTCCAACGTTGGCATCACTCCACCCGTGGGGCGAATAAAGGCCCAGCTCTCCGGATCCCACCTCTCAACCAACGCCTCCAGATACGGGCAGTGGACGTGGAACGGCTCGATCAAGAAGAAGGAGCGGAAGCCGGCTCCTCTCAACCCAAGGCAGAATACCACCTTTTCGTCCTATGCCACAGAGCCCTCATGCAATTTGGTAGCTGAGAGAGACGAGAGAAAGCGTTAATCAGAGGTGAGAATCTCTATTTTAAAAATCCAAGATCAAAACCATGCTTATAAACATGAAATATTCAAAGCACGGATACACCCCTTGTCCTACCGTGGTCCTCCTTATCATGCTTACATGCCTTTTCATGCCATCATCTATCATGCTCACATAACCCTTTTATAACATGATCACCATGATAAAAGCATATGAAAGATTGTCCCTCCCTTAAAAATACGCACCATATATGAACCTACCATGATTACTTCTTAGACTCATGAAATACACATAAACCCCACCATAACTCCCTATGCTAAAAATAAAAAAGCATGCCCATCACAAACTCCTACAAATAAAACACGCATGCAAAACCAATCCTTTCTAAACCCATGCTCACATCATTACTCAGAAATATAAAACATGCTTATGGAATCCCACCGTGATCATTTTTCTATATACACAACAAACATGCCTATTAAGAACACATATATACATCTCTTACAGATTTCAAGCATTGTTCATACCACAAATGTCACGCCCCAGAGCGGCCGTTCCCGAGACGCGGCAGGTGTATATATCATATCAGAAGCCTACACATGAGGTCAATATCTATCCTCTAAAACCACAGATAAAAATGACAACACAGATCAAACAGGGCTGACATAATATATACACAATATAGCGGAAGCTAAAAACTGAGTCTGTAACCCAAAACATATTACAGACTCGATACACAATCATATGTCCTGTGAGAGCCAATATACATGGAAACAACTGAATATATACAAACACGTGCCAAGCACAGAAATAAAATACGTACAGTCAAGAAAAGGGATGCTGATAGCCTCTGGCACTCGCGGAACGTGGCGCTGCTCCGCTACTGAAGAAATCCCTCAGAAAGCTCCAACTGCTGCTCCGGCTCCAGCTCAGGCTCAGTGACCACTGGGGAAAAACATATGCGAGGGGTGAGCCACACGCTCAGTGAACAGCACAACCCATGCATCACAGACCATATTTACCACAATTCCATTATTTATCCATCCTCAAAGACATAACAACATAAATCCAGTGGTTCGTACTTTGCCGAACCACCCCACCCTCACCCTCACCCATCAATGGGTGACATAGGCTATTGGGACTGATAATCATCCATTCACAAATCCAGTAGGTCGCTCATCGCCAACCCACTACACCCTCACCCTCACCCTACCACGGGTGACATAGGATTTTGGGACTGACTAGGCTGTTGATCACCCTTGGTCCACCGATCGAAAACCGGTAAAAACCGAAAAACTGCCAGAATGCTCCAACGGTTACCAGCAGGCTAAAAGTGACACATCTATAACAACAAAGACATATATATATCTAAAATAAAAGCAAGACAAAGAGAATTAAGACGTACCATGGCTTGTGTGGCTCCAGGCGTTATACTTGTGTCACTTTTAGCCTGCAGGTAACCGTTAGAGCGTCCTGGCAGTTTTAAAAATTTTTAGGGTTTTTGGTCGGAACCGCGTATTTTTGGACTGTTAGCTATCGTCCTGAGTTAGAGGACTCCGATTGGAAATCTAACTGCATATTTGGTGTCGTGGTGCCATTTTAAGCCTCTCACGAAAATTTCATCGAATTCTGGCATCGTTTCCAAAAATTTCGCAGTTCCGGGGCGTATCCGGGTATTTTAAGTCGCTCACTACATAAGTGGGATCTAAAATTCCCGAGTTACTATTCATCATCCCCGACCTTGGACTCTCTCTCTCCTCTCCTCCGTTTTTCTTCCGTTTGAGCCCCCTACACCCCTCAAAATCAAAAACCTAAAGCACGGGAAGTGTAGATCGGGTCCCGATCTACACTCCGGTGTCTTCAAAACCCGATTCCGACGACTCTAGCCACTCCGTCCCCCTCTCTTTGTCCTCTGATTCGGGCCATTTCGAGGGCCGTGGTAGATCGGGGCGTAAGAGAGCCTTTGGGAAAGGTTTCGGCGCGCGGAGAGCACCCGGTCACCCCTTCCTCCCCCTCGGTAAGCTTCTTTTCCTCTTTTTTCTTGCTTAGATGATTGCTAGGGGGGGGGGGGGTTTTGTGTTTGGGGGTGGTCGGCGGCAGTGGGGGTCGTCGGAGGGTGGTCGGAGGTGGTCGGAGGTGGCCGGTGGTCAAGGGAGGGACGGTGGTGGCGCTCGGGCAGTGGCTGGGCTGTCCCGGGCAGCAGGCAGCAGCGGCAGCGGCCCAGGCAGCGCGCGGGCTGGGCGCGTGCGGGGATGCGCGCGTGCGCGCGCGGGCGTGCGTGCGCGCGGCGTGCGCGCGGGCTGGGCGCGGGTCTGGCGCGAGGAGCTGGTCGTGCTGAGCGCGCGGGACGGGCTGGCAGTAATGGCAGCGAGCGCAGGGGGCCGGCTGGGCGAGCGCAGGGGGCCGGCTGGGCGTGCGCGCGCGGGCGTGCGCTCGGAGGTGCGTGCGAGGTGTGCTTGAGGCGCAGCGGGGCAGGCGAGGTGCGTGCGAGGTGCGCGCGAGGTGCGGCAAGGTGGCGGAGGTGCATGCGAGGTGCGCGCGAGGTGCGGCAAGGTGGCGGAGGTGCGTGCGAGGTGCGCGCGAGGTGCGGCAAGGTGGCGGAGGTGCGCGCGGGGCGAGGCGCTGCGCGCGGGGGCGTGCGGGGTGCCCCGGGAAGCGCGGCGGTGCACCCGGGCGGTCGGGTGGCCGTGCGGGTGGTTGCCGGAGTGCTCGGGCTAACGTGCGTGCGGGTCCCGTGCACGTTTGCCCGAGTGTTAGGTGTTTGTTGTGGGTTTTGGGGTATTTATTTGTGTATTTAATGATAACTGTGGATTTATACTTACCAAGTAATACCCTGTCTTGCAGATCTCGACGGACGGTCGCGCGACGACCCCGATTCTGGTGAGTGGGACAATCCAACCCAGTAGAGAGGCGTTGTATGCACTTGGGGCGTATACCGACCTCTCCTGGGGCGCCATGGATAAATATTAACCTGCAATAATATGTAATCCATGCTTGTGTGATTTATGTGTAGAATGCATGCTTCCCTAGTCTTTGTATGTTAGGGACTTGCACCCTTAGGATATGCGTATGAGCCATGCAGCATGTCCCCTGGTTTTCATGCTAGGAAACCCCGGCCTATGCATGCGTCCTACTAGTTTATTTATTAAATTAAATGCTGGTATCTGTTAGATCGCATGCCTTAGGATAATATTATAGGGAGGAGCCTTGCGAGGCCAACGCTGAGACCCGTGTTAGGGTACTCCGTGTTCCTTGTTTGGTTGTCGGGATGTCCTGTATCGGGACCTCAGGCTGCCCTCCCAAGGTTCTAGTCCCAATAATATTATATGTAATGATTGTATGATTGGTATAATTATTAGCATAGTTGGTGGATATTATAGGGGAGGGGCCTTGCAAGGACAGCGGTGAGACCCGGGTTAGGGTACTCCGTGTTCCTTGTTTGGTTGTCGGGGTATCCTATAACGGGAACTCACGCCGCCCTTCCGAGTTTCTTTCCCCCAATGATATTCCAGCCTTGCTGATTTTTGTACATGTTCCCGCATCTTGATGATGCACCTGGTTGAATTCAGAGGAATTCATGACATTTGAGTTGTGATGATATGTAGTCGGCGGATCCGAATGGATCATATGCGTATGGATAGGCTGTTCTGTTCCCTGCGTTGGATTCGGTAGAGGCTACCCCCAGCGTTAGACAGGGCCTTCCTGACAGAGGGCTCCCATTAGTAGGCACCTCCTGATTTGGTTTCGGACTGTGCTGAATGTGGGAGTAGACCAGGCGGCCTACGGAGTGGAGGGAGAGACTATCGGTGGACCAAGGGTGACCAACAGCCTAGTCAGTCCCAAAATCCTATGTCACCCATTGATGGGTGAGGGTGAGGGTGTAGTGGGTTGGCGATGAGCGACCTACTGGATTTGTGAATAGATGATTATCAGTCCCAATAGCCTATGTCACCCATTGATGGGTGAGGGTGAGGGTGTGGTGGTTCGGCGAAGTACGAACCACTGGATTATGTTGTTATGTATTGATGGCTGGATAAAATAATGGAATATTGGTAAATATTGTCTGTGATGCATGGGTTGTGCTGTTCACTGAGCGTGTGGCTCACCCCTCGCATATGTTTTTCCCCAGTGGTCACTGAGCCTGAGCTAGAGCCAGAGCAGCAGTTGGAGCTTTCCGAGGGATTTCTTCAGTAGCGGAGCAGCGCTACGTCCGCGAGTACCAGAGGCTATCAGCATCCCTTATCTCGGTTGTATGTATTGTATTTCCGTGCTGAGCACGTGTTGTATATATTCAGTTGTATTTGTGTATATTGGCTCTCACAGGACAGATGATTGAGTATTGAGTCTGTAGTATGATTATTTACAGATTCAGTCTTTTGCTTCCGCATTTGGTGTATATATCATGTCAGCCTTTTGTTGCATGTGTGTCATTCTAGTTGTCTGTGTATGATATATATATTATTGACCTCCTGTGTAGGCTTCTGATATGATACATACACTTGCCGCGTCCCTGGGTTGGCCGCCCTGGGGCGTGACACCAGGAGCCTCCGCCTCAGCCTTGCCAGGATCATCCATCCCGTCGTCATCCCCCTCCTCGTCATCTCCCTCCTCCTCGGCCTCAACCTTAGCACCGGCCCCCGTGGCCCCTGTGCCCACACCCGCGGCCTCTTCGACCTCAACTCCAACGCCCTCCCCTTCCTCCGTGCCTACCGCATCCGAGGCCAACACCTCAAAATCATCCAAGGCCCATCTCTCCTCCTATTCAGTTCTAGCCTCTGTGGCCTCCCTATCCAACATCCCAACAATGGCATCCAAAGATGCCCTCTCACTCTCCCTGACCTCCTCAACCCCTACACCGTCAATCACACCTTCGGCCGATCCTCCGGCCTCCAAACCAATGCCCCCAGACAAAGAGAATTAAGATGTACCATGGCTTGTGTGGCTCCAGGAGCCTCCGCCTCAGCCTTGCCAGGATCATCCATCCCGTCGTCATCCCCCTCCTCGTCATCTCCCTCCTCCTCGGCCTCAACCTTAGCACCGGCCCCCGTGGCCCCTGTGCCCACACCCGCGGCCTCTTCGACCTCAACTCCAACGCCCTCCCCTTCCTCCGTGCCTACCGCATCCGAGGCCAACACCTCGAAATCATCCAAGGCCCATCTCTCCTCCTATTCAGTTCTAGCCTCTGTGGCCTCCCTATCCAACATCCCAACAATGGCATCCAAAGATGCCCTCTCACTCTCCCTGACCTCCTCAACCCCTACACCGTCAATCACACCTTCGGCCGATCCTCCGGCCTCCAAACCAATGCCCTCGGCCACCGCTGACCAATCCCCACGTTTCCTCTTGCGCGTGTACTCGATTACCTCACCCATAGGAACTGTAGAAACCCCTGGGACAGCCCCCAAAGGCGTGTCCCCAACCTCACTCGTGCCAGTGCCCGCCGATGGCACCTCCGCCATACCCATGACCTCTCTCACGACCTCCACCTCCGCCCTATTGCTCTCCGATGATGAAGAGCTCAGGCCATGCTCCCCATGAGCCACACGGGGACATTTTCCCCTCGATACCACCATCCTAGACCTCGTCATTCTCTTTTAATTTGAGAAAGAAAGAAAGAAAGAGAAGAAAAACCCAAAACCTAGGGCTTCAAAATCAAGAAGATTGGGACGATCTAGGGCGAAATCAATGGATTCAAATTGAAAGAAAACAAGTTCTTTGGTTCAAAGTGGAAAAGAAGAAGAAGAGAGGGAAAGAAACCGTTTTTGAAACATATGCAGAGAGAGAGGGTCTCTTTTCGATTATAAGGGACCCAGTCGGGTGGCGGCTACTCACGACTAGCCGCCCCCTATCCGACGGCTAAAATCAACTAGGCTAAAATCAACTAGCCACCCCCTGTCAGCTTCTCAAACAAACTTATTTCCAAGTTTTCTAAACCAAACAGCCATGTATTGGTTTATTACCAGATTCTACTTGATCAAACACAACTTTCTTGAAGTTTTACCACATTTCCAGTTACATTTAATTTCTTCAATTCTGGTTCTTTTCCAGAATTTTCTATCCTTTGGATGATCCAATTCACCAACTCAAATACCTTTTACTTGCTTTCTGTCTGCGATATCCCCTTGATTGGCTGAGTTACCCAAGCATGGGTACGGTAGGCGCAAGGAAACCGACTCTGGGTTGCTCTGTGCACGATGGATAGAAAACCCATCTGAGGGTTGGATCACTTGCTACTTTACTTTTTTCCATCTTCCACCTAGATCATTCCTTTCGGTTGAAAATTCTAGTCAAGACCTAGCCTCTGACAGTCTAAATCAACTCACTAAATAAGTATTGGTCATGTCACCAAAACTTCTTGAAGGTTGGGCCAGCCAAAATAGGGGTCTCTTTCCTTATCATCGATCGAAGTCTTTCTGTTTCACAAAAAAGACTCTATTCGATGAGGGACAATTGTAGATACCCCAACTTTGACCGTCCAAAGAGACGAAAATACTTCAAGTAATATTTAGAAATGACCACATTTGGACATCTAATAGAAAACTTAGTCAGAAACCCAAAACCAGAAACCCTAGTCCAACACTTAGAGAAATCTTAGACCAGGACAGGGGCGGCTACTTGAGCGTAGCCGCCTCTTCTTGGGCGGCTAGTTTCAACTAGCTGCCCCCTAACCGACCCCAAACCACTTCCCTTGGATGGGGCATAAAGCAGCATTTAATGCTGATGATTGCGGCGGTTTGTTACCTTTAGCCATCCCCTCTTGGCCGGTTCAACCCTAGTAACCGACCCAAGCCACCGCTTGTCAGAGATGGGATGTTTGTCATGCCATCATAGGGGCGGCTACTTGAGAGTAACTGCCCCTCACTGGGCGGCTAGTTTCAACTAGCTTCCCCCCTCTTGGACAATGCTAGAGGAACAAAGATCTAATGGAGGTCAAATCAAGCACCCTATTATCCATTTTTGATCTATTGTCCAATGGACATTCCTCTGCCTCTCTTTTACTATATATAGAGGGGGTCCAAAGCATTTCAAAATAATTCCCAATCCACAACATCATCAATTCACAAATAAAATCTGATCGCCGGACCCCTGATCGCCGGACCTCCACCAACTAGCAAGGTAATAAATAAAATCTGTGTGGTAGGAGCCCCATCTTGACTTTTTGGTTTACAACTGAACATATGAAAGAGTGGAATTATACAAACCTTGAAAATGTATAGCTTGAGAAGATAATCTTGAAAACAAAAAAATCAGTGTTTTTAGGTTGGATTACTTGATGTGATATGCCTGTGGTCTTTGGTGAACTTTTCTTCTCAGGTTATTCCCTTCCAGATCAGTGGCTAAAAAGTATTTAGTTTGGTAGATGACTATGTTAGATGACTATACACTGTTTGGTAGATGACAATGATATGTATAACTTAAAATCACTCTGATTACTAATTCTTCATATTTATAACTTAAAATCACTGTATATTAGTGATTCTTAATTTACCTCTTTATATAAAGTATAAGTGATCTGTTTCATGGGATCTTGAAGAAACTGTAAATAGGCCATCTGCATGTGGTTCCACTTTACAGCTGCTATATCTTATAAACATCATTTATTTGAATTCAGCATGAAAATTTGGGACTTCCCTATTGGCATATAAATCTTGCTTGTTAATAAAACGTCAAATATTTGGCTTGTCATGCATGATTTCAAACAAGGATTATGATGATGGACACATGTTATAGTCATCTCTTTTTGAAAAACATATAGTGAACTGTTTAGCAGTTGGGTTGCTAGGAAAATGATTTAAGGCATATTTCTGTGCTGGTTTCATAATATATCACCAGACATTTGGAATAAAAAAATTGTCCATGCATCTCAGCCTCTTTTGGGTTTGGTGATTGAATTAATATAAAGGTGCTTTTGAAATGAAACATTCCGACAATGTAGTTAAACTTCACTGCATTGCACAATTATTCATTTTCAAGCTAGGCAAGGCTAATAATTCCTCCAAAGTTTATCATAAACAGATTAGCCATAATGTTCCATTAATCAATTGAGTCAATGAGTTTTCACCCTTGTATTTTTCCAAGGTCTTGGATTACTCCACTTGAAATTCTTATGAAGAATTTTTAGTCAGTTAATGATTACAACCGTGTTTTCATTTGCTATGTAGTAGTTTGTAGTCCCTTCGTATTAGTCATGTTTTCATTTGATATGTAGAAAGTTCATTGGACAAGGCATTGTTCATTGAAGCTCTAAGGGTTAAAATCAACATTAAAGAAAATGTGGTGCCATGAAAAGTTTGGAACAAATAAAATATATTGACACTGACCATATTAATGAAGGTGCTCTTTCCTGAGCCACTAGGACCTAGCATACCAAAGCATTCTCCACTTTGTATAGCAAGATATAGGCTTTGGAGAGCCTGTTTTTTCAATCTTCCATCCTTTCCCATGTACCTCTTCCCTAAATTATTGCAGACAAATGGATGATCTTTCTTGATATCCTGTATAAGTTGCTCAACCCTCCATCTCTACAACAAAGAAATAGTTAAACCAAAGATTAAGACTAGCTAAGATGTGGATCTCTAAAAGTTTAAGGTGGAAGGCACTTTTAGGTGTTTGTTTGTCTGCAGAAACCCATGTATAGGGTTCAATATTAATGTCGTTACCTCATTATAGACTTCAGAATTCTCTGAATCAAAAAATACTGCAGAGGACTGAATCCTGTTTGACATTGTGAATGGCTGCGTCCTTTTCTTCCAAAAACATTTCCATTGTTTAAAGACTTTATTTGATAGATGAAAGATTTTATCCATGTCGTACGAGATGCAAATCAGAATTGGACATTCCAATGCCATAATCAGCAAAATATCCTTCATGCCATTGTTTGTGTTGTTCAGATCCTTCCAAGTCATACCATAACTCTCAGTGTTGTGTCCTGCTAATGCACATTGTGAAAACTCATAGAGACCTTTGTACAATGAGAATCCGGGCATGAGGTCCATGGTCAATAGCTGCCATCCTACAGTCATAGTAAATCTCTACTGACATAAAATCCTACATTAAATTCAATATGAAATCGTTAATGTTCAGTTATTTGCTTACTTGGTAAGGTTGTGTCCTCAATGTAATATTGGATGAGATATACACCAAGAAGTCCACATCCGAACACATATATGTAGGCGACAACTGCAAATGCATATTCATTAGTTAGCCTAAAACCATTCTATAATTTACCCCATCCATGCTAGATCCAATTAGATTGGTCAAAACTTAATGCAACCTGAAGCAATTTTGACTTCGGAGAATCCGGTTGCGGCAAGGAAGGCAAGTGAAATCTGCAAATTTAAATAAAGTAGCAAGTAAAAGACGAACTGAATTCCGTAACTGTTCAACAAGAATATGTCCAATCCTGGTAAATAAGAGCTGTTAGAAATGTATTGGAGATGAACCAATCTGAATCATCTCAAGAAAAACATGTTTAATGTGTAGCCTGCCTATAGTAGACCCAATAGCAGTGAACCAAACCATATATAAGGATGAGATTGCCAAAAAATAGGTGTAAGTCACCATCCAATATGCTCTATCGCTGATCCCATGTATCTTCATCATTATTCTAAGCTTATGTTGCTTTTCCTAAAATAAATGTTTGTTAGTGTGGATAAACTGTATGGTTGTGCCAATATTTTTTTAAATAAAGACTATGTGGAAGAAGAGAGGGCATTGTTTGTTTATGTGTATAATGTGGTCTTTATATGAAATGTATAGTTCATGTACAATTTTTGTAGGTAGATAATGGATGCCAGGTGTGGGAGGGCGTCATGGAGTTCGGAAATGAAAAAAATGTTCATTGATCTATGTTTAGAACAAGTCAAATTAGGCGGTCGGCCTGGTTCAAACTTAAAAACATCAGCATGGAAGAAGGTTAGGGAAGAGTTTAATAACAAGAATCTGACCAATTACGATCAGAGGCAATTCAAGAATTACTGGGACATGCTGAGGAAACAATGGAATGCCTGGAAGAAATTGATTTCCCTAACCGGCATAGGAGAGGTTGCCCCTGGACAAACAGTTCAGATGGACCAGGAGAGATGGGATGAGCAGATTAAGGTAATCTTTATTTATCTATAGGTTTACAAATGCTTGGGAAATACATAATAAATGCAGAATGTTTGGCTGTACAGGCTAATCCCGAGGTGAAACAGTTCAGATACAAACCCCTTCCTCATGCTGATGAGATGGAACAGCTGTTTGGGGGTGTCACAGCCACAGGGGAGCACCAATTCACTCCGGCCACTGGGGACTCGCTTCTTGATGACATGGGCAACTTTGCCTCCACGTCCCAGACCCCCTTCGCCACAGTATCCCCCTCGAGTATTCCAGAAACCCCAATGTCTGACCCTGTTGAAGTTGAGTCTGAGGAAAATTTAAATGAACCCATTTCCTCAATGAGACGCAAACGTCCTTGTCCACCCAAGTCAAAGAAAAAATCAGTCTCTCAGGACTTTGTAGAGAAGATTGATGGAGTCCTTGATCGGATTGCAGCCTCCGCAACCAGCCAGGCAAGCGCGCACGCTCACGGTGCGCATGATCAGTTTGGACCACCCCCACCCACAATCGAAGAATGTTATGAGTCCCTCCAACAGATGCCTGAGATTGACCCTGATAGTGACCTCTATGTGCTTGCCCTGCAATTCTTTTTTGAGGAGAAGCAGCGCAGGATTTGGATGCTGGAGAAGAGGCCTAGTGCGAGGATCAGATTACTGCAATCAGTGTTCAAGCTTTAGATGTCTTTGTCTGTTGTCTTATGGATGTGTATGCCTGGTACAATTTGGTTTGTGTGGATTATTATGTTATGTTTTCAGTCATGTATGTTGGATATTGTTTTTCTTCATGTGTGGATGATCTGTTGGTTAATGTATGGATGACTATGTGTAGGTTAATGACAGGATGATATTGTTTTTCTTCATGTATGGATGACTATGTGTAGGTTAATGTATGGATGATATTGTTTTTCTTCATGTATGGATGACTATGTGTTGGTTAATGTATGGATGACTATGTGTAGGTTAATGTATGGATGATAATTTTTAGGTTCATGTATGGATGATTATGTTATATGTCTTGTAGGTATGACATTGTTTATCCTCATGTAGGGAAATGATTGTTTATGATCGTGTAGGAAAACAGTCAAATTTTTGAGTTAGCGACGATTAACCTATTATGAAAAATCTAATGGATTCTGGTGATTATTTTTGTTTATGTGTGTTTTAGGAATGGGACCAGAATATGAAATCCTAGTTATTATGGTGATGTATTTCATACAGGATCATCTTGATCAACATTGGGCACGAAGAGTAGTTCATGATTCTAGTTTGGGTGGGGCAGAGTATATGAGGGCGATACTTGATGGACACCCACGCCCGTGTATTGATTTATTTCGCATGGGACAACATGTGTTCAAAGAATTGGTTAAATTATTCCGAGATGAAGGATGGTTGAAAGACACAAATAACATGTTCATCGAAGAACAAGTGGGGATATTCCTCCTCATTGTTGGACATAACGCAAGGAACAGAGTATGCCAGGACCGTTTCCAACACTCCGGCGAGACCATATCTCGATACTTCAGGAAGGTCCTAAAGGCTTGCTTGAAACTGAGCGAACGAAATATCCAACCACCCGATTTATCCCAAACACCTCACCAAATTTTAAACAGTTCAAGATTTTACCCCGCGTTTAAGGTATGATGAAGAGGTTTAAAAAGGTTTGTTTTAACATGTTATTATGAAATTAAATCTCTACATCATTAGTGAAAGAGAACTCATTTGGGTTATTGGAATGTTTTTATAGGATTGCATCGGAGCGCTAGATGGAACTCTTGTGCATGCAATCATTGCTAGGGATAACCAAGTGCCATACAGAGGCCGGAAGGGGGATTGCATGCAAAATGTGCTTGCTGTCTGCTCTTTTGATATGCTTTTCACTTATGTTATGGCCGGGTGGGAAGGAACAGCCCATGACTCGCGAATCCTCTCTGAGACCATCCGAGACCCATCCAAACTGTTTCCAATGCCCCCCCTGAGAAAATATTATCTAGTTGATGCTGGATATACAAACAAAACCGGATTTCTTGCACCTTACCGTAACGTGAGGTATTGGTTGGGAGATTATAGGGGGCGTTCAACGCCACAAAATAAAGAGGAGGTGTTCAATCAGTTGCACTCATCATTGAGGAACGTAATCGAACGAACCTTTGGTGTGTGGAAGGCACGGTTCCCCATCTTGAAGAAGATGGCATCCTATCCATTCGATATCCAAGTACGCATAGTTCCCGCAACTATGGCTATTCACAATTTCATTAGAAAGCAAAATCTAGTTGATAGCTTGTTCGAGCAGTTTCAGAATACCACTGTTGATGAGGATCGTGCAACTGAGCAGTTATACCCTACTGTCCGCCCCGACAACGATCAACTAGAAATGAATCAAACGCGGGATCAGATTGCCAATATGCTAATGTCTAGGCGTTGATGTTTATGTTATGTCGTACTCTTGTATGTATGTACATTATAATGCTATATGTATAATGTGTAGACATTTTTGACAACATGTGTAGACATTTTTGACAGCATGAAGAACATCCAAGGTGACATTCACTGTGCTTGTGGCCGAGGACCAATGACTCTTCATATGGCACGGACAGATAAGAACTACGGCCGTTGGTTTTTGAGGTGCCCTGCTGGATTGGTGCGCGTACTAATAACTTCACTACAAGCATTCATATAATACCATTAAATTTATTATGTGTTTCTTAAATGATTTGTGTATTTCACTTGTATGCAGGACCACCGTAATTCTTTCATGTGGGTGGATACAATGCGTAGGATGGGAGGGGTCGAGGATAACCAACCACCAAACCAAAACAAGGTGGAGAAGGAAAGTTCAGGTCCACGGCCAATGGGGTTAATGATATTCGGATGTTGCGCATGCTTCTGTATCATGTTGTTGGTTTTTGTTATCTTTATCTTGCTTTTAATCTTAGCTATTAAGTGACTGTAGCACTTCCATTAATCTACGATTGTCATATATTCAATGCCTATCAAAAATATATTAACAGCTGTAGGGATAATGATGTAACATTATTAGGACCTCTGGAGCAGTCAACATTGTAACGTATTCAGGATACGCGATGTTTCGAAGTGTTGAAATCCCCAAATCATGTTTTTTTTGCTCCTTATGTCGGACCAACTAATATATTAGCCTCTTTCTTGTCTATGTGGACTCTTCTTCTATGAGAAACTGGGTTATAATGTGTATATTCATGGTAGTTTATGCAATATACCTTGTCCTAGCAATGATGTAGTATTTTTTTGCTCTCCCTGTTATTCAACAATGGCATTTGAAATTTTTGTGTTCCATATTATTCTTTGCAATCTCCACAGATAGATGGAAATTTATAATTATCAAGTTAATGTACAGTTTGATAAAAAATTATTTGTTTTTCATGTGTAGCCCAATCGAGTTAAAAATATTTAATTGTATAATATAGAGCATTTGTGGTTCATGTATTAAATGGAAAAAAGCATTAATATTTAATATCTAAAAGCATGTTTTCAACCAAACATCAATAACATTCAGCACTTATGAAATGGACTGAAATACCCTCCTAATAAGCACATATGTTAAATCGTCAACCAAACACACTTATTTAAATAACTGCATAATATTTTCTGCTCAACCAAACACTTTTTTTTCTGAACTCTTAAAGATTATCAGCATAACCTCTTTCTGCACTTATTAATCAGTACTTAAAATCCGCATTCCGCTGTTGTCAAACACCGCCTTAGTGTTGCAGTTCAAAAATCAGTATCAGTAATTTGCTTTCTCAATTTTCCCAAATGCTATTCAATATACAACCTAGTCCAGTTTTTCTGCATGCTAGCAGTAACCAGTATCCAATAACACATCCATAGTATGCTAGTAGTATCATAGTTCATGTATGCTAGCAGTACTACAGTATCCAATACCACATAAAGAGTTGGGTCATGTATTTTATCCAACACATCAAATGCATAACATGCAAAGGCTCACCATTTCCAGCATCGAAGTAAATCTGAGTATCAATGGACACTGAAGAGATTGACAAAGTTTATGAGGATGAGTTAGAGTAAAGAAACCCAATGCAATAACCAGTGGATGAGTATTTAATATTACATCGTTGAATGGCCAATGGGGTAGTATTTATACACACTTTAATACATTATCTGCAATGGTACGGAGGAAGAGATGTCAACAGTCTGGAGGCGGAGGTGTCAACAGTCGAAATTGCAATGGTTTATATGGGATTGGTGGAAGAAGAAGTTTGTATGTTAAAAGAGAGGGGTGACTGTCTGTTTAAAGGGAGGGGTAAAAAGGTAATTGGTAAGGGGTTATTTGTGTTTTTGATAGTTTATAGGGACTTATTTGTATTATTTTAGTTTGCCTAGGTTAGGGTAACAGAATATTCTAGGAATATTCCACTTTTGTTAGTGGTTAGTTGACTCAGGGGCCTAATTTGCCTTTTCATTGTGTTTCTAGGGGTTATTTGGATTTAAGGAAAAGATAGGGGGTTATCTCAATTTTGGTATGTTTTTAGGGGATTATATAGATTTTTTCCTATAAAAAACTAACATTACATATCCAATGTAATAAGTACAATATAACTACAACGTAATAAATATATCCAATATAACAGCTATAACATAATTACAATATAACTAACTAGAACTATTTAATGATGGTTAATTTGAGCTCCAATAATACTACAATAATCATGTATCAAGTTATTCTAATCAATTAACAACTTGAGATACAGTGCATGTCTGAATAAGTTTAGACACTACAATGTAATGCTTAATTACATAATTAAAGTAAACAATTATATAAATTTATTAAACCTGTATAAATATAAAATTTCCAATTACAAAAATCCATATATCAGATAATCAATTCAATTGATTCTATGAAATCAATAACCCAACTTTTCTTTTCTTACAAAACAATAATAGTAGCAATAATAATACAATTTCAATGAAGTAGAACAAAAATCCTCCCAAAACTTCAAAGACTTTCGAAGATAAACGTAAAAATTCATGTAAAACCTCTACAAGGAGCTCGTCGACCCATTTCAAGTAATGCCTTTTCACAAACACCCCGTTAACACCGTCACATTCACTAACCTCCTCCGTCAAGAACTCCTCCCCTTTCGAGTCCGGTGGTGTCACGCTTCAAGGCGGCCGTCCCTGAGGCGTGGCAATATATAAAGTATCAGCTATCAAGTATAAAGGATCAATAATGACTCCAATAAATAACTCACAAGCTGGCAAAGCAATGATAAGTGATAACTAAACTGAAAAGCGGAACCATAAAAATATCAATAAGTCTGTAAACAAAAAATATCATTACAGACTCGAATACACAATCAATGTCTTGTGAGAGCCAAGTCTAGTCTAAATAAAATACAACCTGTGCCACATGCACGATTTACAATACATAAAATGACTCTAGAACTGCTGACAGCCTCGCACTCGCCACCCGCTGGACAAAACGCTCCACGCACATAAGACCACATCACAGGGAAGCTCCAGCTCCACGCCCAACACCGCCCCTGTAAAAGAAATAGTATGCGAGGGGTGAGCTACAAGCTCAGTGAGTGTGTGGAAACCAATCACCTTTTCAACAGTTCAATACTAAAGCAATTTCCTTTCGAGGAAAACATGGGTGGAAACCCAATGGATAACAAGGTCACGTGGCGGCACGACTTCACTTCACCCTCACCCTCACTCCCGGAGGGAGACTCTTAGGACTCTTGGGGAGAGACCATACTGTTCATCGAAGAGATGCGGAATTACTGGTCTACACAACACTTCTGGATTATCTACATCGAGATAACTACCCAACAATGTCTTTGAACATCGATACATAACTGGACCCAACAACTATGGGAACGGACAAAAACAAATGGGTCATGCGGCGACGTAACTTCACCTCATTCTCACCCTCACCGCTAAGGGTGACACAGGACTGTTGGAAGAAAACCTTTTGTTCTACACCCTTCGTCATCCGGTAGCCCTCTCCCGAGTAGCCTCTACCTGGTATGCTCCCATGATCAGTACATCTGCCGAACGCATCGGTAGTACCTACAGGTGGGAGCCCTCTGTCAGGACAGCTTTAACATCGGGTAACTTCAACGCGGATCCGAAGAAGGGGAGAACGATTTCACGCTCACAATATCATCTGGTAGGCCTAACTTAATGCCATAGCCACCGGTTTAACAAAACCGATACAACAAATGAATTCTCCTGAATTCCATTCAAGTGCATCTCACAGATGCAGGGTGGCGATTACATCGCTCGCGCTCTAACTAATGAGGTACATCCCAACAGCGGGTCGTACCCACGCCTATTTCAGATAGGTCTAATTAGTTTTAACATGCGCATATATATTAATGGAGAAACATATCATAGCTATGTGCATGAACCATATGCACAATCACCTAATAATTGACTATAAGGGTATCTTCTAACATGGATTTACATCATAAACAACAAATCATACAACATGCATACAAGGTATGGCCCACTTAAACATGCATACAAGGCCATTAATCATATAAGCATACAAGATATAACTTAAGCATGCGTTGGATATCACCAACTTAAAAGGGAAGGGTTATGTTATGCATGTGTCATTCAGAGCCTTATTTTTTTATCGGAGTTGCTAAAATTTTAGCTTTTATCTACCTGCGGGAGTTAGAGTGCTCTGATTGAAAATTTGGCTACATAATTTTTCTCCTAGAAGTTATGCATTTCCGATTTGGTATTTGGATTTAATTTTTTTAATATCCAAGATGAAGAGGTTTAAATATGATTTATCATGAGATGTTCAGTTTTGAGTTAGCTTTCATACAAAAGTGGAATTAGATCAACTGGATTCATGTAGTAAAAGTTATGGGTATTATTCCAAGTATACCCCGGGGATGAGAAAATCCTGGCAGTAGCCCTATTTGATTTTTATCTCACATTGTGAAATAGTTGGATGGGTTATCTGAGCATAAACGGAAAAATTGTAGATAATCTTCTTGGTTTTCCAATTGATTTTGAATTGTGCAATTCAGAGCTATATTGGGGAAGTTATGGCTATTCTAGTGAAGCCTGTCCAAAATTTTGAGTCAGGGATGATTTGGTCGTTTTGACCCCTCTTTTGGCTATATAATGCCCCCCCCCCCCCCCCCCCCAAATGTCTCTTCTCTCACTCTCTTTGGTCCAGCCCTCTTTAGTGTGTTTGGTGGAGTTTTAGAAGGGGGAAGATGATGGAGAAGTGCTAGGAAGAGCAAAGAAGGGAAGGTGTGTGCCATTGTTGTTGTCTCTTCCCTCTCCTCCTCCTCTAGCTTCCCCCCCCCCCCCCATGTTATCCATGGATCCCCCTCTCCCCTCTGGTTCAGCAAGAAGAAGAGAAATGAAGGCTGAAGTGGTGGTAGTGGTGGTGGTGGTCAAGGTGGTCATGGGCGTGCTTGCGAGCTCCCACATCTCCCCCTTCCCTCCCCCTTCTCTTGGTAAGCTTTCCCCTCTTCTTTTTCTATTTTTTTTTTCTGCATTGGGTGTGTTGGGAGGTGGTGCATGCTAAGTGTTATATATGTGTCACTTTTAGCTTGCTGGTAACCGTTGGAGCGTTCTGGCAGTTTTTCATTTTTTTCGGTTTTCGATCGGAACCGCTAATTTTTGGACTGTTAGCTATCGTCCTGAGTTAGAGGACTCCGATTGGAAATCTAACTGCATATTTGGTGTCCTGGTGCCATTTTAGGCCTCTCACGAAAATTTCGTCGAATTCCGGTAACGTTTCCAAAATTTCACAGTTTCGGGGCGTATCCGGGTATTTTAAGTGACTTGCTATATAAAGGAAATCTAATTTTTGAGTGAGCACTATTCATCATCCCTACCAATTGCTTTCCTCTCTCCCCTCTCTTATTTTCTCCCTTTTGAGCCCCTTAGAGACCTCAAACCCAAAAACCTAAAGCATAGGAGTCCCGATCTACACCCCGGTGCTTTCAAATTCGAATTCCGGTGATTTTTTCCCCTCCGCCCCCCTCTCTTCTCCTCTGATTTGGGCCGTTTCAGAGGTGGGAGTAGATCCGGGCGTTGGAAGCCTTTTGGGAGAGGTTTCGGTGCGCGGAGAGCAACCGGACTTCCCTTCCTCCCCTTGGTAAGCCTCTTTTTCCCTCTTTTTCTTGCATAGATGTATGTTAGGAGGGTGGAAATGAGGTTGGGTGGTGGTTGGCGGCGGTGGGTGGCCGTCGGAGGGCTGTGGGGTGGTGGTCGGAGGCCATTGGTGGCCGGAGGTGGGTGGTAGAGGAGCTCGGGCATGTGGGCTGGCAGTCCCGGGCAGCAGGCAGCACAGGCAGGCGCAGCTGGCGAGCAGCAGCAGGGCGCGCGCGGGCGTGCGCTCGGGTTGGCGCTGGGCGTGCTGGGTGCTGGGCGTGCTGGGCGCGCAGGGAAGACTAGCTCGGGTAGGCTGGGAGCAGGTGCACCAGTTTACCGGGCGCGCGAGCGGGTGCGCGCGGGTGGGCGCGCGAGCGTGCGCTCGGGGGGTGCACGGGGAGGCGTGCGGAGTAGGATTGCTCCGGGTTGTGCGAGCAGGGCAGGCCATGCTCGGGCAGCTGGCAGGGGCCGCTCGGGCATCAGGCGGGCAGTGCCCAGGCGTGCAGGCGAGCAGTGCTCGGGCCACTCGGCGATGCGCACAGGCAGGCAGCGCGGGCAGCAGCGCGGGCAGGGTGGCAGGCTTGTTGGGCACGTGCTGCCAGGCGCGCTGGGCACGTGTTGCGCGGGCGTGCGCGTGGACGCTGGGTGAGGGTCCCGGGTGCTGGGCGCTGAGCGTCGGGCGCTGGGTCGCGGATACCGGGTGCTGGGCGAGGGTGCTGGGCGCTGGGGCACTGGGCGCTGGGCACTGCAGAGGAGCATGCGCGCGGGGCGCTGGGCAGAGGCAGGCGTGCGCGCGGGTAAAGGCTGGTGGTGCGCGCGGAGTGCGCGCGGGTAGAGGCTGGCGGTGCGCGCGGGGTGCGCGCGGGGTGAGGCGCTGGGCGCGCGGGGCGTGCGGTGTGCTCGCGGGTCAGTGCGGGGCGTGCGGGGTGCGCGCGGGCTGCTGCGGCGGGGCGCAGTGGGCGCGCGGCGCACCGGGTGGCTCGGCTGCGGGCCCAGGCGTGCGGGCAGGGGCCCGGCGGTGCGCCGTGGCGCGCGGGCTGAGGCGCGGCGGCGCATCCGGGGGCGGTGGCCGTGCGGGTGGTTGCCCGGTGGGTTCAAGAGTGAGTCGGGATGCTCGGATACGTGTGCATACGGGCCGTATGTACGTTTGTTCGAGTGTTGGGTATTTTAGAGTATTTTTGATGTATTTATGTATTTTACTCACCTAGTGGTTACCCTGTCTTGCAGATCTTGACGGACGGTCGCGCGTCAACCCGATCTCTGGTGAGTGGGACGATCCAACCCAGTAGGGAGGCGTTACATGCACTTGAGCGTGTACCGTCCTCCCCTGGGGCACCATAGTAGATATTAACCTGTTTAATATGAAAAGCTATCTAAGCATGATAATCTGTAGTATGCATGCCACCCTAGATTTGTGTGCTAGGGACTTATACCCTTAGGACCCGTATAAGAACCATGCACCCTGTTATCATGTTTCCATGCTAGGAAAGCCCCGACCGATGCATGTTCCTATTTAGTTTAATTTATTTAAATAAAATGCGAGCATGTGATTATTAGCCTGTTTTAGCGAATATCATAGGGGAGGGGCCTCGCGAGGACAGCGGTGAGACCCGGGCTAGGGTACTCCGTGTTCCTTGTTTGGTTGTCGGGATGTCCTATATCGGGACCTCACGCTGCCCTCCCAAGGATTCTTTCCCCGTTAATATTCCAACCCTGTTATAACTATTATGCATGTTCCCCGCATTTTGGTTATGCGCCCTGGAGGAATTCTGAGGAATTCAGGACATTAGAGTTGGTAGGATGTGTTGTCTGCGGATCCGAGTGGATCATATGCGATGGATAGGCTGTTCTGTTCCCTTTGTTGGATCCTTTAGAGACTACCCCGGCGTTGGAAAGGTCGTCCCGTGCAGGGGCTCCCATTAGTAGGCGCCTCTTGATTTGGTAGATGGACTGTGCTGAATGTGGGAGTGGCCAAACGACCTACGGAGTGGGGAGAGACTATCGGTGGACCAAGGGTGACCAACAGCCTAGTCAGTCCCAAGAGCCTAGGTCACCTATTGTGGGTGAGGGTGAGGGTATGGTGGGCCGGCGATGTGGCGACCCACTGATTGTAAGTCCCAATATCCTTGGTCACCCAGTGAGGGTGAGGGTGAGGGTGTAGCGGGTGGCGGTAGCGACCCGCTGGTTTTGTGTAATTAGTCCCAATATCCTTGGTCACCCTTTGAGGGTGAGGGTGAGGGTGAGGGTGTAGTAGGAGGCGGTAGCGACCCACTGGTTTGTGGAGTTGTTGCCATTTTGTGGCTTGAGTAATGTGATTGTGGATTAATAATATCTGATTGTGGTTAATATAAGCTGTGATGCATGGGTTGTGCTGTTCACTGAGCGTGTGGCTCACCCCCTCGCATAATATTTTTCTCCAGTGTCATCTGAGTCGGATCTGGAGGAGGAGCTCCCCGAGAGACTTCATCAGTAGCGGAGTAGCGCCACGTCCCGCGAGTATCAGAGGCTATCAGCATCCCTTGTGCTTGTATGTATTATTTTCCGTGCTTGGGACGCATTTGTATTGTATTTGGACGTCATTGTATATATTGGCTCTCACAGAACAGTTGATTATGTATCGAGTCTGTAATATGTTTTTGGATTACAGATTCAGTCTTTTAGCTTCCGCAATTGGTGTATATATTATGTCAGCCCTGCTTTTATCTGTGTAGTCATTTTAGCTGTTGTGTGAGTATGTTATTGAACTCCTGTTACTGATATCATATATACACTTGCCACGTCCCGGGATCGGCCGGCCCTGGGGCGTGACACTAAGTGTTTGTGTTTTGGTTTGTGTGTGCTTGGTTGTTTGGGTGTAGGGGTGTCGGCGTGCCCGTGTGCATGCTGCCCTGTGTGTGCTGCCTGTGCCCAGCATGCCCTGTCTGCTGCCCTGCCAGCACCAGCACTCATGCCCAGCGTGCCCTGCCTGCTGCCCTGCCAGCACCTGCGTCTGTGCCTAGCGTCCCCTGCGTCTGTGCCCAGCGTGTCCTGCGGCGTACTCTGCATCTGTGCTCTGCAGTGTCCTGCGGCATGCCCTGCGCCTGTGCCCAGTGCGTCCTCCGACGTTCCCTGCGACTGTGCCCAGCGCGCCCAGCAACTGTGCCCAGTGCGTCCTGCAACGTTCCCTGCGACTGTGCCCAGCGCTCCCTACGACTGCGCCCAGCGCGCCTTGCCCTGCCTGTGCATCCCGGGTGCTGCCCGCATGCGTGCTGCCCCGCTTGCTCTGCTAGCGTGCTGCCTCGTGATGCGCGATGACCCGGGTATCGGTGAGTGGTTCGATCCAACCCTTCGTGATGCGCTCGATGCACGTAGTCGTGCATTTCGCATCCATGGGGCTTCTTTGCACCCTAAATATGCTAGATATTTGCATGCTAGACTTGTATAACTCGTATATTGCGCAGAACCCCCTTTTTCTACCATATACTTGCCTATGTATCATATTCATGTGTGAATTATTATGTATGCATGCGCCCTTCATGTATGGGCATGTGTGATGTGTGTTTTTATGAATATATAGAATAAGCATGCCTTAGGTAGTCCCTATTTATAGTATTACCTCCTTATGTTAGCATGATTAAGTCTGGGTTAATAACGAGCACATGCCTAATATTCCCTTGCGATAAGGCTCAAGGGCGTGGTGTAGTTGTTGCGCCCATGCTAATGGGGCAAAACTATGACCAACTTCAAGAGATGATGAGCTCTCTCTCGCCCTCTCCCTTTGTACGAACTGAGTAAGTAGATGCGATTTCCTACTCGACTCAGGTTTGTTTGGAATATTGGCATGCACCCGTTAGTGCGCGAGATCGCGCTTGACCCTTCCCTTTTAAGTTGGTGATATCAAATGCATTTTAGGGTATACCTTGTATGCTTATATGCTTTGTATGTTGTATATGTATATTGTTTATGCTTTCTATCCATGTTAGGGAGTATCCCTATAATTAGTTGATATGTTATCGTGCATGTAGTTCATGTACATAACTAAGATATAATTCTTCTGTAAAATATATGCGCATGTTAAAACTAATTAGGCTTATCTAAAATAGGCGTGGGTATGACCCGCTGTGGGGATGTACCTCATTAGTTGGTGCGCGAGCGATGTAATCGCCCCTGCATCCGTGTGATGCACTTGGGTGGAATTCAGGAGAATTCATTTGTTATATCGCTTTTGTTAAACCGGCGGCTATGGCATTAAGTTAGGTCTACCCGTGCTAGGCGTGTATATGAACCGCATGTTGGGTTATATGCTTTGGGCTTATTTCTGCGTGAGAGCAGAGGTAACCCCTCGTGTCCGAGCGACGCACCCATGTGGGAGTACAAGAGTATTCGATATCATCGATATGTGATTATCGAGCATAGTTGACTTTCCATAGGGTTCGCTTTGCGAATGTGGCGTGCTTCCTCCCGACATCGTCGTGCGTCGAAACACAACAGCATCGAAGCTGTCCTGTTTGGGTGCCACCACTTGTAGGTGCTACTGATGCGTATCGCGGTACACATCTAGCTGATGTACTGATCGTGGAAGGCCAACAGATAAGGCTACAAAGGAGAGGGCTATCAAATGATATTGCGAGCATGGGATCATTCTCCCCTTCTCCGAATCCGCGTTGAAGCTACTCGACGTTAAAGCTGTCCTGACAGAGGGCTCCCACCTGTAGGTACTACCGATGCGTTTGGCAGATGTACTGATCATGGGAGTATACCAGGTAGCAGCTACTCGGGAGAGGGCTACTGGATGACGAAGGGTGTAGAACAAAAGGTTTTCTTCCAATAGTCATGTGTCACCCTTAGGGGGTGAGGGTGAGGATGAGGTGAAGTCACGTCACCGCGTGACCCATTCATTTTTGTCTGTTCCCATAGTTGTTGGGTCCGGTTACGTATCGATGTTCAAGGATATCATTGAGTAGTTATCTCGATGTAGGTGATCCAGTAATGTTGCGTAGACCAGTAATTCCGCATCTCTTGGACCACGGTATGGTCTCTCCCCAAGAGTCCGAAGAGTCTCCCTCCGGGAGTGAGGGTGAGGTTGGTCACGCCGCCGCGTGACCAACTTATCCATTGGGTTTCCACCCATGTTTTCCTTGAAAGAAAATTGCCTTAACATTGAACTATTGTAATGGTGATTGGTTTTCAACCACTCACTGAGCTTGTAGCTCACCGCTCGCATACTGTTTCTTTTCAGGGGCAGTGTTAGGCGTGGAGCTGGAGCTTCCTCGTGGCGTGGTCTTATGTGCGTGGAACGTTCTATCTGGCGGGTGGTGAGTGTGAGGCTGTCAGCAGTCCTAGAGTTATTTTATGTATTGTAAATCATGCATGTGGCACAGGTTATATTTTATTTGGACTAGACTTGGCTGTCACAGGACAGTGATTGTGTATTCGAGTCTGTAATAATGTTTTTGGTTTACAGACATTGTTGATATCTTATACTTCTGTTTTTCAGTTAGTTATCATTTATCTTTGCCTTGCCACCTTGTGTGTTGTTGTTGGAGTCTTTGTTGACCTCAGGTATTGATAGCTGATACTTTATATATTGCCGCGTCTCGGGGACGGCCGCCCTGGGGCGTGACAGGTTAAGCGCGATCTTGCACACTAACCGGTGCATGCCGATAATCCCAAGCGGACCTGAGTCAAGTAGGAACCACATCTACTTATTCAGTTTACGCAAAGAGGGAGGGCAAGAGAGAGGGAAAGTCTCATCCTCTTCGGAAGATGGTCATAGCTTTGCCCCAACAAGATGGGTGCAACAGCCATACCACGTCCTCCAGTCTGATGACCAGGGAACATTAAGTATGCACCCGATTATTAACCCAGGTTAATCATGTTAGATATTATTAATATAGTGGGAGTAATATTACAATACTATCTAAGGCATGCCCTATTCTATACATCCATACACATTACAAAAATACATGCCCATACTAGAGGGGCGCATGCGATACAGTCAGTCATACATGAATACAATACATGTAATATAAGCCTAGCATGCAAGGTATCTAACATATTATAGCTTAAGCATGGCCATACTACTTATCTACACAAGTAGTATAGCTAGGGTGCCCCATCGATGCGCGACGCACAACTACGTGAGTCGAGCGCATCTCGAGGGGTTGGATCCAACCACTCACCTAACGAGTGCACGGCTAGCGAAACGCAAGAGGGCGACAAATTGAATCCGAAGCATGATACCAATTTACCAAGAATCATCCAATCCCAAAATTGACCAATGGTTTGGATTGGGCTATAAAAGGGTGCTCGATACCCCGAAACACACTCTGAACGCGTCCGAACACCGCAAGCACTCCCCGGAGCACCCAGTGCACGCTGACCACGCATTCCGCACGCATCGGAGAACGGCAAGCACGCCCATGCGATCTCGAGCTACGAGGCACCAATCCTACACCCCTTTAGCACATAAACACAAAATGTATGAGGAAAACCATTGGAAGGAGGAGAAGAAGGGACATGCAAGGTTCACTCACACATACCCACAAATGGGTGGCGTGCACACATACACAACACCCAACAAACAACCATGAGCTTCTCTCCCTTGCCCTCTTCAATTCCATGCACACACAACAACAACACAAAGCAATGGAGCTTCCACTCCTCCCCAACAGCTACAAAAGACATGGCTGAACCCAAACAAGGAGAGCAGGAGGTCCATACGCGGCTCCGGCACGCCCACACGCGACAACTCCACTGCTATCACCATCGCCGCCCCGCACCTCCCTTCAAACAACATACATACCATGACATCAGAAGAGGGGACCCCATCACCACCTCCACTTTCTCTTCTTCATTTCCATACAAGAAGTGCTGGTCGAGAGTGCTAGGCGAGAGAGACATTTGGGGCCATTAAATAACCAAAAGAAGGATTCAAATGACCAAATCGTCCCTGACCAGAAATTTCTGGACAGGCTTCACTAGAACAGCCATAACTCCTACAATATATATTTGAATTGTACAATGCAAAATCCATTGGAAAGCCAAGAAGATTATCTACAATGTTCATGTTTATGCCAAGATCAGATAATCCCTCCAGCTATTCCAAAATGTGAGCTAAACATTGAACAGGGCTGGTGCCAGGATTTTCTCATCCCCGGGGTATACTTGGAAAAATACCCATAACTTTTACTACATGAATCCAGTTGATCTAATTCCACTTTTGTATGAAAGCTAACTCAAAACTGAACATCTCATGATAAAATCATATTTAAACCTCTTCATCTTGGATCTTAACAAAATTAAATCCGACTACCAAATCGGAAATGCATAACTTCTAGGAGAAAAATTATGTAGCCAAATTTTCAATCAGAGCACTCCAACTCCCACAGGTAGCTAAAAGCCAAAATTTTAGCGACTCCGATAAAAAAATAAGGCTCCGAATGACACAGGCATAACATTCTTCCCCCCTTAGGAAATTTAGTCCTTGAAATTTAAGGAAACCCAAAGGGAAGACCAAACATAGCCAGTATCACACATTGACCTTTTGCTCCCAAGTGGTCTATGCACCAAACTGGTGCTACCAACACACTTTAATCAAAGGAACGGTCTTGGCGTGGAGCCTCTTCTCATGTTGGTGTTGTGCCTGTGTCATTTGGAGCACTCTGATTGAAAATTTGGCTACATAATTTTTTTCCTCGAAGTTATGTATTTCCAATTTGGTATTTGGATTTGATTTTGTTAAAATCTAAGATGAATAGGTTTAAATATGATTTTATTATGAGATATCCAGTTTTGAGTTAGCTTTCGTTCAAGTATACCCTGGGGAGGGAATTAGATCAACTGGATTCCTGTAGTAAAAGTTATGGGTATTTTTCTAAGTATACCCCGGGGATGGAAATTCTGGCAGCAGCCCTGTTCTATGTTTAGCTCTAATTTCGGAATAGCTGGAGAGATTATTTGATCTTGGCATAAACATGAAAGTTGTAGATAATCTTCTTAGATTTCCAACGGATTTTGAATTGTGCAATTCGGAGCTATATTGAGGAAGTTATGGCTGTTCCAATGAAGCATGCGCAGAATTTCTAAGTCAGGGATGAAATGGTCATTTCCATCCCTCTTTAGATATTTATTTGTGCAACAAATATCTTCTCTCTCTCTCTCTCTCCCTCCCATTCCCCACGTCAACTTCAAGCTCTCTCTTCCTCTCTCTCAAGCCCCCCTAGTGTTTGTTTTAATTTCTCAAAGAGAAGGAGAAGGTGAAGGAAGAAGAGAAGGGTTGTTCATGTATTGTTGTTGTTGATCTCCTCCTATATCAAGCTCCCTTTTCATGATCCTCCCCCCCCTGATTTGCAGCCAAGAAGGAGGCTGAGGAGAGGCTGAAGGTGGTGGTGTTGGTGGTGGCGGTTGAGGTGGTCGCGGGTGCGTCGAGGGCCCCCGAACCTCCCCCTTTCTTTTCCCCTCCCAAGGTGAGCCTTTCCCCTTCTTTTCTTGGTTTTTATGGCTTAGGGATGGTTGGGAAGGTCATGCATGTTGGGTAGATGTGTTAGAGTGTGTGTGAGGGGTTGGGGAGGATTAAAAAGGGGTTAGGGTTGGTTGGGCGCGCATTGGGGGTTATCTGCGCGCGTGAGTGCGCAGGCGTGCGCGCAGGCGGGCGCGCAGATGCGCGCGTGCGCGAGAGATCGCCGGTGAGCGCGGAGTGGGCGCGCGGGTGCTGGCGCGAGCGGGGGTGCGCGCGAGTGGGCATGCGCCTGGGAATGCACCTAGGCGCGGGGCTGGGGGCCAGTGCGCGCGCGCGCGCGTGCGCGTGCTGGGGCAGTGCGCGCGACAGCGCATCTGGGCGCGCGGCCAGGCGCGCAGTAGTGCGCCAAGGGTGCTGGGGCACGTGCGTGCGTGCGTATGCGTGCGTGCGCGTGCGGGGGGCCATGCGTGTGGCTGCCCGAGGGTTCAGGTAGGTGTCGGGGCACTCGGACTCGCGTGCGTACGTGCGTGCTCGCATGCGAGTCCGTATGCATGCTTGTCCGAGTATTGGGTATTTCTAATGATTTCTATGTGTAAATTGTGTTGTTACTCACCAAATTGGATGCCCCTACCTTGCAGATTTCGTCGGATGGGATGCACGAGGTCCCAGGTTGTAAGGTGAGTGGTTCGATTCCAATCCCCCCCCCCTTCTCTAGGGATGCGCTCGACGCGTGTCGCGCATCGATGGGGCCCCCTAGCTATAATATGTAGATACGATGTAAATGTATGTTTTGCTAGGATGTAACCATGCATGTTAGACATTATGTGCTAGGGATATACATCCATGTATCATGTATAGAGGCCCATACATGCCTAGACACCATGTCCCATGCTTGAAAAGCCTCGACCTACGCATGATTTTCATTTAGTTTAATTTATTTAAATCAAATGAGAATATATTGTTATAAGCATGCCTTAGAGAATATTATAACCTTGTTGTTATAATATATGTTTCCTCGCATCTTAGTTATGCGCCCTGGAGGAATTCTTGAGAATTCATGACATTAGTAGTGTTAGAAATCGTTGTCGACGGATCCAAGAGGATCGTATCCGCGTGAGTAGGCTGTTTTCTCTCCTTCGTTGGATCCGAGTAGGGACTCCCCGGTGTTGGAAAGCTGTCCTGACAGAGGGCTCCCATCTGTAGGTACCTCCGATGCGTCAGACAGTGCTGATCGTGGGAGTATACCAGGTAGAGGCTACGGAGTGTGGGAGAGGCTACCGGGTGGACCAAGGGAGGAGAGCAGTCTAGTCTGAAAAGGCCCATGTCCCCCAGCTAAAAGGGTGAGGGTGGGGTGGGTCGGCGATGTTACGACTCACTAACTTGTGTAGTTACTCCCATTTAGGGACTTTAATTATTTTAAGGTTAATATGAGTGTGTTGAATAGATTGTTGTTATGCCTGTGTTTTGATATCTCGATAAGTGAGTATCGAGAGTAGTTGTTTTCCATTGGGTTCGCTTTGCGAACATGGGATCGTTCTCCCCTTCGTTGGATCCGATGTAGGAACTTCTCGGGTTTAGCTGTCCTGACAGAGGGCTCCCATCCGTAGGTACCACCGATGCATTCGGAAGAGTACTGATCGTGGGAGTATACCAGGTAGAGGCTACCCGGGGAAAGGGCTACCGGTGGACCAAGGGTGTAGAGCGGTGAGTTGAGGAGATCAGGTTGTAGATACTACCCGGGAGAGGGTTAACGAATGATGTTACGGGCGTGGGAATCGTTCTCCCCTTCGTTGGATCCGAGTAGGGACTCCCCGGCGTTGGAAAGCTGTCCTGACAGAGGGCTCCCATCTGTAGGTACCTCCGATGCGTCTGACAGTGCTGATCGTGGGAGTGTACCAGGTAGAGGCTACGAAGTGTGGGAGAGGCTACCGGGTGGACCAACGGTGTAGAGCAGTCTAAATCTCTTCCAAAAGTCCCAAAAGTCTCGCTCCCGGAGTGAGGGTAAGGATGAGGTGAATAAGGATGAGGTGAAGAATATCGCCGCGTGGCCCATTCGTTGTTCGACCGTTCCCATAGTTGTTGGGTCCGGTCCTGTATCGATGTTTAAAGGCATCGTTTGAGCAATTATCTAGATGTAGATGATCCAGTAGTGTTGTGTAGACCAGTAAATCCGGGTCTCTTCGACCGACGGTATGGTCTCTCCCCAAAAGTCCCAAAAGACTCCCTCCGGGAGTGAGGGTGGGGGTGAGGTTGGTCGCGCCGCCGCGTGACCCAGTTATCCATGGGTTTCCACCCATGTTTTCCTTGAAAGGAAATTGATTATGTATTGAACTGTAGTATGGTGATTGGTTTCCAGCCACTCACTGAGCTTGTAGCTCACCCCTCGCATACTGTTTCTTTTAGTAGGCAGTGTTGGGCGTGGAGCTGGAGCTTTCCTGTGGCGTGGTCTTATGGGCGTGGAGCGTTCTTCTGGCGGGTGGCGAGTGCGAGGCTGTCAACATTCCTAGAGTCATTTTATGTTTTGTAAATCGTGCATGTGGCACAGGTTGTATTTTCTTTGGTCTAGACTTGGCTCTCACAGGACAGTGATTGTGTATTCGAGTTTGTAATAATGTTTTTGATTTACAGACATTGTTTATATATTACGCTTCCGCTTTTCATGTCAGTTATCATTATCTTGCTTTGTCACCTTGTGTATTGTTGTTGGTGTCTTTATTGACCTCAGGTATTGATAGCTGATATTATATTATTGCCACGTCTCGGGGACGCCTGGGGCGTGACAGTTGGTCTATGATCTCGATCCACTGCTCCACGAACGACAAATCCAGCTCATGGATGAGGCGGTCGAATAGAATGACATGAGCAAGATCGTGGACATAACGCCTCAGCTATGAGACAAGGACGACATCGTGGGTGTTATGCCTGTGTCATTTTCAGCCATTTCGGTTAAGCCTTGGTCACTTCTGGGTCATTCAGGGCCTTTTTTATTTTTTTTATCAGAGTCGCTAAAATTTTGGATTTTAGCCACCTGCGGGAGTCAGAGTACTCTGATTGGAAATCTGACTGCATATTATGGGTCCTGGTACCGTTTAGTACTACCCATAAAAATTTCACCGAGTTCTGGTTACGTTTCTGGAAATATGCAGTTCCGAATCGTATCCGGGTTTTGGTCGATGCTGGATTGTCAAAGGGGTCACATTAACCAAGTCAAAGAAGACTTTGACCAAGTCAAGGATGATCGTTAACCAAGTCAATTGGTTTTATCCTCTAGCTTGGTTACGTTGGCTTGTCAAACCCAACCCACCAACCCCCTTTATTCATGATAAATGCCCCCCCTTAAGTGAAAACCTCTCTCTCTCTCTCTCTTCCCTCCCAACCCATCCACTTCTCTTCCTTTCCCCTCTTTTGCTTCCCTTTGTGTTGGAAAAGAAGATGGTGAAGAAGGAACATGAAGAAGGTGGATCAAGTAGAGAGAGTGAAAAAGGGTGAGTGTGTGTGTTAATGTTGTTGTTGTTGTAGTTGTTGTTGTTGTTGTAGTTGTTGTTGTAGTTGTTGTTGTTGTTTCTCTTCTCATTAGCTCCTTCTCATGCCTTTCCTCCCCCTGTTTTCAGCCAAGGAAGGCTGGTGGAGTGGCTGATGAGGTGGTGGTAGTGGTGGTGGTGGTTGAGGTGGTCGTGGGTGTGTCGAGAACCCCGCATCTCCCAATTTCCCTTCCCCTGTTTTGGTAAGGCAGCACACTGTCTTTTAAAGATCTCAATGAATCTAGTATTTAAAGGCATATTTTTAGGATTATGTCTTCTTATGATTTGATCCGCTATGTGTCTAGATGTTATATATGAAATTTGGGGTCATTATGATATCTGTGGTGTAAGTTAGAACCAGTTTTGCATGACCTGTCCAGATTCGCGTAGGAATTGACCTGCTTCGGGAAATGATTTGTTTCGGGCTTGTAGAGGCAAAATTAGGTTCTAATGTCTTCATGGATTATGATCCCAGCATATCATAGAATGTTCATGATTTATTTCATAATTTTTAGAAGTGTATTGGGTGCTGTGAAGACCAATTAGTAGGGCTGGTTGCAGCAGGTTTAGCAGTTTTGCTTGGTTGAGTGTCAAGGAGTTGGTTGCATGTGTCTTGGGTGACAATATGGAAGTATCAGGGGTTAGGTTTTCATGAAGTAAGCTTATATGTGTGATAGGAGGTTCCATAATTTAATTATGGATCATTGGTTGTGTTTTGCAGATCTCGTAGACCGGACGCGCGGTGATCCGGGTATCGGTGAGTGGTTCGATCCAATCCCCCCCCCCTCTCGGGATGCGCTCGACGCGCGTAGTCGCGCGTCGCGCATCGATGGGGCCCCCTAGCTATACTACTTGTGTAGATAAGTAGTATGGCCATGCTTAAGCTATAATATGTAGATATCTGGCATGCTAGGCTTATATACATGTATGAATGATTGTGTTGCATGAGCCCCTCTAGTATGGGCATGTATTTTTGGTAATGTATATGGATGTATAGAATATGGCATGCCTTAGGTAGTATTGTAATAATACTCCCACCATATTAATTGGAATATCCAGCATGAATAAGTCTGGGTTAATAACGGGCACTTGCCTAATATTCCCTTGCGATAAGACTCGAGGGCGTGGTGTAGTTGTTGCGCCTATGCTAATGGGGCAAAGCTATGACCAACTTCATGAGATGATGATCTCTCCCGCCCTCTCCCTCTGAACGAACTGAGTAAGTAGATGCGATTTCCTACTCGACTCAGGTTCGTTTGGAATATTGGCATGCACCTGTTAGTGCGCGAGATCGCGCTTGACCCTTTCTTTTAAGTTGGTGATATCCAACGCATGTTTAAGTTAGGCCTTGTGTGCTTATGTGATTAATGACCATGTACGCATGTTGTATGATTTATTATGATGTAAATCCATGTTAGGGAGTGTCCCTATAATTATTAGATGATTGTGCATATGGTTCATGCACATAGCTAGATATAAAATTCTCCTGGATATATTTATATGCGCATGTTAAAAACTGATAGGCCTATCTGGGATAGGCGTGGGTATGACCCGTTGTCGGGTTGTACCTTATTAGTTAGAGCGCTAGCGATGTAATCGCCCCGTGCATCCGAGCGATGCACTCGTTTAGAATTCAGGAGAATTCATTATCTTATCGGATTGTTAAGCCGGTAGTTGGGGCGTGACACCCCCCCTTGTGTCTGAGTGACGCAACGGTGTGGGAGTACAGTAGTATTCGATATCTCGATAAGTGATTATCGAGAGTAGTTGTTTTCCATTGGGTTCGCTTTGCGAACATGGAATGTTTACTCCCAGTGTCGTCCGTGTTGAAGAGGGCCGGGTTGTAGCTGTCCTGACAGAGGGCTCCCATCCGTAGGTACCACCGATGCGTTCGGGAGCGTACTGATCGTGGGAGTGTACCAGGTAGAGGCTACCCGAGAGAGGGTTAACGAATGATATTGCGAGCGTGGAATCGTTCTCCCCTTCGTTGGATCCGATGTAGGAACTTCCCGGCGTTGGAAAAGCTGTCCTGACAGAGGGCTCCCATCCGTAGGTACCACCGAGGCGTTCGGAAGCGTACTGATCGTGGGAGTATACCAGGTAGTGACTACCCGGGGAAAGGGCTACCGGTGGACCAAGGGTGTAGAGCAATCTAAGTCTTCCAAAAGTCCCAAGAGTCTCCCCCCGGGAGTGAGGGTGAGGATGAGATGAAGACACGTCGCCTCGTGACCCATTCGTTGTTCGTCTGTTCCCATAGTTGTTGGGTCCGGTTCTTATCGATGTTTAAAGACATCGTTGGGCAGTTATCTCAATGTAGATGATCCAGTAGTGTTGCGTAGACCAGTAATCCCGGGTCTCCTTGACCAACGGTATGGTCTCTCCCCAAAAGTCCCAAGAGTCTCCCTCCGGGAGTGAGGGTGAGGGTGAGGTTGGTGATCTAGTAGTGTTGTGTGGACCAGTAATCCCGGGTCTCCTCGACCAACGGTATGGTCTCTCCCCAAAAGTCCCAAGAGTCTCCCTCTGGGAGTGAGGGTGAGGGTGAGGTTGGTCGCGCCGCCGCGTGACCCTGTTATCCATGGGTTTCCACCCATGTTTATGTCACGCCCCAGGGCGGCCGTCCCCGGGACGCGGCAAGTGTATATATGATATCAGTAACAGGAATTCAATAATATACTCATACGGCAGCTAAAATGACAACACAGATAAAAGCAGGGCTGACATAATATATACACCAAATGCGAAAGCTAAAAGACTGAATCTGTAATCAAAACATACTACAGACTCGATACATAATCATATGTCCTGTGAGAGCCAACATGTCCATATATACACAAATAAAATCCATACATAATCCAAACTAGGTGCCCAAGCACAGAGATATATACATACAACAAAGAGAAGGGTGCTGATGGCCTCAAAACTTGAGGGACGTGGCGCTACTCCGCTACTGGTGTAGTCGCTCGGGAAGCTCCTCCTTCAAGTCCTCCTCAGTGATCACTGAAAAAGATTTGATGCGAGGGGTGAGCCACACGCTCAGTGAATAGCACAACCCATGCATACAGTTCATATTAACCACATTTAATCAAATCACTAGCCACAAAGTGGCATAAACATCACAAATCCGGGGGTTCGTCACATCGCCGAACCCCATACCCTCACCCTCACCCTCACCCTCAATAGGTGACCAAGGATGTTGGGACTTAATGGGCTGATAATCATCCATACATAATCCTGTGGGTCGTCGCATCGCCGGCCCACCATACCCTCACCCTCACCTCTCAACAGGTGACCTAGGCTCTTGGGACTGACTAGGCTGTTGGTCACCCTTGGTCCACCGGTAGTCTCTCCTCACTCCGTAGGTCGTTTGGCCACTCCCATGTTCAGCACAGTCCTTCTACCAAATCAGGAGGCGCCTACTAATGGGAGCCCCTGCATGGGACAACCTTTCCAACGCCGAGGTAGTCTCTACACGGATCCAACGAAGGGAACAGAACAGCCTATCCATCGCATATGATCCACTCGGATCCGCTGACAGCACATCTCTACAACTCTAATGCCTTGAATTCCTCAGAATTCCACCAGCGCGCATAACCAGGATGCGGGGAAATAAATAAGACATAAATGAGGAAAAGAGACCTTGGGAGGGTAACCTGAGGTCCCGATGTAGGACATCCGACAACCAAACGAGGAACACGGAGTACCCTAACCCGGGTCTCAATGTTAACCTCGCAAGGCCCCCTTATATTCCCCAAGGCATGCTAACAATATTAAAGCTTGCATTTAATTAAATAAATCAAACTAATAGGACGCATGCTCAGGTCGGGCTTTCCTAGCATGATAGCGGGGTGACAGGATACACGGCTCATGCACAAATCCTAAGGGTGCAAGTCCCTAACATACAAGTCTAGGGCGGCATGCATTCTACACACACACATCATGCTTACATGGATTTCAAAACAACAGTTAATACTAACTATCTGCCCCAGGGGAGGACGGTACACGCCCAAGTGCATGTAGCGCCTCCCAAACTGGGTTGGGTTGTCCCACTCACCGGAAGTCGGGTCGACGCGCGACCGTCCGTCGAGATCTGCAAGACAGGGTATTAACTGGTGAGTATAAATCCACAAACACAATTAAATACACAAAACATACAAAACCCACAACTAAACACCCAACACTCGGGCAAACGTGCATACGACCCGCACGCACGCTAGCCCGAGCACCCCGGCAACCACCCGCATGGCCGGAAACCACCCGCACGGCCGGCAACCACCCGCACGGCCACCCGACCGCCCGGGTGCACCGCCGCGCTTCAGCCCGCGCACCCCGCGCACCGCCGGGCCCCTGCCCCACCGCCTGGACACGCCGCCGCACCACCCAGGGCACCGCGCGTCCACTGCGCCTACCCGCAGCAGCCCGCGAGCACCCCACACGCCCCCGCGCGCGAGCACCCCACACACCCCAGTGCGTAGTGCATGCCCCCTCGCGCACCCCGCGCGCTCCTCCGCTGCCTCACCGAGCCCCGCGAGCACCACAGCCGCCTCGCCGCGCCCCGAGCGCATCATCCCTGCCTCGCCGCACCCCGCGCGCACCCTGTACGATGCCCCTGCACGCACTGCCCTCTCGGCCATCACCCCCAGCACCGCTCGCCCAGCACCTCGCGCACAGCTGCCACCAGCTCCTCATGCACAGCTGCTCGACCAGCACCTCGCGCACAGCTCGCCACCAGCTTCTCCCGAGCGCACGCCCGCGCGCACGCCCGCGCGCGCCCAGCCTGCGCGCTGCCTGTGCTGCTACCGCTGCTGCCTGCTACTTGAACCAGAACCCCCCACTGCCCCAGCACCTCCACCACCCACCCAATGGCCTCCGACGGCCTCCGACCGCCCCCAACCGCCTCCGACAGCCTCCCACAGCCGCCGACCACCACCCAAACACAAAACCCCCCCTCCTAACATGCATCTAAGCCAAAAAGAAGAGGAAAAGGAGCATACCAAGGAGGAGGAAGGGGTGTCCGGGTGCTCTCCGCGCACCGAAACGCTTCTCCAAAGCCCTCCAACTCCCGGATCTCACTCGGCCTTCGAAATGGCCCAAAACAGAGGAGAAAGGAGGGAGGATGGGATGGCTAGGTTGGCCGGAATTGGGATTTGAAAGCACCGGGGTGTAGATCGGGACCCGATCTACACTTCTTATGCTTTAGGTTTTTGGGTTTGAGGGCTCTAAGGGCCTCAAATGGGAGAAAAGGAGAGAGGGGAGAGAGAGAAGACTTTGGTAGGGATGATGAATAGTGCTCATCAAAAATTAGATCTCCATATATATAGTAAGTGACTTAAAAACCTAGATACGCCCCGGAACTGTGAAATTTCAGAAACGTTGCCGGAATTCGATGAAATTTTCATGAGTGGCTTAAAATGGCACCAAGACACATAATATGCAGTTAGATTTCCAATCGGAGTCCTCTAGCTCAGGACGATAGCTAACAGTCCAAAATTTTGCGGTTCCGATCGAAAAATGAAAAATTTCAAAAACTGCTAAAATGCTCCAATGGTTACCAACAGGCCAAAAAGTGACACATATATAACAGTTTACCTTGAAAGGAAATTGTTTATGTATTGAACTGTTGTATGGTGATTGGTTTCCAGCCACTCACTGAGCTTGTAGCTCACCCCTCACATACTGTTTCTTTTCAGGGGCTGTGTTGGACGTGGAGCTGGAGCTTTCCTGTGGTGTTGTCTTATGGGCGTGGAGCGTTATTCAGGCGGGTGGCGAGTGCGAGGCTGTCAGCAGTCCTAGAGTCATTGTATGTATTGTAAATCGTGCATGTGGCACAGGTTGTATTTTTTTTGGTCTAGACTTGGCTCTCACAGGACAGTGATTGTGTAATTGAGTCTATAATAATGTTTTTTGTTTACAGACATTGTTTATATATTATGCTTCCGCTTTTCAGTCAGTTATCATTATCTTTGCTTTGCCACCCTGTGTGTTATTGTTGGAGTCCTTATTGACCTTAGGTATTGATAGTTAATATTCTATTATTGCCACGTCTCGGGGACGGCTGCCCTGGGGCGTGACAAAAGTTGGTATCAGAGCCTGGTCTTGTCAGAGCCTAAGTCTAGTCGTATAGATGATGAGTCGTAGGATTGTCATCTGAGTACTCTTGTTTTAGAATTTATCTTAGGTTGCTGACATGCCTCCTCGCATCCATTGACGTGGACATGACCCCCCTAGACCCACCCTTAAGTTGTCAACTAGGTCGACTGAATAGGGTCAGTTGTTGGATCCCTTGTGGTGGGATTAAGGCTTGGGTAGGAGATTCCAGCCCAGTAGTATGATAATGGATTGCGTCTCGATAATGGAGCTCTTTCCCGTGCATTGGTATTGCTGGTAACCATTGAGTTCGCGTGCGGCGCCAGTTTCAAGTGTTGAGGATGTGGCGTATTGCTCATTAAGGGATGATGTCTTCTTCCAGCCTTCCTACTCAGGATTAAGGGGCCTTGCGGGGTCATCGTTGAGACCCGGGCTAGGGTACTCCGTGTTCCTTGTTTGGTTGTCGGGATATCCTATATCGGGCCCTCATGCTGTCCTCCCAAGGTTTCTCCCAGTCAAGGAATACCTTTGAAGCATCAAATTGATGATTGATTTTTCCTCTCACTGGGAAGGTGCTGTAGCGAGTGGTGATGCATACGATCGGGATTGGGTGCATCCTATTGCAGCTTGGTGGGCGATTGCTTGTGGACTGGGTTTCATAGTGGCATCTGGAGTCGCTTCGATATATCATTGTGCGTTGTAGCTGCCCGGTTGAGGCCAGAGCCCTGTGAGGTGCTCCCAGATACTATGCTTGTTGGTGCGCCCATATGGCAGAGATAGTGGGCTTGGGAGGCTACCAGGTAGAGGCCACACCGGGAGAGTGCTACTGGATGATGTCGAGAGCGTGGACTCCCCGTGATGAATCTGCCCATGGAGTGCAGGATGCTGGAGTTCCAATGGTTATAGTTGAGCGACCTATCTCTGGCGGCATGTGAAGCACAGTTGTGGATACTGTCGCGTTTTGCCCCACATTGGTCACAAATAGGAGCATGTTCATGATGGGACTCAACCACCATATCAGATAGATGATGTCGCATAGGCATTGTCGAGGTTCGACAACCCCTTATTGCATGTCTTGTGGATTAAGTACGGTTGAGCGGCTTACCAAGCGTGTAAGTGTCATCATGAGCGCCAGCCATGCTCGAGGAGTAGAATCTAGACTTAATTGTTCGTGGTGTTGTTTTGATCTCCCCGTAGAGGTAGAAGATCAATTACCCTTGCCGTGAATTGATGATCTGTCTGACCAGCTCTAGGAGCCAGTGTCTTCTGTTAGATCGATCTTCGCACAAGGGTACCACAAGTTGGAGATCCGGGAGTTTGACATCCCGTAGATGGCCTTTCGTGACCGTTCAGGCACTACGAGTTTTAAGTACTGCTGTCGGGGTTGACGAATGCGCCGGATGCCTTCGTGGATCTCAAAAGTTTTATTGGTCCTCCGTGGACTACTTTGGGGTAGTCTTCATTGAGATTGCTGTGGTGCGATGAAAAGGCGATATGGGTGACCTTGTTTCCCCAGGTTGGCATGCCCTCAGGCAAAGTTCGAGAATCATCATCACTGAGTGGAAAGCGTCAGTCCATCGAGATTCCTCAGTGGATGTGGGAGTGGGTTATCAGGGATTGTTGCGGACTCGCTAATGTCACATTCGGGTCACGACGCCGTCTAGGTGATCATTGATCGACTGACTAAGTCCGCGCTTCCCTCCCTAATCTGACTGATTGAGTCTCTGGATGCCTTGACGTGGGTTTTCACCTTCGCGATTGTTCGTCTTCATGGCACTCCGGTCGGCGCTATTTTTGGTTGAGACGCGAGGGTTACTTTGAGGTTGTGGCGCAGCCTTGGCAGGCTTTGGCGCGAGCCTCCATTTAAGTATAGCGTTTCATCACCGATGGACAGCCAGACAAAGAGGACGATTCAGACCTTGGAGGACATGCTAAGTGCCTGCGTGCTCGATGATAAGGGCAGTTGGGTGAGGCACCACCCATTTGTTGGGGTATGCCTGCAAGACGACTGCCATTCGAGCATCCAGATGGATCTGTGAAAGGCACTCTACAGGCGCAGTTTTATACCTCCCTTGTGTTGGGACGGTTGAGGAGCGCCAGTTGGAGAGGCATAAGTTAGTTGTTTGACCTTGCGGTGGCCACGTTGGTTCGTGTGTGCATCTGCACCTCCCAGAACCGACAGAAGGGCTACGCAGGTCATCGTCGCCAGGAGCTTACCTTTGGGTTTGGCGATCATATTTTTGAGAAGGTGTCCTGGTTTAAGGGCACCCTCTGTTTCGACGTTCGGGGCAAGCTGAGTTGGCTCTTTAATGGGACTGTTTCTCGTCATTGAGTGGATTGGGGAGGTGGCTTGTCATGTAGCCTTTCCCCCACAACTGGCTCATGCCCATGACGTCGTCCTTGTCTCATGGCCGAGGCGTTATGTCCAAGATCCTGCTCATGTCACTCCATTCGACCGTCTCATTCTCGAGCTGGATTTGTCGTTCGTGGAGCAGTGGATCGAGGTCAGAAACTTGCATGAGAAGAGGCTCCACGCTAAGACCGTTCCCTTGATTGTAGTGTGTCGGTAGCGCCAGTCTGGTGCATAGACCACTTGGGAACAAAAGGTCTAAGCATGATACTTGCTATATTCGGTCTTCCCTTTGGGTTTCCTTAAATTTCGAGGACTAAATTTCCTAAGGGGGGGAGAATGTTATGCCTGTGTCATTTGGAGCCATTTTGGTTAAGCCTTGGTCACTTCTAGGTCATTCAGGGCCTTTTTAATTTTTCGATCGGAGCCGCTAAAATTTTGGCTTTTAGCCACCTGCGGGAGTTAGAGTACTCTGATTGGAAATCTGACTGCATATTATGGGTCCTGGTACCGTTTAGTACTACCCATAAAAATTTCACCGAGTTCTGGTTACGTTTCTGGAAATATGCAGTTCCGAATCGTATCCGGGTTTTGGTCGATACTGGATTATCAAAGGGGTGACTTTGACCAAGTCAAGGATGACCATTGACCAAGTCAATTGGTTTTGTCCTCTAGCTTGGTTAGGTTGACTTGTCAAACCCACCCCACCAACCCCCTTTATTCATGATAAATGCCCCCCTTAAGTGAAAACCTCTCTCTCTCTCTCTTCCCTCCCAACCCATCCGACCACTTCTCTTCCTTTCCCCTCTTTTGCTTCCCTTTGTGTTGGAAAAGAAGATGGTGAAGAAGGAACATGAAGAAGGTGGATCAAGTAGAGAGAGTGAAAAAGGGTGAGTGTGTGTGTTAATGTTGTTGTAGTTGTTCTCTTCTCATTAGCTCCTTCTCATGCCTCCCCCCCCCTGTTTTCAGCCAAGGAAGGCTGGTGGAGTGTCTGATGAGGTGGTGGTAGTGGTGGTGGTGGTTGAGGTGGTCGTGGGTGTGTCGAGAATCCCGCATCTCCCCATTTCCCTTCCCCTGTTTTGGTAAGGCAGCACACTGTCTTTTAAAGATCTCAGTGAATCTAGTATTTAGAGACATATGTTTAGGATTATATCTGCTTATGACTTGATCAGCTATGTGTCGAGATGTTATATATGAAATTTGGGGTCATTATGATATCTGTGGTGTAAGTTAGAACCAGTTTTGCAAGACCTGTCCAGATTCGCGTAGGAATTGACCTGCTTCGAGAAATGATTTGTTTCGGGCTTGTAGAGGCAAAATTAGGTTCTGATGTCTTCATGGATTATGATCCCAGCATATCATAGAATTTTCATGATTTATTTCATAATTTACGGAAGTGTATTGGGTGCTGTGAAGACCAATTAGTAGGGCTGGTAGCAGCAGGTTTAGCAGTTTTGCTTGGTTGAGTGTCAAGGAGTTGGTTGCATGTGTCTTGGGTGACAATATGGAAGTATCAGGGGTTAGGGTCTTCATGAAGTAAGCATATATGTGTGATAGGAGGTTCCATAATTTAATTATGGATCATTGGTTGTGTTTTGCAGATCTCGTAGACCGGACGCGCGGCGATCCGGGTATCGGTGAGTGGTTCGATCCAATCCCCCCCCTCTCGGGATGCGCTCGACGCGCGTAGTTGCGCGACCTAGCTATACTATTTGTATAGATAAGTAGTATGGCCATGCTTAAGCTATAATATGTAGATATCTGGCATGCTAGGATTATATACATGTATGAATGATTGTGTTTCATGAGCCCCTCTAGTATGGGCACGTATTTTTGGTATTTATATGGATGTATAGAATATGGCATGCCTTAGGTAGTATTGTAATAATACTCCCACCATATTAATTGGAATATCCAGCATGAATAAGTCTGGGTTAATAACGGGCACCTGCCTAATATTCCCTTGCGATAAGACTTGAGAGCGTGGTGTAGTTGTTGCGCCCATGCTAATGGGGCAAAGCTATGACCAGCTTCATGAGATGATGATCTCTCCCGCCCTCTCCCTCTGAACGAACTGAGTAAGTAGATGCGATTTCCTACTCGACTCAGGTTCGTTTGGAATATTGGCATGCACCTGTTAGTGCGGGAGATCGCGCTTAACCCTTTCTTTTAAGTTGGTGATATCCAACACATGTTTAAGTTAGGCCTTGTGTGCTTATGTGATTAATGACCATGTACGCATGTTGTATGATTTATTATGATGTAAATCCATGTTAGGGAGTGTCCCTATAATTATTAGATGATTGTGCATATGGTTCATGCACATAGCTAGATATAAAATTCTCCGTAATATATTTATATGCGCATGTTAAAAACTGATAGGCCTATCTGGGATAGGCGTGGGTATGACCCGCTGTCGGGTTGTACCTTATTAGTTAGAGCGCTAGCGATGTAATCGCCCCGTGCATCCGAGCGATGCACTCGTTTAGAATTCAGGAGAATTCATTATCTTATCGGATTGTTAAGCCGGCAGTTGGGGCGTGACTCCCCCCCCCCCCCTGTGTCTGAGCGATGCAACGGTGTTGGAGTGCAGTAGTATTCTATATCTTGATAAGTGATTATCGAGAGTAGTTGTTTTCCATTGGGTTCGCTTTGCGAACATGGAATGTTTACTCCCAGTGTCGTCCATGTTGAAGAGGGCCGGGTTGTAGCTGTCCTGACAGAGGGCTCCCATCCGTAGGTACCACCGATGCGTTCAGGAGCGTACTGATCGTGGGAGTGTACCAGGTAGAGGCTACCTGGGAGAGGGTTAACAAATGATATTGCGAGCGTGGAATCGTTCTCCCCTTCGTTGGATCCATGTAGGAACTTTTCGGCGTTGGAAAAGCTGTCCTGACAGAGGGCTCCTATCCGTAGGTACCACCGAGGCGTT
Organism: Acorus gramineus; assembly: GCA_030737835.1. NCBI lineage: Eukaryota > Viridiplantae > Streptophyta > Magnoliopsida > Acorales > Acoraceae > Acorus > Acorus gramineus. Next base: position 790,739 of record JAUJYN010000023.1, read on the forward strand.
CGGAAGCGTACTGATCGTGGGAGTATACCAGGTAGTGACTACCCGGGGAAAGGGCTACCGGTGGACCAAGGGTGTAGAGCAGTCTAAGTCTCTTCCAAAAGTCCCAAGAGTCTCCCTCCGGGAGTGAGGGTGAGGATGAGTTGAAGACACGTCACCTCATGACCCAGTCGTTGTTCGTCCGTTCCCATAATTGTTGGGTCCGGTCCTGTACCGATGTTTAAAGTCATCGTTGGGTAGTTATCTGAATGTAGATGATTCGGTAGTGTTGCGTAGACCAGTAATCCCGAGTCTCCTCCACCAACGGTATGGTCTCTCCCCAAAAGTCCCAAGAGTCTCCCTCCGGGAGTGAGGGTGAGGTTGGTCGCGCTGCCGCGTGACCCTGTTATCCATGGGTTTCCACCCATGTTTACCTTGAAAGGAAATTGTTTATGTATTTTAACTTTTGTATGGTGATTGGTTTCCGCCACTCACTGAGCTTGTAGCTCACTCCTCGCATACTGTTTCTTTTCAGGGGCACTGTTAGGCGTGGAGCTGGACCTTTCCTGTGGCGTGGTCTTATGGGCGTGGAGCGTTCTTCCGGCGGGTGGCTAGTGCGAGGCTCTCAGCAGTCCTAGAGTCATTGTATATATTGTAAATCGTGCATGTGGCACAAGTTGTATTTTTCTTTGGTCTAGACTTGGCTCTCATAGGACAGTGATTGTGTATTCGAGTCTGTAATAATGTTTTTGGTTTACAGACATTGTTTATATATTATGCTTCCGCTTTTCAGTCAGTTATCATTATCCTTGCTTTGCCACCTTGTGTGTTGTTGTTGGAGTCTTTATTGACCTCTGGTATTGATAGCTGATATTTTATTATTGCCACGTCTCGGGGACGGCCGCCCTGGGGCGTGACAGTGGGCATGAGCCAGCTGTGGGGGAAAGGCTACATGACAAGCCACCTTCCCAATCCACTCAAGGACAAGATTAGGTCCGATGAAGGGCCGACTCAACTTGCCCCGAACATCGAAACGGAGGATGCCCTTAAACCAAGACACCTTCAGGAAAAACATGGTCGCAAAAGCTGAAGGTAAGCTCCTAGCGACGATGATCTGCGTAGCCCTTCTATCGGTTCTCGGAGTTGCGGGTGCACACACGAACCATCTTTGCCACCGCAAGGTCAAATAATTAACTTATGACCCCTCCAACTGGCGTTCCCCAACTGTCCCATCATAAGGGAGGTATAAAACTGCGCCCGTAGAGTGCCTGTTTTAGTTCCATCTAGATGCTCGAATGGCAGTCTTCTTGTAGGCATACCCCGACAAATGGGTGGTGCCTCATCCAACTGCCCCAAGTTGAGCACGCAGACACTTAGCATGTTCTCTAAGGTCTTAATCGTCCTCTTTGCTTGGCCATCCGTCGGCGGTGAAACACAATAGTAAAATGCAGGCTCGCGCCCAAGCCTACTGAAGGCTATGCCAGCACCCCGAAGTAACCCTCGCGTTTCAACCCTGTCGGTATTGGATTTCGGGAAAAGAAAGAAAGGGTCCTCTCTTTCTCCCTCCTCGGTCCTCCGGTGGTTGTGCGTGTGAGGGGGTTCTTCAGAGGCTCGGATCAAGAGAGCTACGCCTTGGCAGACTCGATCGGATCGTCTCTCGGAAGGGGTGGTGGGTTGGTTGTTCGTTCCTGGCTGAGGCCGTCGACGGGTCCTCAGGGGGATTCGGGGTTTGTTGTGATCGCCACCTACTTTTCTCAAAAAGCAGAAAAAGTTGAGGGTGGATTTGATCGCCTTGGTGGGGAGTTTGTGTGGTCTCCGCTCTGAGACACGAATATGCCGTACACAGAGGTGGACAGGGATCCTGTTCTACTTCGGGAACCTGACTAAAGAAGAATTGGGACTCATGTGGGCTAGGGGAAGGGCTGGCTAGTTGGGTTTAGCCGCGTGGTGGCGGGTGGCTAGTTAGGAGTAGCCGCCTGGTGTCTAGTTCAATTTGGGCAGAACCTGGGTAGGGTTCGAATTGGGTGTTTCGCAGAGGTTAAGCTAGGTTTAACCTAGGTTTTGGAGAGTGATTTGGTGTAGGAAATGGGTTTCTCTCTCACTTTCTCTCTCAAGGGTTTTGAAATGGTGGTGTGGGGGGTATAGGCTTGTATGTGTTGTTGATGATTGAGAATGTGGGTTGTTGTGTGCTATTGATTGTTATTGATTATGAATAAATGCTTAGAGACCCCCCTATTTATAGTAAAAAAGGTGTAGAGGAGTGTCCACTAGACAATAGATCAAAATGGATAATAAGGTGCTCGATTTGACCTTCTATTAGATCTTTGTTCTCTGATAGTGTCCAAGTGAGGGGTGGCTAGTTGGAACTAGCCGCCCAGTGAGGGGCGGCTTGTCACGCCCCAGGGCGGCCGTTCCCGGGACGCGGCAAGTGTATATATGATATCAGTAACGGGAGTTCAATAATACACTCACACAACAGTTAAAATGACAACACAGATAAAAGCAGGGCTGACATAATATATACACCAAATGCAGAAGCTAAAAGACTGAATCTGTAATCAAAACATACTACAGACTCGATACATAATCATATGTCCTGTGAGAGCCAACATGTCCATATATACACAAATACAATCCATACATAATCCAAACTAGGTGCCCAAGCACAGAGATATATACATACAACAAAGAGAAGGATGCTGATGGCCTCAAAACTCGAGGGACGTGGCGCTACTCCGCTACTGGTGTAGTCGCTCGGGAAGCTCCTCCTTCAAGTCCTCCTCAGTGATCACTAAAAAAGATTTTATGCGAGGGGTGAGCCACACGCTCAGTGAATAGCACAACCCATGCATACAGTTCATATTAACCACATTTAATCAAGTCACCAGCCCCAAGCGGCATAAACAACACAATCCGGGGGTTCGTCACATCGCCGAACCGCCATACCCTCACCCTCACCCTCACCCCTCCATAGGTGACCAAGGATGTTGGGACTTAATGGGCTGATAATCATCCATACACAATCCTGTGGGTCGTCGCATCGCCGGCCCACCATACCCTCACCCTCACCCTCAATAGGTGACATAGGCTCTTGGGACTGACTAGGCTGTTGGTCGCCCTTGGTCCACCGGTAGTCTCTCCTCACTCCGTAGGTCGTTTGGCCACTCCCACGTTCAGCGCAGTCCTTCTACCAAATCAGGAGGCACCTACTAATGGGAGCCCCTGCACGGGACAACCTTTCCAACGCCGAGGTAGTCTCTACACGGATCCAACGAAGGGAACAGAATAGCCTATCCATCGCATATGATCCACTCGGATCCTCTGATAGCACATCTCTACAACTCTAATGTCTTGAATTCCTCAGAATTCCACCAGCGCGCATATGCAGGGAAAATAAATAAGACATAAATGGGGAAAAGAGACCTTGGGAGGGTAACCTGAGGTCCCGATGTAGGAAATCCGACAATCAAACGAGGAACACGGAGTACCCTAACCCGGGTCTCAATGTTAACCTCGCAAGGCCCCCTTATATTCCCCAAGGCATGCTAACAATATTAAAGCTTGCATTTAATTAAATAAATCAAACTAATAGGATGCATGCTCAGGTCGGGCTTTCCTAGCATGATAACGGGGTAACAGGATGCACGGCTCATGCACAAATCCTAAGGGTGCAAGTCCCTAACATACAAGTCTAGGGTGGCATGCATTCTACACACACATCATGCTTACATGGATTATAACAAAGCAATTAATACCAACTATGTGCCCCAGGGGAGGACGGTACACGCTCAAAGGCATGTAGCACCTCCCAAACTGGGTTGGGTTGTCCCACTCACCGGAAATCGGGTCGACGCGCGACCGTCCGTCGAGATCTGCAAGACAGGGTATCAACTGGTGAGTAAAAATCCACAAACACAACAAAAGACGCAAAATACACAAAACCCACAACCAAACACCCAACACTCGGGCAAACGTGCATACGACCCGCACGCACGCTAGCCCGAGCACCCCGGCAACCATCCGCACCCCCGGCAGCCACCCGCACGGCCACCCGACCGCCCGGGTGCACCGCCGCGCCTCAGCCCGCGCACTAAGCGCACCGCCAGCCCCTGCCCGCCGCCTGGACACACCGCCGAGCCTCCCGGGTGCACCGCGCGCCCCCTGCGCCCCAGCGCAGCCGCCCGCGCACACCCCGCACGCCTTGCGCTGGCCCGCGAGCACCCCGCACGCCCCGCGCACACCCCGCGCGCACCACCGCCGCCTCGCCGCGCCCCGCGCGCATCATCCGCTCGACCAGCACCTCGCACCAGCCGCTTGACCAGCGCCTCGCACCAGCCGCTCAACCAGCACCTCACGCACAGCTGCTCGACCAGCACCTCGCGCACAGCTCGCCCAGCGCCCGCACGCCTAGCACACGCGCCCTGCTGGCCACCAGCTCCCCCCGAGCGCATGCCCGCGCGCACGCCCGCGCGCACCCAGCCTGCTGCGCTGCCTGTGCTGCTGCCGCTGCTGCCTGTGCTGCCTGCTGCCCGAACAGCAGCCCCCAGCCTGCCGAGCACCTCCACCGCCCATCCCACGGCCGCCGACCACCTCCGACCACCCCCAACCACCTCCGACAGCCTCCCACAGCCGCCGACCACCCCCCATACACAGATCTACCCTCCTAGCATACATCTAAGAAAGAAAAGAGGGGAAAGGAGGCTTACCAAGGGGAGGAGGAGATGATCGGTTGCCCTCCGCGCACCGAAACCTTTCCCCAAAGCCCTCCAACGCCCGGATCTCTCTCGGCCGTCGAAATGGCCCAAAACATAGGAGAAAGAGGGGGGGATGGAAAGGCTAGACTCGCCGGAATTGGGATTTGAAGGCACCGGGGTGTAGATCGGGACCCGATCTACACTTCTTATGCTTTAGGTTTTTGGGTTTGAGGGGTCTAAGGGCCTCAAATGGGAGAAAATGAGAGAGGGGAGAGAGAAAAGTAATTGGTAGGGATGATGAATAGTGCCATCAGATTTTTAGATCACCCCTTTATATAGTAAGTGACTTAAAAACCCGGATACGCCCCGGAACTGTGAAATTTTGGAAACGTTGCCGGAATTCGATGAAATTTTCATGAGTGGCTTAAAATGGCACCAGGACACATAATATGTAGTTAGATTTTCAATCGGAGCCCTCTAGCACAAGAAGATAGCTAACAGTCCAAAATTTTGCGGTTCCGATCGAAAAATGCAAAAATTTCAAAAACTGCTAAAATGCTCCAATGGTTACCAACAGGCCAAAAAAGTGACACATATATAACAACTCTCAGGTAGCCACCCCCATCATAACTTTCCAAACGTCCCATCTTTGACAAGCAGTGGTTTGGGTCGGTTACCAAGGTTGAACCGGTTGAGATGGGGCGGCTAAAAGGGACAATCCGCCACAATCATGCTTGCTTTATGTCCCATCCAGGAAGGCGGTTTGGGGTCGATCACGGGGGCGGCTAGTGGAAACTAGCCGCCCCTTTATGCACAAAAGACTCTCAAGTAGTCGCCCCTGTCCAGGTCTTAGATTTTTCTAAGTGTGGACTTCTAGGATTCCTCTTGTTCCTTAAAAGATGTTTTCTATTAAATTTCCAAATGTGGTCATTTCCAATATTACTTGAAGTATTTTTGTCTCTTTGGAAGGTCAAAATTGGGGTATCTACAATTGTCCCTCATCGGACAGAGTCTTTTGTGCGAAGCAGAAAGACTTCGACCAAGGATAAGAAAGGGGACTCCGATTTGGCCGGCCCGACCTTCAAGAGGCTTAGGACACATGACCAATACCATTCAGGGTGGTAATTTAGGTCATCAGAGGCTGGGTTTTTACTAGAATGGTTATCTAAGGAGTGATCCAGGTGGGAGAGTGAGTAAAAGTAAGGAAGCGAGTGATCCAATCCTTAGACGGGGTTCTTAGCCATCGTGCGTGGAGCAGCCCAGTGTCAGTTTCCTTGTGCCTACCGTACCTGTGCTTGGGTAGCTCAGCAAATCAAGGGGATATCACAGACAGAAAGAAAAAAGTGTTTTTGATTTGGTGAATTAGATTATTCAAAAGACAAAGATTTCAGAAGAGAACCAGAACTGAAGAAATTTGAACTGAATGGTACTGGTAATTGTGGTAAAACTTCAAGAAAGTTGTGTTTGATCAAGTAAAACTTGGAAATAAACCAATACATGGCTATTTGTTTTTAGAAAACTTGGAAATAAATGTGTTTGAGAAGTTGGCAGGGGGAGGCTAGTGGTGTTTAGCCGGTAGGGAGGGGCGGCTAATCGTATTTAGCTGTCGGGTAGGGGGCGGTTACTCGTGAGTAGCCGCCGACCGACTGGGTCCCTTATTACCGAAAAGGACCCTCTCTCTCCCGCACGTTTTCAAAACGGTTCCTCTCCCTCCAATGCTCCTTCTTCTTCATTTCAAACCGAAAAAACTTGTATTTCCTTGGTTTTGATTTACCCTAGATCACTCCTTTCTTCTTGATTTCGAAGCCCTAGTTTCCTTTGGGGTTTTCTTTTTCACGAAATCGGAGGAGATGACGAAGGGGAAGAGAACGGCTTCAATGATGAAGCGCCTCAGGTCTTCCCGAGAGCAGAGGGGGGCTGTCTCGGGGTCTAGCTCGTCGGAGAGTGACGGAGCGGAGAGGAGGGTCGTGGAGGAGACGACCCAAACGGCGGAGACGCCATTGGTGGGCTCGGGTGAGGTCGGGGGTGTATCCTCGGGGGCTGTCCCGGGGGTAGGGGGTGGTGTGATTGGTTACACACGCAAGAGGAGGTGTGGCGACCGATCGACGGTGGCCGAGGGTGCGGGTTTGGAGGCCGGAGGGTTGGCCGAGGGGGTGGGGGCTGAGGGAGTTAGTGAGGAGGTGAGGGCATCTTTGGATGCTATAGTGGGGATGTTGGAAAGGGAGGCCACTGAGGCCAGGGCTGAGGAGGAGGAGAGAAGGGCTATGGGTGCCTTTGAGGCTTTAGCCTCCGACGTGGTGGGCGCGAAGGAAGGTGAGGGTGTAGGGACTGAAGCCACGGGGGCTATGGGTGTGGACACAGGGGCCACGGGGGTCGGTGCTGAGGTTTAGGCCGACAAGGCCATGGCTGAGGAGGAGGGGGATGAGGAGGGAGAGGACGACGAAATGGACGATCCCAATGAGGCCGAGGCGGAGGCTTCTGGGGCTACACGAGCCGTGGTATGTCCTGATTTCTCTTTGTCTAGTCATATATTTTATATTCATACCTTGAATTTATGTGTGTGCATGCTTATGAGTGTGTGGTGTACATGTTCGTGAATTTATAGAAGGAGGGGTCATGCATGTAGTAGGGATAATGCAATGTCACAGTATAATAACATGCTTGCATAGTGGGTTTGTATATATATAGATATGGTGTTGTTCTAGTGTAAGAGATGGTGGTGGGATTGTATGGGCATGTGAGTTTTAGGGGAGTGATAATTTTTTTGAAATAGATATGCTTTGATGTGATAATGGCATAGAAAGGCAAGTAAGCATGTGTCGATGATCACGGTGGGAGTTTTATAAGCACGCTTTACAGAAATGAATAGGTTTAAAAAAGAAAATGTGTTTTAAGCAGGGTAAATCTTGAATAGTCTTTGGTCATCTTAAGAGATAGGCCATGGTCAAACATTTTGTGGGGAAAGTAGAGGTTTATTTTGTACTTGATTATTTCATGCTTTGTTTAATTTGAATATTTTTCTAAGCATGGTTTAGAATGAAAATTTCGTTTAGGATTCTTACTTTTCGGACGTCATTTGTTTTGGACTAACCCCCCTTCTTCTATTGTTTCAGCAGCCAAATCGCATTCGAACCTTGTGGCACGGGACGAAGAGATGGTACTCCGCCTTGGGGCAGGGGGAGAGGGACCTGGTGGATGGAGCGGGCTTCCACTCCTTTTTCCTGATCGAGCCCTTCCACGTTCATCGCCCATATCTTGAGGCATTGGCGGAGCGGTGGGATCCGGAGAGCTGCACTGTTATATATGTGTCACTTTTTGGCCTATTGGCAACCATTGGAGCATTTTTGGCAGTTTTAAAATTTTTAGGGTTTTTCGATCGGAACCGCATAATTTCAGACTGTTAGCTATTGTCTGAGCTAGAGGACTCCGATTGAAAATCTGACTGCATATTATGTGTCCTGGTGCCATTTTAAGCCACTCATGAAAATTTCATCGAATTCCGGCATCGTTTGCAAAAATTTCGCAGTTCCGGGGCGTATCCGGGTTTTTAAGTCACACTCTATATAAATGAAATCTAAATCACCCCTACACTATTCATCATCTTCCCGACTAGAACTCTCTCTCTCCTCTCCTCCGTTTTTCTTCCGTTCGAGCCCCCTACACCCCTCAAAACCAAAAACCTAAAGCACGGGAAGTGTAGATCGGGTCTCAATCTACGCTCCGGTGTCTTCAAATCCGAATTCCGACGATCCTAGCCTCCCCGACCTCCCCTCTCTCTCCTCTATTTCGAGCCAAATCAAGGGCCGTGATAGATCGGGGCGTGAGAAGGCTTTTGGGAAGGGTTTCGGCGCGTGGAGATCCACCGGACGCCTCTTCCTCCCCTCGGTAAGCCTCCTTTCCCTCTTTTTTCTTGTCTAGATGATTGCTAGGGGGGGGTTTTGTGGTTGGGAGGTGGTAGGTGGCAGTGGGGGTCGTCGGAGGGTGGTTGAAGGTGGTTGGAGGTGGTCGGCGGCAGTGTGAGGGGTGGTTGGTGGTGCTCGGGCTGGTGGGAGACGTCCTCGGGCGCAGGCAGCAGCGGCAGCGGCCCAGGCGGCGCGCAGGCCGGGCGCGCGTGCATGCGCGGGCGTGCATGCGCGCGGCGTGCGCGCGAGTGCGTGCGGGTCTGGTGCGGGGAGCTGCTCGGGCGGCTGTGCGCAGGGCTGTCCGTGCGGCTGTGTGCGAGGGGCTGATAGCGAGCTGCGCGCGAGGAGCTGGTCGCGCGGGTCCGGCGCGAGGGGCTGGTCGGGGGCGTGCGTGAGGTGGTGGCCGAGGTGCTAGGCGTGCGCGGGGTGGTGGCAGAGGTGCTAGGCAGTGCGCGCGGGTGTGCAGAGTGCCCGCGGAGGGCGCGGCGAGGCGGCCGTGGTGCGCGCGAGGCGCGGCGGAGCGGCGGAGGTGCGCGCGGGGCGAGGAGGCGTGCGCGAGGCGTGCGCGGGGCGCGGCAAGGCAGGGATGGTGTGCGCGGGGGCGAGGCGCCGCGCGTGGGGGCGTGTGGGGTGCTCGCGGGCCAGCGCACGGCGTGCGGGGCGCGTGCGGGCTGCCGCGGCTGGGCTCGGTGGACACGCGGAGCCCCGGGCGGTGCGCGGAGTGCGCGGGCTGAGGCGCGGCGGCGCGTCCGGGCGGTCGGGTGGCCGTGCGGGTAGTGGCCGGCCGTGCGGGTGGTTGCCGGGGGGTGTTGGGTGTTGATTTGGGATCTTTGGGTGTCTATTTGTGTGTGTTATGTATTTTTGGGTCATTGTGGATTTATTCTAACCAGTTAATACCTTGTCTTGCAGATCTCGACGGACGGTCGCGCGTCGACCGATTCCCGGTGAGTGGGACAACCCAACCCAGCGTGGGAGGCGCTACATGCTTTGGGCGTGTACCGTCCTCCCCTGGGGCTTATAGTTAATATTAACTGCTTGATGTAATCCATGTAAGCATGATGTGTGTGTAGAATTGCATGCCACCCTAGATTGTGTGATAGGGACTTGCACCCTTAGGATTGTGCATGAGCCGTGCATCCTGCCACCTCGCTATCATGCTAGGAAAGCCCGACCTCTGCATGCGTCCTATTAGTTTGATTTGTTTACTTAAATGCTAGCATAAATGAGGATTGCATGTTTTAGTCAATATTATAGGGAGGGGCCTTGCGAGGTCAACATTGAGACCCGGGTCAGGGTACTCCGTGTTCCTTGTGTGGTTGTCGGGACGTCCTGTATCGGGACCTCACGTTGCCCTCCCAAGGTTACTTTCCCAATAATATTGCACCCCTATATTATTATTAATAATGCATGTTCCCCGCATCCTGGTTATGCGCGTTGGTGGAATTCTGAGGAATTCAAGACATTAGAGTTATAGAGATGTGCTGTCAGCGGATCCGAGTGGATCATATGCGATGGATAGGCTGTTCTGTTCCCCTCGTCGGATCCGTGTAGAGACTACCTCGGCGTTAGACAGGTTGTCCCGTGCAGGGGCTCCCACTAGTAGGCGCCTCCTGACTTGGAAGGACTGCGCTGAACATGGGAGTGGCCAAACAACCGCGGAGTGAGGAGAGACTATCGGTGGACCAAGGGTAACCAACAGCCTAGTCAGTCCCAAGAGCCTAGGTCACCTGTTGAGAGGTGAGGGTGAGGGTATGGTGGGCCGGCGATGCGACGACCCACAGGATTATGAATGGATGTTTATCAACCCGCTAAGTCCCAACATCCTAGGTCACCTGTTGAGGGTGAGGGTGAGGGTGAGGGTATGGGGTTCGGCGATGAACGAACCCCCGGATGGTGATATTATGCCACTTGTGGCTTATGAATTGATTAAATATGGTTAATATGAACTGTATGCATGGGTTGTGCTATTCACTGAGCGTGTGGCTCACCCCTCGCATATTGTCTTTTCAGTGATCTCTGAGGGAGGAGCTTCCCGAGCGACTACACCGGCAGAGGGCAGCGCCGCGTCCCACGAGTTTTGAGGCCATCAGCACCCTTCTTTCTGTTGTATGTATATGTTCTGTGCTTGGGCACTTAGTTGGATTATATTTGGATTTTGTTGTGTATATTTATGACATGTTGGCTCTCACGGGACTTTTGATTATGTATCGAGTCTGTAGTGTGTTTTGACTACAGACTCAGTCTTTTAGCTTCCGCACTCGGTGTATATATTATGTCAGCCCTGCTTTTATCTGTGTGTCATTTTAGTGATTGTTTGTGGTTTATTATTGATTTCCTGTCACTGATATCATATATACACTTGCCGCGTCCCGGGGACGGCCGCCCTGGGGCGTGACAACATTTATCCTCCCCACTAGTGCGGTGATGCCGACACTCGAGGATGTGGAGCAGATCACAGGCCTCCTGGCCTTGGGCGAGGCGGTGATAGTGGCTACCAGTCCGGACTACAAGGCGCTCTTTTGAGAGTTGATTGGGGACTGGGAGTATGTGGAGCGGGAGAGGACGTTGAACCGGATCCCTCTCGAACAGCTTTCGAAGCAGTACGGCCTCGGCTCATTCACGCGTCGTCAGAAGGGCAAGGCTGCGGCCATTTTTGAGAGGAGGAGGCTGATGATCGAGGCCAGGGAGGCCACTGGATGCCTAGAGAGGTCTCGGAGAGAGTTGAGGGCGTTCTTCCTCTATTTCTTCGGCCGGGTCCTCTTCTTGACAGCCTCCGACAATGTCTCCTCCCACTTCTTGTTGCTGATGGGGGACTTGGTGATGATGTGCCGCTTTGCTTGGGGCGCGGCCATGTTGGCTCACCTCTTCGTGGAGTTGTCGAAGAAGGTGAAGAGGGCTGGGGGCAAGAATCTAGGCGGTTTCACGGCTTTTCTACAGGTATAGTTTAGTGAAGATAGAAATGATTTGATTTAAGTTCATTAACTTCACCTGACTTTGGTTTTGACTTTCTTTCTACAGATTTTTGGGTATGAGCACTTTGCCATCGCTCGTCCGACCCAGCTGGTCTTCGACTGCGCCCTCCCTTGGGCTATGAGATGGGCACCTCCAGGGGCTTCTCGCTTGCGTCGCCTTGCTCAGTTTCGGGAGGCGTTCCGTGTCTTGAAGGAAGAAGAGGTATATATCTTCTGGATTTCTAGCTTGTACTTGATTTTCTTTTGTCCGAGCTCTCTTCTTTATTCCTTGGTATCCTTTGTAGATGACCTGGAGGCCCTATGCTGAGGAGGAGGTCCCGGAGGCGTTGTCGAGAGGCATCTTGCTGATCTTCTTTAATGAGGTGGTCTTTCACCCGATCAGTTGGGTAGTCCGCCGGCTGGGGTACCATCAGTGGGTGCCAGATCCTCTGCCAAAGCGTCCTCTGATCCTGGTGGCCGGAATTCCTCGGGATACGAACCTCCCGAGGAATTATGCCGTGTATTTGCGGGGATGGGTTGAGAGGGGGACTTTGGTCGAGCGTCACCCCGAGGTGGTCGGCAGTGAGGAGTACATGGCCTGGTTCCGCCAGGAGTATGTCGACATCCTCAGGACTATGGAGGAGGAGATCCCGGATGCTTACGTAAGAAAAATCCTTTCTCTTTTCTCTCCTTGCTTCTTTTCTTTGTGTCCTAAATGATGCCTTCTTTTGTAGGTTGAGCTGAATGAGTTGGAGAAGAAGCTCGAGACCGCCAACGAGCACCTCCAAGCACGAGCCGGGCAAGTAGAAGGGTTGCGGGTGCAGAGGCGACGCTTGCAGGACCAGGTTCGGGTCCTTGAGGCTCAGGTGGATGCTCTGTCGAGAGCAAGAGCTGATGGCGCTTCTTCCTCCTCTGCTCCTCCTCCGACCAGTGCCTCCGATCGAGAGCTCGAGTTGATGGACGAGCTAGGCATGGTCCGTAGCGAGCTCCTGGCTACTCAGATGGAGTTTGATCAGGCGAGGGAGAGGGCCGCGAGGGCCGAGGATGAGGTGGACCTGTTGTGGTCCGAGAGAGCCTTGAGAGAGGAGGAGATGGACCAGCTGCGGTCCCGTATCGTGTTGAGAGAGGAGGAGTCTTCCATTCTAGGCTGTGAGCAAGACTCCCTTCACGCTAGAGTGTTGGAGTTGGAGGCGTCGGCCGGCGTGCCTGGTGGATTTATGGGAGATCTGGTCCGCTCTCTCCAAGCAGCTGGGGATAGAGACCGGGAAGCTCTCAGAGTCTCTGAGGTGAGGGCACGAGAGCTAGAAGAGAGGTTGAGGGTGGCTGAGGACCAATCCAGGAGCATGGAGGGTTGGCTTGATCAGAGGTTGGAGAGAAGAGACCGGGACATGCAGCAAGTCCACCTTTGGGAGGCCACTATGCGAGGGAAGTTTGTTGGCAAAGGGTCTATGACAGAGGTGCATCTCGACCTTTTCCCTCTCGAGCCTGATCATTCGGTCTCTGCTTCCTTTTCTACGGGGGCGACCTTCAGTCGGGCTTCTCGTCCTTCGACAACACAGAGCCGTGAGAGATGCGCGAGGGCTGCTTCTTCAGTGAGGGAGACTCCTGCTATTCCAGACGCTCCAGAAGTTTAGTCTTCTCCTCAGCCACCGCCTCCTTCTCAGCTGAGTCAGGATGTTCCTCCTACTCAGCCTTCCGTGGATGACGATAATACCCCAAGGTATAGTTTTTGTGTCTTGGTTTTGGTGGAAGAAATGTATATATGCAAGGAATTCATGGTTTTCTTCCTTTCTTTTGGCTCAGGTGATTGTTTTGACGACGCTCAGCTCAAGACATTGGAGTTGGAGCTCTTTAGGTAGACCTATCCCTTTTTTTTTTTTTTGCTTTTTATAGTCTTACCCTTTGTGTATTTTAGGGACAATTTATGTTTGTTCATGTATGATATATGTATTTAAACGTAAGTGTTCAGCTTTGAAAGTATTTTGATTCTAATTTTGATAATTGTGTATGTGTGTATGTGTGTGGTGAATGGTTTGTTTTAAGGTTTGATTCATGGATGGATACGTGATTTCAAAATATAGGTGTTTTTGAAGCATATTTATACAGGTTTTATGAATGTGTACGTGTATGAAATGCGTGTATGCAAGTTTCGGGAAGAAATATTCCTAATAGGTCTCAAAGGTTTGAAGAGCTGATTTAAAACTGGACTGACAGTGTAGGTTGGGCAGTAGGTGAGGGCCGGTTAGTTGTGTTTAGCTGCCTAATGAGGGGCGGCTAGTTATGTTTAGCCACCCCAGGACTGGTAGAATTTACTTGTAAGGAAACAGCTAGTCTGTTTCAGCCGTCAGATGGCAGGCAACTAGTCGGGTTTAGCCGCCCCTGGTCTGGGATAATTCTTCTGATTCCACTGTCTTGCTGTCATTGCTAGGAGTCCTGTGGGTAATTCTTTAACCTTCAAAAACCTGTAAAAACATTCTTTCCATGGACCAGGTGTTAAATTTGTCCGGATTGCGTCCCTACACTGACTTTCGAGTCCTTCTTATTCGAATTGTCAAGGGCTACAACCTATCTAAGGTAAGTAAGGAAAAAAAAGTGCAAGAAACCATGCTCGGTATAAAAAGGAGGTAGCCTAGATGGCTCTGAGTGTCATTTTGTGAGAATAAAAGAGACTCTTAGGTGTGTATGAGAGTGGGGCAATTTTGCTTTCTAAAATGTGTGTGGGAGGGTATGAAATGGAAGTAATAGGAGCAATTTTCTTTTGGCATGGGAGTTAATTATGGTATTTTTGGAAAATTGAATGCCTAAATGTTTGGAAAAGGAAAATACAATCTTATGCATAAGTATGAGTGACATAAGGGAGCATTTTAGTTTTTCAAAGGATCCTTCATTTGGAGAGGGCAATGTTTTCAATTTCCTAAAGTAAAAGATGCCATCAAGTCCTTAAAGAGGGGCCCTTGTGGTCACCCATGTCCAAACCAGGATTGTATTTGAAAGGTGTTGGCTTCCGGTGTTAATTTCTCAAGTTCATGGTTCTCAAATGTTTGATCATATTATTCTAAACATGCTGGGAAATCCACGAATGCACCAAGATTTAAGTCAAGTAAGCTTCCTTTAGATAGGCAAGTGTTTTAAGTGAACTAATGTGAGTGTGTGCTATTGAAACATAGGAAAAAAGGTTTTATCTTTGGTTGAGATTTTGCCTTTCCAAGCAGACATAGTTCAATTCCAACTCCATAGCAAGAAGTAAAAGGGTGGGGGGTTAATGGGGTAAGAGTAATATCTTCCTTTTGGGGCAATATTTTAGAATTGTCCTAGTATGGCATATGTCTTTACTTCCTAGGTCCCTCTGGCTTTCTTCTTTTTACCACTTCTTTGTTTGGGTGGAGAGTACAGCCTGCTGGGCGTATACCAGTATTTCGAGTGGAGAGTACAATCTGTTTGCTTGGATGTGTACTAGTATAGCCTTTTGTTCAGCATATACTGTGCGTAAAGGCGTTCATGCCTGCTAAAGTAGAGAGTTTAACCCATTGTCTGGGTGTTGTTTTGATTTTTTGCCTCTCATTGCCTTTGTGTTGCTTTGTTTTGAGGTGGGGGGGGGGGGGGCTTTTCTGTTTTTCACCCCTGTTCTTTTCTGCTTCCCCTCTAGAAGTTTTTATATAGTGCAAGAGCCAGTTTTGGGACATATGCCAGGTCTTTGGGTTGATACGAGTGGGGGCGAAAATAAGGGAAGATGCTTTGGGTTTATAAAATTGTCCCAGTCTACAGGGTAGGCAATTTTTCCTTTTATCAGATAAACCAGTTCCTAAGTCATACTGGTGTGATGGAGGAGGCATGAGTGGTGTTATATATGTGTCACTTTTAGCCTGCTGGTAACCGTTAGAGCGTCCTGGTAGTTTTAAAATTTTTTAGGGTTTTCGATCGGAACCGCTAATTTTTGGACTGTTAGCTATCGTCTGAGTTAGAGGACTCCGATTGGAAATCTAACTGCATATTTGGTGTCCTGGTGCCATTTTAGACCTCTCACGAAAATTTCATCGAATTCTGGCATCGTTTGCAAAAATTTCGCAGTTCCGGGGCGTATCCGGGTTTTTAAGTCGCGCTCTACTTAAAAGGAATAAAAAATATCTAATCACTATTCATCATCCCCGACCTTACTCTCTCTCTCTCCTCTCCTCCGTTTTTCTTCCGTTTGAGCCCCCTACACCCCTCAAAACCAAAAACCTAAAGCACGGGAAGTGTAGATCGGGTCCCGATCTACGCTCCGGTGTCTTCAAATCCGAATTCCGACGATCCTAGCCTCCCCGACCTCCCCTCTCTCTCCTCTGTTTCGAGCCAAATCGAGGGCCGTGATAGATCGGGGCGTGAGAAGGCTTTTGGGAAGGGTTTCGGCGCGTGGAGATCCACCGGACGCCTCTTCCTCCCCTCGGTAAGCCTCCTTTCCCTCTTATTTCTTGTCTAGATGATTGCTAGGGGGGGGTTTTGTGGTTGGGAGGTGGTCGGTGGCAGTGGGGGTCGTCGGAGGGTGGTCGAAGGTGGTTGGAGGGGGTCGGCGGCAGTGTGAGGGGTGGTTGGTGGTGCTCGGGCTGGTGGGAGGCGTCCTCGGGCGCAGGCAGCAGCGGCTGCGACCCAGGCGGCGCGCAGGCCGGGCGCGCCCGGGCACGCGCGCGTGCATGCGCGGGCGTGCGTGCGCGCGGCGTGCGCGCGAGTGCGCGCGGGTCTGGTGCGGGGAGCTGCTCGGGCGGCTGTGCGCAGGGCTGTCCGTGCGGCTGTGTGCGAGGGGCTGATGGCGAGCTGCGCGCGAGGAGCTGGTCGCGCGGGTCCGGCGCGAGGGGCTGGTCGGGGGCGTGCGCGAGGTAGTGGCCGAGGTGCTAGGCGTGCGCGGGGTGGTGGCAGAGGTGCTAGACAGTGCGCGCGGGTGTGCAGAGTGCGCGCGGAGGGCGCGGCGAGGCGGCCGTTGTGCGCGTGAGGCGCGGCGGAGCGGCGGAGGTGGGGCGGGGAGGTGCGCGCGAGGCGTGCGCGGGGCGCGGCAAGGCAGGGATGGTGTGCGCGGGGGCGAGGCGCCGCGCGCGGGGGCGTGCGGGGTGCTCGCGGGCCAGCGCACGGCGTGCGGGGCGCGTGCGGGCTGCCGCGGTTGGGCTCGGTGGACGCGCGGAGCCCCGGGCGGTGCGCGGAGTGCGCGGGCTGAGGCGCGGCGGCGCGTCCAGGCGGTCGGGTGGCCGTGCGGGTGGTGGCCGGCCGTGCGGGTGGTTGTTGGAGTGCTCGGGCTAGCGTGCGTGCGGGTCGTATGCACGTTTGCCCGAGTGTTGGGAGTTTAATTATGGGTTTATGTATTTTGTAGTATTTATGGATTTTAACTCACCATATTGAATGTCTGTCTTGCAGATCTAGACGGACGGTCGCGCGACGACCCCGATTTCCGGTGAGTGGGACAATCCAACCCAGTAGAGAGGCGTTGTACGCACTTGGGGCGTATACCGACCTCTCCTGGGGCGCCATGGATAAATATTACCTGCAATAATATGTAATCCATGCTTGTGTGATTAATATGTGTAGAATGCATGTTTTCCCTAGTCTTTGCATGTTAGGGACTTGCACCCATAGGGTATGTGTATGAGCCATGCAGCATGTCCCCTGTTTTTCATGCTAGGAAACCCCGGCCTAGGCATGCGTCCCACTAGTTTATTTATTAAATTAAATGCTGGTATCTGTTAGATCGCATGCCTTAGGATAATATTATAGGGAGGAGCCTTGCGAGGACAGCGGTGAGACCCGGGTTAGGGTACTCCGTGTTCCTTGTTTGGTTGTCGGGATGTCCTGTATCGGGACCTCAGGCTGCCCTCCCAAGGTTCTAGTCCCAATAATATTATATGTAATGATTGTATGATTGGTATAATTATTAGTATAGTTGGTAGATATTATAGGGGAGGGGCCTTGCAAGGACAGCGGTGAGACCCGGGTTAGGGTACTCCGTGTTCCTTGTTTGGTTGTCGGGGTATCCTATAACGGGAACTCACGCCGCCCTTCTGAGTTTCTTTCCCCCAATGATATTCCAGCCTTGCTGATTTTTGTACATGTTTCCCGCATCTTGATGATGCACCTGGTTGAATTCAGAGGAATTCATGACATTTGAGTTGTAATGTTATGTAGTTGGCGGATCCGAGTGGATCATATGCGTATGGATAGGCTGTTCTGTTCCCTGCGTTGGATTCGGTAGAGGCTACCCCCAGCGTTAGACAGGGCCTTCCTGACAGAGGGCTCCCATTAGTAGGCACCTCCTGATTTGGTGACGGACTGTGCTGAATGTGGGAGTAGACCAGGCGGCCTACGGAGTGGAGGGAGAGACTATCGGTGGACTAAGGGTGACCAACAGCCTAGTCAGTCCCAAAATCCTATGTCACCCGTGGTAGGGTGAGGGTGAGGGTGTAGTGGGTTGGCGATGAGCGACCTACTGGATTGTGAATAGATGATTATCAGTCCCAATAGCCTATGTCACCCATTGATGGGTGAGGGTGAGGGTGTGGTGGTTCGGCGAAGTACGAACCACTGGATTATGTTGTTATGTCTTGGAGCATGGATAAATAATGGAATTGTGGTAAATATAGTCTGTGATGCATGGGTTGTGCTGTTCACTGAGCGTGCGGCTCACCCCTCGCATATGTTTTTCCCCAGTTGCCACTGAGCCTGAGCTGGAGCCGGAGCAGCAGTTGGAGCTTTCCGAGGGATTTCTTCAGTAGCGGAGCAGCGCTACGTCCGCGAGTACCAGAGGCTATCAGCATCCCTTTCCTTGGCTGTATGTATTTTATTTCCGTGCTTGGCACGTGTTGGTATATGTTCAGTTGTTTCCATGTATATTGGCTCTCACAGGACGTATGATTGTGTATCGAGTCTGTAATATGTTTTGTCTTACAGACTCACTTTCTAGCTTCCGCTACATTGTGTATATATTATGTCAGCCCTGTTTGATCTGTGTTGTCATTTTATTTGTGGTTTAGAGTATATATATTTGACCTCCTGTGTAGGTTTCTGATATGATATATACATTTGCCGCGTCCCGGGGTTGGCCGCCCTGGGGCGTGACAAGTGGTGAATATATGAGTTCAAATAAAATACAAGTTATCTTTGAGAGTCTTACAATTCTATCATCAGGTTTAAACACTGGAAATCACAAGAAGGAAGAATAATATTTCTCAAGTATTGAGAGTTTCTATGCATGGAATTTCTTTAGATAAAGTGCATTCCACGAACCTGAGACTTCAACTCCTTCGGCGTCCACCAAGCGGTAGGCATTCCCGGAATAGGCATGGGTGATCACATAGGGTCCCTCCCATGTGAGTTGCAGCTTGCCTTTGGGATGGGGCTGTCTTGATGGCATGATTTGCTTAAGTACAAGCTCCCCAATTTTAAATTTTCTCTCTATTACTTTCTTTTCAAATGCCCTTGCCACCCTCCTCTAGTAGGCCTAGGCATGGTCCGCTACTCTCTTACTTTCATCTTTTTTTTTGTTTTGGTTTGTGGATTTTGTTTTTAGGAAAGCATGTAAACAAATATGTGCATGAATGAGGAATGAAAGCTGTTTAGCATTTTTTGTAATTTTTTTTTGTTTTTGAAAGCATGGAAACAAATATATGCAGGAGTTGAAAGCATAAGCTGATAAACAAATCTTTTTGTCTTGTTTTTTTTTGTTTTGAAAGTATGTAAACAAATATGTACAGGAATGAGGAATGAAATCTGTTTATCATTTTTTTGGGATTTTTTTTGTTTTTGAAAGCATGGAAACAAATGTATACAGGAGTTGAAGTGTGAAGGCTTACTCGGGTGGATCAGTCCCAGGCTTGTGGATTTGAACCACTTCTTCAAGTCGGCTAGCTTTTGTGGGCCGACTCATCTCTGGTGGAGGTTCTGCAGGTTCAGCTCCTTGTTCTCCCCTTGTTCTCTTGGGTTTTCGCCCCTGACCGAGCATATGTTCATGTGAGTAATTTTTCATCTTGTACGAGTACATTTCCCACTTGATATGCATGGCGCAGATGGTCCAGTTGCGGACTCACACTCCATTGAAGCGTGCCTCACCCCAGACAGATACCACTTCTCCGTGATACGGGAAGCGGACGCATTGGTGCCGGGTTGACGAGACAGCTTCGATATCGTCGAGCCAGGTCCTTCTGACAATTAGGGGAGTAGTGACCTGATGTCCATCACAATGCAATTGACGATGGTGGAGACTAGACCAATTTTTAGAGGAAGTGTCACTAATCCGAAGACGCCTCTCCGTGTGTTGTCGAAAGCGAAGATGAACTCGTCTGTTGGCTGCAGCTTGTAGGTTTGGCTTTTGATCTTGTTGTAGGCTGAGTAGGTCAGGACATTGGTTTATGCCTCGGTGTCCACCAAGATGTGTCAAAATTCTCTCCCTTCGAGGCTTGCAGTAATCATAAGGGGTGTTGAGCGTACTCCAGCTGGTGCGACCTCGTCGGGCAGGAAAACAATGGGGTTCGGACCCATGTTGTTGTTAGCTGAATTCATGGTCCCAACCGGTCCTTCGACTGGACATAAATCGTTGTGGGGTGATCTGGGTGGACTGTCACCTTCAAATTCAGCTCCTGGATGTACGGCTAATGTGAACATATTATGCAGTACCCAGTTGTCTTCGTTCTCGTATCGGAGGCGTGCTTCCCCCCAGATGGTTAGTACGTGACCCATGAATGGTAGTCGGAGACATTGATGTCTTGGGGAGCAGATGGCCTGGATGCTGTCTAGCCATGGAGGCCCTAGCATCAGAGGGTATCTTGTGTCGATGTCAGCTACACAGCACTCCATCTTGCAAATCAAGGGACCAACAACTAGTTCAAATATCCCGGGACCATAGATGGTCTTTTCCGGAATGATTGAAAGCCTGGATAGTGGAGTGTACTGGTTGAACAAAGGGGTGACCTCGCCTGGGAATTTCTTGGTAGGTAGAACAAGTCATGATATCCATTCCTGATCCTGGATCGATGAAGATGTTGTTTAGCGGGATGGCCTGGAGTCGCCCGCGAACATGGAGGGGATATACTCGCAGACTTCGATCAGGAAGGTCTTTGTCAGTGAAGGAGATGATCATTGGACGGCAGGGGCCGTGTACTGCATCAGTGCTTTTGGAGGACCCGTTGTCGTTCGGATGTAGATCATCCAAAGTACACTCCCCTTCTTCAGGTCCTTCGCTCGCTCCTTCGGGAACCTCTTCGAATGGTTCCTCCTCTTCTTCTTCTACTGGGTTCTCCAATCCTCTTTCATCCAACTCTATGTTGATGACTTTAGGCAGGACGGGGACTACTTGTTCTTCTTCGCCATATAGTACGGCGATGTCGTGGTCATCAAGGTTCGGCTGGAAAGGCTTGTCCTGCCCTTCCTCCTAGGACACTTCGGATGAACTGCTGTCGGTAGCGCTCTCTGAGCTACTTGGATCTGGTGATGGATGTCTCTCCCTCCCAACCATGTTGACAGCGTGGGCTCTAGAAGTGGAGGCTTGGTCGTGACCTGGCATGGGGTCAGTGAATATGCCAAGTGGCTTGTTTGCTTGGGGATTGCCCCTGCTCGAGATGGCCTTTGATCATGGCCCAATCAAGACACCTGTCATCATTTAAATCATAAACAAAGTCTTGAAAGACAATGCATTGTTCTACGGTGTGACCATGCTGTTGATGGTATTGACAGTAACGCGTGGTGCTGGCCCCGAGGAGTGAGGGCCTAGCAGCAGGGAGGGAGATACTATTGGTGTCCATCATTACCCTAAAAATCTTCGTTAAGGTTTCTGGGAGGGGTGGGTAAGAGTCCCTCTTTCCCATTCGTCTCGAGCCATAGGAGGTTGGATGGGAGACTTCATTGTAGGAGCTTTGTGGCGGCCGTCTAGGGGTTAGGTTTTGCGCTCTTGGGGGAGCGGAATAAGCAGAGGGAGTCCTAGTTTGGCCTTGAATTATGGGGCTTTGGACTGGAGGACTTTGGACTACTGGGTTTTGTTGTATCGGCACGGGGACGGGTATTGATCGAGGAATGAAATTTTAATTGGCTTGCCAAGGTGGCACATATCCAAATGAACCGGGCGTGTACTGTCTCAAAGCTGACCCTTGATCAGGGACTCGCGCTCCGTTCGGGTAGAGTGCCAAAATTTGTGTGATCCCCTTTACCGTGGGGGTGTGCGCCTTTCTCGGCGGTTGTCCAACCCTATGGCTGATAGGTGGGGACAAGGTTTGGACTGTTGGGGCTGCACAACGGGAAATCCTATTGTGGCGGTCAATGAGAAGCTGATACGTGGTGTAGTCCCCATACGAAAGACTCGTACGGAGCTCTAGACTCAGGCTCTGCAACATCATGTCAATTTCTTGACATTCCCTTAATTGCAGGTAGGCCTGTCAACGGGTCAGGTCAAGACCCGGAGGTCGGATCCACCCAATTATACCCGACCCGATTTGGACCCGACCCAAGTTGGACCCAACTCGATGGACCAGAACAAACAAACGGGTCGGGTCAGGTCTGGGTCCACCCCGCCATGACCCGTTGGACCCGAGACCCGATTGTTTTATTAAAATATGCTCATATATTATAAGACCATTAGTATTAGTTGATACATAATTTTCTTGCTTACTTAACTTATTTTTGTATCCACAAGTTCATAAATCATAATCATAACAAGCCCATAAATCATAAGTCATAATCATAATCATAACATTTTTTTTTGTTGTGTTGATGTTGCAACTTGCAAGAACTTGATTGTTTAATATATAATAAACTTAATAATGTATTGTCGTCGGTTTGTTTTGGACAATTAACTTATTAGCTTTTGAATTTGTATGATTAATTAGTTTGTTGTATGATTTATGCTTATTATTTAGGTTAATATGTTAGTGTTTATTGTTTTGAATGTTGTTTAAGTTAATATTGTTTTGAATGTTTGTATAATTAGTTATGTTTATTATTTAGGTTAATATGTTTTTTATGTTAGTGATTATTGTTTTGGATGTTGTTTAATAATTCATTTACTTCTTTTGAATTGTATAAAATTATATTCAAACATAGTCTCATTAATAATAATATTTTATTACAAAAAATTTCAAATAGAATGATAAGGCAAACAAATACATGAGCTCTTCTTGTTTTTTTTTTTTTTACCAACCATCCGGGTCAGGTCGGACCCGAACCCGACCCGGGTTTGACTGGTCCGGGTCCACATTTCCCCGGACCCGCCGAGTCCTACCACTGGTCGGGTCTATCCCGACCCGACCCGTTGACAGGCCTAATTGCAAGCCAGTTCGGTGGACGAGGGTGAGCCACCTGGACACATACTGCTCAAATTCCTCCCTAGGCCTCATTCTTTCTACGGCCAGGTCTGAAATAGAGGGGGTCCTAATCCTCTGAGAACCATAGCTGCCTAGAAACTTCTCGCTTACAGTCGAGAAGTCCGACAGATGATCTATAGGGAGGGTGGAGAACCATTTTAGTGTTTCTCCTTCCAATGATTTTTGGAAGAGGAATACTAGCAGAGGTTGGTTATCTAGAAACGGTTGGGCATCTAGATAAAAGGCAGTCAAATGAATGTCTAGGTCTCCACGACCGTTGTACTGGTGAAATTTTGGGATTTTAAATCCCTTCGGTAGGTGGAGCTTGTTTCACGTTTTCTGTGATAAGGGTAGTGTATCTGGCTGTCTCAGGCATCTTCATCCACCAGTAATACGTCAATGCCGCAAGAAGCGCCCCAAATATAAGGATGATCCTCCACACATAGTCAGCCCAAGGGACCGTGGACCCAATGCGGTCGACCGAGTACGGCTGGGCCTTGTAATGCAAATTGAAGGAGGCAAACATGATGATCGCAAGTAAAATCCCCCCAGCGAGTATGCTGAAGCCTTGCATAGCGAAGACAGCAGCGATGAACGCACCGCGGGTCTTCTTGTTGGCATATTCGGATATGATGGTGGCGGAGAGCGGGTAGTCCCTGCCGATGCAGAAGCCAAACCAGAACTTGAAGAGCAGAGGGGGGCCATAACAGTCTTCGGGGACTTGCCGAAGGAGAGCCTGGACACCACGAATCAAGCAAATCAATATGAACATTAACGTCATGCCATACACCCGACCTCTTGCAGCCCATCTTACTTCCTAGCCACCTAGAGTCGGCCCTGGGCAAGGCCACCAAGAGAATTTGTCTAGAGCCCCCACCCAACAAGGGCCCGTAAGAACCATCTATTTAGTGGACTTAATAAAATATATGGTCAGATGTATCATTTTAATTAATTTTTCTCAACAAACTTTCACAATCTATATGATATTCCACAATCAAGCCTAAAATTTCTCTTTTTCCAAAATCTCTTCAACTATAACTCAATAGACATTTCAATTTTTAAATTTTTGTTTGTTTTATTAAGTGCATATGATATTGTATAATGTTAAAATCTAAATGATTATATAATATTGTGCACCTACTTAACAATATTGGTAGTGTGCTAGATTAAAACAATCTAGTTTTTTTATATAATAATGTATGGGGCCCCGCTTTAAAATTTTGCCTAGGGCCCATTCAAAATTTTTGACTCGGCCAAGTAGCTTGGTGACGAGGGAGATACAGAATAGGTCATATGCATCTATGAAGAATCTCATGCCCGCGATTACGATGGCCGTGAAATGGTACTATTGAGTTTTTGCTGTGTCGAACTCGTTAAGCACTTGAAGCTGATCCCTCGCCATTGACTCTCTATCCCCAAGTGCTCTGGTTAACTCAGCTGACAAGACCGTCAACATTGAAATTTTTTTCATAATAGGCTATAACCAATCCATAGATTTCAACAAATAAAAAAAACAGAAGTACATTTTTAATACAATATAGTCAATAATCTAAAATGTGAGACTAGGAGCTTTGATAAACCCAACCTCAAAATTTGTCTCAAAAATCACTTGCAGGTTATATAAGCTCATTGGAAGTTATATACATTGAATAACTTTTCATAATGGGCTAGACAAATTGAAAAACGTTGAGTAATGATACATGCAGTTTCTTTTGTCTCCCCGGCTAAAGTCTCCATGTCATATTGCAAAAAAAAACTACCATCTCTCATCCACGTCAGTGCCAGCCACATCAGCCACCCTTTTTTCATTTTCCCCCCAAAACAAAATTTTCATTTCCCTTCAAAACCACTTTTGGCGAAAAGAAATAAAATAGAATTTATTTTTTCATTTATTTCACTTTTGGCTTTGCTTCAGAGGGACACACACCTTTTTTTGTGTTGAATCTTCTTAAAAGTGAGTTTTCGGCTTTGCTTCAGAGGGACACATTTTTTTATCAACATTTGAAGCATTGACTGTCACGCCCCAGGGCGGCTGTCCCCGAGACGTGGCAATATATATAATATCAGTAATCATTACAAGAGGTAACAACGACGCCAATATATAACATACAAGGCTGGCAAGGCAATGATAAGTGATAGCTCAAACAGAAATGCGGACGCATAAAAATATCAATAAGTCTGTAATGTCACGCCCCAGGGCGGCCGTCCCCGAGACGTGGCAATAATGAAATATCAGCTATCAAGTACAAGAGATCAATAATGACTCCAATAAACAATACATAAGCTGGCAAACCAATGATAACTGATAACTCAACTGAAAAGTGGAAGCATAAGATATCAATAATGTCTGTAAACCAAAAACATTAATACAGACTCGAGAACACAATCACTCTCCTGTGAGAGCCAAGTCTAGTACAGATAAAATACAACTTGTGCCACATGCACGATTTACTATACATAAAATGACTCTAGGACTGCTGACAGCCTCGCACTCGCCACCCGCCGGAAGAACGCTCCACGCCCATAAGACCACGCCACAGGGAAGCTCCACGCCCAAAACTGCCCCTGAAAAGAAATAGTATGCAAGGGGTGAGCTACAAGCTCAGTGAGTGGCTGAAAACCAATCACCATTACAACAGTTCAATGTTAAGGCAATTTCCTTTCAAGGAAAAACATGGGTGAAAACCCAATGGATAACAAGGTCACGCGGCAGCGCGACCAACCTCACCCTCACCCTCACTCCCGGAGGAAGACTCTTGGGACTTTTGGGGAGAGACCATACCATTGGTCGAAGAGACGTGGAATTACTGGTCTACACAACACTACTGGATCACCAACCTCACCCTCACCCTCACTCCCAGAGGGGGACTTTTGGGACTCTTGGGGAGAGACCATACCGTTGGTCGAAGAGACCCAGAATTACTGGTCTACACAACACTACTAGATCATCTACATCGAGATAACTGCCCAACGATGTCTTTGAACATCGATACGCAACTGGACCCAACAACTATAGGAACGAATGAACAACGAATGGGTCACGCGGCGGCGTGTCTTCACCTCATCCTCACCCTCACCCTTTAGAGGTGACAGGACTTTTGGAGAGATTAGACTCCTCTACACCCTTGGTCCACCGGTAGCCCTTTCCCCAGGTAGTCTCTACCTGGTATACTCCAACAATCAGTACGCTCCTGAACGCATCGGTAGTACCTACGGATGGGAGCCCTCTATCAGGAAAGCTTTTCCAATGCCGGGGAGTTCCTACACGGATCCAACGAAGGGGAGAACGATTCCACGCTCGCAATATCATTCGTTAGCCCTCTCCCGGGTAGCCTCTACCTGGTATACCCCCATGATCAGTACATCTTGCCGCATGCATCGATAGTACCTACAGGTGAGGGCCCACTGTCACGACAGCTACAACTCGGGCCGCTTCAACACGGACGACATTGGGAGGAAACACTCCATGTTCGCAAAGCGAACCCAATGGAAAAACAACAACTCTCGATAATCACATATCGATGATATCGAATACTATTGTACTCCCACACGGTTGCATTGCTTGGACACAAGGGGGGTTGCCTCTGCTCTCACGCAGAAATAATCTCAAGGCACATAACCCAACAGGTGATTCATATACACGTCTAACAAGGGTAGGCCTAGCTTAATGCCACAACTACCGGCTTAACAAAACCGATAAGATAATGAATTCTCCTGAATTCCAAACGAGTGCATCGCTTGGATGCACGGGGGTGATTACATCGCTAGCGCTCTAACTAATAAGGTACAACCGGACAACGGGTCATACCCACGCCTATTTCAGATAGGCCTAATCAGTTTTAACATGTGCATATATATCCAGGAGAATTATATAGTTATGTACATGAACTACATGCACGATAACCCATCAAATAATTATAGGGATACTCCCTAACATGGATTTACATCATAATAAATCATACAACATGCATACATGACCATTAATCGCATAAGCACACAAGGCCTAACTTAAGCATGCGTTAGATATCACCAACTTAAAAGGTAAGGGTCAAGCGCAAATCTCGTGCACTAACAGGTGCATGCCAATATTCCAAACGAACCTGAGTCGAGTAGGAAATCGCATCTACTTACTCAGTTCGTGTAGAGGGAGAGGGCGAGAGAGATCATCATCTCATGAAGTTGGTCATAGCCTTGCCCCATTAGCATGGGCGCAACAACTACACCACGCCCTTGAGTCTTATCGCAAGGGAATATTAGGCAGGTGCCCGTTATTAACCCAGACTTTATCATGCTGGATATTCCAATTAATATGGTGGGAGTAGTATTACAATACTACCTAAGGCATGCCATACTCTATACATCCATACACATTACAGAATACATGCCCATACTAGAGGGGCGCATGCGATACAATCATTCATACATGGATACCATACAGGCAATATAAGCCTAGCATGCAAGATATCTAACATATTATAGTTTAAGCATGGCCATACTACTTGTTATATATGTGTCACTTTTTAGCCTATTGGTCACATTTGGGTCTTTTCTGGCCATTTTCCAATTTTTCTTTTTTCGATCAGAGCCGCTAAAATTTTGGACTTTTAGCTATCTACGTGAGTTCGAGTATTTCGATTGGAAATCTAACTGCATATTATGAGTCCTGGTACAATTTTGTACTACTCATAAAAATTTCATCAAATTCCAGTAACGTTTTAAAAATTATACAGTTCCAAATCGTGTCCGGGTTTCGGTCGTTTCTGGTTTGTTAGGTGGAATAGTGTTGGGATATTTTGGTGGTTATGGTAACCTTGGGTAACCTTGGCCGCCCACTTGGCTGTACGTCGTTGGAGGCTTCTAGAGGAGGCCGCTTGCTGGATCAGCGTTCGAGAGACGCCTGCGGGTGGCTTTTTGGCCAGGCTAGTGGTGCAGCCCGTTCTTCTCGACGAGATCCGCACGGCTCAGGGGCGGGATCCTCACTTTCTAGTCCTCTCTGAAGGCGTCGCCCGGGGCGAGCGACCGGACTACCAGATTCGCGAGGATGGAATTCTGCGGTTCAGAGGTCGGGTATGCATTCCTGACAACGCAGAGCTGAAGCAGAAGATCTTAGACGAGGCCCATCGTTCGAGGTACACAGTGCATCCTGGTGGCACGAAGATGTACAGGGGCCTTCATCGTGGCTACTGGTGGCGCGGGATGAAGGCGGATATTGGCCGTTTCATTGCCCGTTGCTTGGTATGCCAGCAGGTGAAGTCGGAGCATCAGCGTCCTGCAGGGAAGCTGCAGTCCATTGAGATTCCTCAGTGGAAGTAGGAACAGATCACCATGGACTTCGTTTCGGGTCTGCCGAGGTCACGTTCGGGTCGCGATGCCATCTGGGTGATCAACGACCGACTGACTAAGTCCGCTCATTTCCTCCCCATTTGACTCACAGATTCTCTGGACACCCTGGCGCAGTTGTTTGTCTCCGAGATTGTTCGTCTCCATGGCACTCTAGTCAGCATCATTTCTGATCGAGACGTGAGGTTTACTTTGAGGTTCTGGCGCAGCCTCCAGCACGCCCTTGGTACGAACCTCCACTTCAGTACAGCGTTTCATCCGCAGATGGACGGCCAGTCGAAGAGGACGATACAGACCCTGGAGGACATGCTACGAGCTTGCGTTCTCGACTTTGGGGGTAGTTGGGAGAGGCATCTCCCGTTGGTGGAGTTCACCTACAACAACAGCTACCACTCGAGTATTCGGATGGCACCATATGAAGCACTCTATGGCCGCAGCTGCAGGTCTCCCTTGTGTTGGGATGAGGTTGGAGAGCGCCAGTTGGAGGGACCAGAGATTGTCCGTCAGACCTCAGAGAAGGTCAAGATGATTCGTGAGCGTATCCGAATCTCTTAGAGCCGTCAAAAGAGCTACGCCGATCGTCGTCGCCATGAGCTCGCCTTCGAGGTTGGTGACCATGTTTTCCTGAAGGTGTCCCCATCGAAGGGCATCTTCCGTTTCGGTGTACGGGGCAAGCTGAGTCCGCGTTACATTGGCTTGTTTCTCATCCTTGAGCGGATTGGAGAGGTGGCCTATCGCATAGCCCTGCCCCCACAGTTGGCTCAAGCCCATGACGTCTTCCATGTCTCGCAGCTGAGGCGTTACGTCCACGATCCTGCTCACGTTATTCCGTTCGAGCCGCTCGTCTTGGAGCCGGACTTGTCATTCGTGGAGCAGCCGATCGAGATCCTGGACCGAAGCGAGAAGAGGCTCCGCACCAAGACCGTCCAGTTGGTTAAGGTGCGTTGGCAGCACCGTTCTGGTGCCGAGGCCACTTGGGAGCGCGAGGACGCCATGCGTGGCACACATCCACATCTTTTCCCTTCCTAGATGTTTTTAAATTAAATTTTGGGGATAAAATTTCCTAAGAGGGGAAGAATGTTATATACGTGTCACTTTTTAGCCTATTGGTCACATTTGGGTCATTTCTGGCCATTTTCTAATTTTTCTTTTTTGATCGGAGCCGCTAAAATTTTGGACTTTTAGCTATCTGCATGAGTTTGAGTACTCCGATTGGAAATCTAACTGCATATTATGAGTCCTGGTACCATTTTGTACTACTCATAAAATTTTATCGAATTCCAGTAACGTTTTAAAAATTATGCAGTTCCGAATCATATCCGGGTTTCGGTCGTTACTGGTTTGTTAGGTGGAATAGTGTTGGGATATTTTGGTGGTTATGGTAACCTTGGGTAACCTCACCCCCCTCTTGCTTAATAGGTAAGAAAACCTTGGGTGAGATTCACTTAGGGTCACCACCCCCTTTTTCCCTTCTCATCACCCCCCCCCCATTTGAGAAAACTTAGTCTCTCTCTCTCTCTTTCACCACCTCTCACGCCTCCCTCTCCCTCTTGTTTGTGTGTGTGTGTGTTTTGAAGGAAAAAAAAAGAAGGAGAAGAAGAAGCAAAAGAAGAGGAGAATTGAAAGAGAAAGAACATTCAAAGGTGTGTTCATGTGTTGTTGTTATTAGGTGTTGATTCCTTTCTCTTAGGCTCCCTCTCATGCTCCCTTTTTGCCCCTGATTTTCAGCCAAGTAAGGCTGAGGAGGTGGTGGTGTTGGTGGTGGCGGTTGCGGTGGTTTTGGTGCGCCAAGGGCACCCGAATACCTCCCCTTTTCTTTCCCCTCCTTTGGTAAGCTCTCCTCCTCCCTTATCTTTGTTTTAAATGGTTGTTAGGGCTGTTAGGGTGATCATGCATGCCAAGCATGGGTAGTAGGGTGTGTGAGAGGGCTGTGGAGGGGATGGGAGAAGTCTGGGCGCGCGCGCGGGGCCATCCACGCGCAGAAGGGTGCTGGCGCGCGCAGTCGGGAACACTGGCAGGTGCACACGCGTACGCACTGTCACGCCCTAGGGCGGCCGTCCCCGATACGTGGCAAATATATATAATATCAGCAGTCTATACAGGAGATCAATAAAATACTCTAAACAACATCGAAAATGACAACACAGACAATAAGGTAGCTGACATAATATATACAAATAGCGGAAGCTTAAACGACTGAGTCTGTAATTCAAAGACATATTACAGACCCGATACATAATCAACTGTCCTGTGAGAGCCAATATACACAATGACATCCAAATACAAGTATGTGCCCAAGCACGGATAACAATACATACAATCAAGAAGGGGATGCTGATGGCCTCTCACTCGCAGAACGTGACGCTGCTCCGCTACTGCTGTGGTGCCTCGGGGAGCTCCTCCTTCAGATCCGACTCAGATATAACTGGAGAAAAAATATGCGAGGGGTGAGCCACACGCTCAGTGAATAGCACAACCCATGCATCACAATTCATATTAACCTTAAATAATTTATAGTCCCTAAACGGGAGCAACTACACATTCTAGTGGGTCGTTTCATCGCCAACCCACCTCCCCCCTCACCCTCACCCTTTCCGGGGGGTGACATGGGCCTCTTGGGGCATACTAGACCGCTCTCCACCCCTGGTCCACCCGGTAGCCTCTCCCACACTCCGTAGCCTCCACCTGGTATACTCCCACTATCAGTACTGTCCGACGCATCAGAGGTTCTTACGGACGGGAGCCCTCTGTCAGGCCAGCCAACGCCGGGGAGTCCCTACATCGGATCCAACCAAAAGGAGAAGACAGCCTATTCACACGGATACGATCCTCTTGGATCCGTCAACACCGATTTGTAACGCTAATAATGTCATGAATTCTTAAGAATTCCTCCAGGGCGCATAACTCAGATGCGGGGAGACGTATACTATAACAACAAGGTTATAATATTCTCTAAGGCATGCTTGTAACTATATGCTCTCATTTTGATTTAATTAGATTAAACTAGATGGGAAACATACATAGTTCGGGGCTTGGTATCTAGGCATGCATAGGCCTCTATACATGATATAAGGGTGCATATCCCTAGCATACAAGTCTAAGGTGGCATGGATACATCATATTAATCATGCATGCATAGTTTTACATTATACAAGTTAATATACAATTATGGTGCCCCAGGGGAGGGCAATGCACGCCTACGTGCATCGAACGCCTCCCTACTGGGTTGGATTGTCCCACTCACCGAAACCCGGGTCGTCGTGCGGCCGTCCGTCAAGATCTGCAAGACATGGGCATTCAATATGGTGAGTAAACTACACAAATACATAAGAAATTTACTAGAAATACCCAATACTCGGACAAGCATGCATACGGGCCCGCACGCACGCGAGTCGAGTGCCCCGACACCCTCCCGAACCCTGGGCAGCCATACGCATGGCCCCCCACACGCGCACACACGAATGCGCACGCCCGCACGCGCCCCTGCGCCCCAGCGCACTGCCGCGCCCCTGCCCGCGCGCCCAGACTCCCTGCCCGCGCGCCCAGCCCTGCCCGCGCCCCTGCCCGGGCGCACCGCGCTCCCAGCCAGCGCGTACCCGCACGCACTGCGCGCCCGCGCAGCACCCCGCGCGCACGCCCGCGCGTCTGCGAGTACGCGCGCGCGCCCGCCAGCGCGCCTGTCTGCGCGGGCGGATGACTCCGCACGCGCGCCCGAGCCCCTTCCACCCCCCCCCCCCTCCTCAGCCCTCCCACACCCCCTAACACCCATGCATAGCATGCATACCATTTAACACCCTAATCAACATCTAACAAGCATAGGGAGGAGAAGGACTTACCCAAAGAGAGGAAGAACAAAGGGAGGAACTCGGGTGCCCTTTGCGCACCAAATCGCCACCACCAAGACCACCACCACCAAGCCCACTCTCAGCCCTAAAATGGCTGAAACAGAGGGGAGGAGAAGCCATGAGAGGGAGGTCAACAAAGGGGAAAGCAAAACAAAAACCATGGAAAGGTAGATCAAGCCCTTACCACTCTTTTTCCCTTCTAGGGTTTTTCTTTTCTTCTTCTCCTACTAGCTCTAATGGGGGAAATAAAGAAGAGCGAGATGAAATGTGTGTGTGAGAGAGATGAAGAGAAGGGGAAGAAGAAGTGCACGCCCACTTAAAGGGCCACACACACACACACACACTCACACACTCACACACTTAGGGTTTTGGTGTTTGACTTTGAGTCAACCCAACCACACAAACAAACAAAACCATTTGACCAAGTCAATGGTCAACTTGACTTGGTCAAATCTTCTTTGACTTGGTCAAGTCCCCCTTTGACATTCCCACTGGTCAAAACCCGGATACGATTCGGAACTGCCGGAATTCGATGAAATTTTCGTGAGTGGTTTGAAATGGCACCAGGACACATAATGTGCAGTTAGATTTTCAATCGGAGTTCTCAAGCTCATGATGATAGCTAAAAGTCCAAAATTTTAGCGGTTCCGATCGAAAAAAGAAAAAGTTGAAAAACTGCCAGAAATGTCCCAAAGGTGACCAGAAGGCTAAAAGTGACACATATATAACATTCTTCCCCCCTTAGGAAATTTTGTCCACAAAATAAATACAAAAACATCTAGGAAGGGAAAAGATGCGGATATGCGCCACGCATGGCGTCCTCGCGCTCCCAAGTGGCCTCGGCACCAGAACGGTGCTGCCATCGCACCTTAACCAGCTGGACGGTCTTGGTGCGGAGCCTCTTCTCGCGTCGGTCCAGGATCTCGATCGGCTGCTCCACGAATGACAAGTCCGGCTCGAAGACGAGCGGCTCGAACGGAATAACGTGAGCAGGATCGTGGACGTAACGCCTCAGCTGCGAGACATGGAAGACGTCATGGGCCTGAGCCAACTGTGGGGGCAGGGCTATGCGATAGGCCACCTCTCCAACCCGCTCGAGGATGAGAAACGGCCCAATGAAACGCGGACTCAGCTTGCCCCGCACACCGAAACGGAAGATGCCCTTCATCGGGGACACCTTCAGGAAAACATGGTCACCAACCTCGAAGGCGAGCTCACGGCGACGACGATCGGCGTAGCTCTTCTGACGGCTCTGAGCGACTCGGATACGCTCGCGAATCGTCTTGACCATCTCTGAGGTCTGGTGGATGATCTCTGGTCCCTCCAACTGGCGCTCTCCGACCTCGTCCCAACACAAGGGGGACCTGCAGCTGCGGCCATAGAGCGCTTCGTATGGTGCCATCCGGATACTCGAGTGGTAGCTGTTGTTGTAGGCAAACTCCACCAACGGAAGATGCCTCTCCCAACTGCCCCCAAAGTCGAGAACGCAAGCTCGCAGCATGTCCTCCAGGGTCTGAATCGTCCTCTCCGACTGGCCGTCCGTCTGCGGATGAAACGCTGTACTGAAGTGGAGGTTCGTACCAAGGGCGTGCTGAAGGCTACGCCAGAACCTCGAAGTAAATCTCGCGTCTCTATCAGAAATGATGCTGACGGGAGTGCCATGGAGACGAACAATCTCGGAGACAAACAACTGCGCCAGGGTGTCCAGAGAATCGGTGAGTCGAATGGGGAGGAAATGAGCGGACTTAGTCAGTCGGTCGACGATTACCCAGATGGCATCGCGACCCGAACGTGACCTCGGCAAGCCCGAAACGAAGTCCATGGTGATCTGCTCCCACTTCCACTGAGGAATCTCAATGGACTGCAGCTTCCCCGCAGGACGCTGATGTTCCGACTTCACCTGCTGGCATACCAAGCAACGGGCAACGAAACGGCCAATATCCGTCTTCATCCCGCGCCACCAGTAGCCACGACGAAGGCCCCTGTACATCTTCGTGCCACCAGGATGCACTGTGTACCTCGAACGATGGGCCTCGTCCAAGATCTTCTGCTTCAGCTCTGCGTCGTCAGGAATGCATACTCGACCTCTGAACCGCAGGATTCCGTCCTCGCGAATCTGGTAGTCCGGACGCTCGCCCCGGGCGACGCCTTCAGAGAGGACTAGAAAGTGAGGATCCTGCCCCTGAGCCGTGCGGATCTCGTCGAGAAGAACGGGCTGCACCACTAGCCTGGCCAAAAAGCCACCCGCAGGTGTCTCTCGAACGCTGATCCAGCAAGCGGCCTCCTCCAGAAGCCTCCAACGACGTACAGCCAAGTGGGCGGCCATGCCCAAGGGCTGCCTGCTGAGAGCATCGGCCACGACATTCGCCTTACCCGGATGGTAAGCGATGTCACAATCATAGTCCTTCAGGAACTCGACCCAACGTCTCTGACGCATGTTGAGCTCCGGCTGGGACTGCAAGTAAGTCAAGCTCTTGTGATCAGTGAAGAGCTCGAACTCCTCGCCATAGAGGTAGTGCCTCCACATCTTCAGCGCAAAGATGATCGCTGGTAACTCTAAGTCGTGGTTCTGCTCATGGGGCTTCACCTGACGCGACGCGTAAGCCACAACCTTACCGTACTGCATCAGGACGCAACCCACACCCAGCCGCGATGCATCGGAGTAGACTGCGAATCCACCACTCCCAGACGGAATGGTAAGAACTGGCGCTGAGGTGAGCCTTCGCTTCAACTCCAGGAAGCTCTCCTCGCAAGCTGGGGACCACTCGAACCGGACATCCTTCCGAGTGAGGCGGGTCAGAGGAACAGCTATCTTCGAGAAACCCTCGACAAACCTCCGATAATAACCCGCTAAACCCAGGAAGCTCCGAATCTCTGTGGGGTTCGACGGTCGACGCCAATTCGACACGGCGAGCGTCTTGTCCGGGTCCACAGATATGCCCTCGCCGGAAATCACGTGGCCTAGAAAGGCCATACGCTCCAACCAAAACTCGCACTTACTGAACTTGGCGAACAACTGATGTCGGGCCAAAGTCTCCAAGACAGTGCGGAGATGGTCAGCGTGCTCCTCAAGACTCCTCGAGTACACCAGAATATCATCGATGAAGACTACTACGAAGGAGTCGAGGAAGGGCCGAAACACCCGGTTCATCAGATCCATGAAGGCTGCCGGCGCATTCGTCAACCCAAACGGCAGTACTCGGAACTCGTAGTGCCCATAACGGGTACGAAAGGCCGTCTTGAATATCTGACTCCCGGATCTTCAGCTGATAGTAGCCCGAACGGAGATCGATCTTAGAAAAGACACGCGCTCCCTGGAGCTGGTCAAACAGATCGTCAATCCGTGGCAAGGGGTACTTGTTCTTCACGGTCCGCTTGTTCAGCTGCCTGTAATCAATACAAAGACGCAGCGAACCGTCCTTCTTCCGAACGAACAAAACAGGGGCTCCCCACGGAGAAACACTCGGACGTGCGAAGCCCTTCTCGAGCAACTCCTCCAACTGCTCCTTGAGCACCTTCAGCTCTGCTGGGGCCATCCGGTACGGAGCTCTCGAAATCGGCTCGGTCCCCGGAATTAGATTAATCTCAAACTCGATCGCGCGATCCGGCGGTAATCCCGGAAGATCATCGGGGAAAACCTCTGGATATTCCGCCACGATCGGAGTCTGACTGATATCTGCCCGCAGTGGTGCGTCCTCCTCAGCAATATACGCCAGAAAGCCCTCACATCCTCCCTGAAGGAGTCTCCCACGAACTGGAAAGACCTCCAACAGGGAAGGTGGAAAGACACTGACTTCGCAAAACAGTCGATGCTGGCGTGACTAGCTGAGAGCTAACCCATTCCTAGGATGGCATCGAAGTCCGTCATGGCGAGCTCTACCAACTCTACTGGAAACTCATGCTCCGCAATCACCACGGTACACCCTCGGTAAACAGAACGGAGGAGAATACGGTCTCCGACGGGCAATGATATCTCCAGCATAACATCAAGAGGGGCGGACACCACGCCCATCCGTCTCGCAAAAATGGGAGACACGAACGAGTGCGTGGCTCCGGAATCAAATAACACATATGCAGGAAGCTGGGAGATCAAAACAATACCTCGGACCACGCTACCCGAAGCCTGCGCCTCCTCGGCTGAAAGTACTGCAACTCGACCCTGAACAAACTGTGGCTGAGGAGCAGGGGCACGCCTCGCAGGCTGCATTGGCTGCCTCCTCTGGTCAACTCGGCCACCCTGTGGCTGCTGCTGCTGACGCTGTGGCTGCTGCTGCTGGCGTGGCTGCTGCTGGTGCGGCTGCTGCTGTAGCTGCTGCTGCTGCGGGGGCAGCACACGGGGTCGGCCAGCATCAGGGCAATTATATAAAATATGCCCGACGCACTGACAATGGAAACAGCGCCGCTTCTCCGGCTGCCTGGCCTGGACTGGTACTGCAGCAATGGGTGCTGGACCTCGCATTGGCACCACATCGACTAGAGTAGCAGCAGCCGTTGACTGATCAAAGCGGGGCCGCTTCTTCTTGCGATGTCCCTGGTCCTGGCTCCTGGGGGGTCTCTGGTCTGCAGAAGGGGTTGGAACCCCCAAAGGGACCCCAAGGTCTCGCTCGACTGTCTTCGCCCGAGACACCAAGTCCGAGTACCTCGTGAACGCCTGAGAGGTGACATGCACCCGGATGGTGCTAATGAGATCCATCTCGAAATGACGGCACCACGTCTCCTCATCCATCACCAAGGTGAGGGCAAACTTGGAAAGCCTCGTGAAGCGTGTGGAGTAGTCAGCGACTGACATGGAGCCCTGCGTCAGCTGCTCGAACTCTCGCATCACGATCTGGCGTGTCGAAAACGGGAAGTACTCCTCTAGGAAGTATCTCCAGAACCCAGCCCATAGAAGTCGCTCCACTCCCTCGGGGATGTCCACCGATCGGGTAGCCCACCAGTCGGCGGCGCTACCATTCAACATGAAGGTGGCCAGGGAGACACGCTGGCGGTCGGTGCAGTGCATGGTCGAGAAGATCTTGTCTACCTCCATCAACCAACGCTCAGGGGCAAGGGGGTCCGCCGTCTGGCCATGGAACTCGGGAGGGTGGAGCTTCAGAAAGGCAGTGAGGCCGCTCTGATGCACTCGTGCTGCAGCCTCTAGCTCCACCTCCCTCTCCAGGGGATCCTGAACTCCCACCACCGGAATCACCACGGGGACAGGGGGTACGTCGGGCACCACCGGTGGATCTGCCACCAAGGGGACCTGTGGGTTTGCCTCGCGGGCCGCCCGCAGCTCCTGGATCTCTCGTGCCTGATCAGCTAACGCCCTAGTCTGGGCCTCCAGTGCCCTAGTATGAGTCTCCACCAGATCTGCGATACGAGCGTAAGCACGCTCCCATGCAGGAGGCTCCTGCGCCGGTCCTGGCCCCATAGCCGAGGACTCTCCAGTAGCATCATCCTCGCCTCTGGTAGGTCCGGGAACCTCCAAAGGCCGAGAGGGACCACGTCCACGCATTCCTCTACGAGGAGGCATATCAGCAACCTAAGAAAACAGACACCAGGATCAGAATACTCATATAGAAATCCTAGGACTCATCTCTAAGAAAAACAATTGTCTCTGACATGACAAGGCTCTGATACCAACTTTTGTCACGCCCCAGGGCGGCCATCCCCGATACGTGGCAAATATATATAATATCAGCAGTCTATACAGGAGATCAATAAAATACTCTAAACAACATCGCAATGACAACACAGACAATAAGGTAGCTGACATAATATATACAAATAGCGGAAGCTTAAACGACTGAGTCTGTAATTCAAAGACATATTATAGACCCGATACATAATCAACTGTCCTGTGAGAGCCAATATACACAATGACATCCAAATACAAGTATGTGCCCAAGCACGGAATACAATACATACAATCAAGAAGGGGATGCTGATGGCCTCTCACTCGCAGAACGTGACGCTGCTCCGCTACTGCTGATGTGCCTCGGGGAGCTCCTCCTTCAGATCCGACTCAGATATAACTGAAGAAAAATATATGCGAGGGGTGAGCCACACGCTCAGTGAATAGCACAACCCATGCATCACAATTCATATTAACCTTAAATGATTTATAGTCCCTAACACGGGAACAACTACACATTCTAGTGGGTCGTTTCATCGCCAACCCACCTCCCCCCTCACCCTCACCCTTTCCGGGGGTGACATGGGCCTCTTGGGGCATACTAGACCGCTCTCCACCCCTGGTCCACCCGGTAGCCTCTCCCACTCTCCGTAGCCTCCACCTGGTATACTCCCACTATCAGTACTGTCCGACGCATCGGAGGTACCTACGGACGGGAGCCCTCTGTCAGGCCAGCCAACGCCGGGGAGTCCCTACATCGGATCCAACCAAAAGGAGAAGACAGCCTACTCACACGGATACGATCCTCTTGGATCTGTCGACACCGATTTGTAACGCTAATAATGTCATGAATTCTCAAGAATTCCTCCAGGGCGCATAACTCAGATGCGGGGAGACATATATTATAACAACAAGGTTATAATATTCTCTAAGGCATGCTTGTAACTATATGCTCTCATTTTGATTTAATTAGATTAAACTAGATGGGAACATACATAGTTCGGGGCTTGGTATCTAGGCATGCATAGGCCTCTATACATGATATAAGGGTGCATATCCCTAGCATACAAGTCTAAGGTGGCATGGATACATCATATTAATCATGCATGCATAGTTTTACATTATCACAAGCTAATATACAATTATGGTGCCCCAGGGGAGGGCAATGCACACCTACGTGCATCGAACGCCTCCCTACTGGGTTGGATTGTCCCACTCACCGAAACCCGGGTCATCGCGTGACCGTCCGTCAAGATCTGCAAGACATGGGCATTCAATATGGTGAGTAAACTACACAAATACATAAGAAATTTACTAGAAATACCCAACACTCGGACAAGCATGCATACGGGCCCGCACGCACGCGAGCACGCGCGTACGCACGCGAGTCCGAGTGCCCCGACACCCTCCTGAACCCTCGGGCAGCCATACGCATGGCCCCCCGCACGCGCACGCACGAATGCGCACGCCCGCACGCTCCCCTGCGCCCCAGACGCACTGCCGCGCCCCTGCCCACGCGCCCAGATGCACTTTCCCTCTCTCTCGCCCTCCCTCTTTGTGTAAACTGAGTAAGTAGATGTGGCTCCTACTTGACTCAGGTCCGCTTGGGATTATCGGCATGCACCGGTTGGTGCGCGAGATAGCGCTTAACCCTTCCCTCTTAAGTGGGTGATACCCAACGCATATTAGGGTAATGCTTGTATGCATATTATTTAGGCCATGCTGTGTATGCATGTAGTATATATATATATATATATATATATATATTGTTTATGTTTTATCCATGTTAGGGAGTATCCCTATAAGTAATTGTTATGTTATTGTGCATGTAAGTTCATGTACATAACTATGATATAATTCTCCTGTAATGTATATGCGCATGTTAAAACTGATTAGGCCTATCTGAAATAGGCGTGGGTATGATCCGCTGTCGGGTTGTACCTTATTAGTTAGAGCACTACCGATGTAATTGCCCCCGTGCATCCGAGCGATGCGCTCGATTTGGAATTCAGGAGAATGCATTATCTTATCGATTTTGTTAAGCCGGTAGTTATGGCATTAAGCTAGGCCTACCCATGTTAGGCAAGTGTATGAACCGCCTATTGGGTTATGCCTTAGGGCTTATGTCTGTGCGAGAGCAGAGGTGACTCCCTGCGTCTGAGCGACGCACCTCTATGAGAGTTCAAGCATATTTCGATAGCATTGGTATGGGATTACTGAGGGTAGTTGATTTTCCATGGGGTTCGCATTGCGAACGCGAAGTCTTCCTCCCAATATCATCGTGCACTGAAGCTGCCCCAGCGTTGAAGCTGTCCTATGTGGTGCCACCACTTATAAGCACTACCGATGCGTACTACTATACCCATCTAGCAGATGTACCGATCGTGGAAGGCCGATAGGTAGAGGCTACTCGGAAGAGGGCTATCGGATGATATTGCAAGCGTGGAATCGTTCTCCCCTTCATCAGATCTGTGTTGAAGCTGTCCTGACAGAGGGCTCCCACCTATAGGTACTACCGATGCGTTCGGCAGATGTACTAATCATGGGAGTATACCAGGTAGAGGCTGCTCGGGAGAGGGCTATCGGATGACGAAGGGTGTAGAGCAAAAGGTTCTCTTCCAACAGTCCTATGTCACCCTTAGGGTGAGGGTGAGGATGAGTTGAAGTCATGTCGTCAAGTGACTCTTATACCCATCGAGTATACTCTGAGTATGTTCCTTCTAACGCTTGAGGTATCGAAGTATATCTCTACCTCATAGCAGATGGACTCGTTGTAACTATTATCCAGTAACACCAAGTGTTATGGTTAACAGTTATTCCTCCCCGATTGTCCCAAAAGCCTCCCTCTGGGGAGTGTGGGCGAGAGCGAGGTTCAATTGCGCCGTCACATGACCTTGTTATCCTTTGGGTTTCTACCCATGTTTGTCCTTGAAAGGAAATTGCCTTAGTATTGAATTGTTGTAATAAGTGTTTGGTTTTCAACCACTCATTGAGCTTGTGGCTCACCCCTCGCATGTTGTCTCTTCCACAGGGGCGGTGTTTGGCGTGGAGCTGGAGCTTCTCAGTGGTGGGGTTCGAGTGCGTGGAGTGTCCCGTCTGGCGGTTGGCGAGTGCGAGGATGTCAGCAGTCCTAGTGTCATTTATGTATTTGAAATCGTACATGTTGCACTGGTTGTACTTTATTTGGACTAGACTTGGCTCTGACAGGGCAGTGATTGTGTATTCAAGTCTGTAATAATGTTTTTGGTTTACAGGCTTTTTGATATTTTTATGCTTCCGCATTTTAGTTAAACTATCAGTTATCATTGTTTTGCCAGCTTTATGTGTTATTTATTGGAGTCATTGTTGACCTCTTGTACTTGATAGCTGATACTTTATCTAGTGCCACGTCTCGGGGACGGCCGCCCTGGGGCGTGACAGGATCAAACCACTCACTGCAACCCGGAGTTGATGCAAGACCGATCGCTGCAAACTGCAAGACATAACATCAAAGATGTAAGCACAACTATACAATAATATCAACAAATTGATTAAACAGGATAAGGACTTAGACACGTACGCATATGAGCTCGCACGCATGCAAATACGCGCGCACGCATGCATGCCCGAACCCCCGACACTTAACCTAAGCATGCTCGCCCCCAGCACGCTGACCCGAGCCCCGGGCAGCCCTGCGCACAGCCTTAGACACCCACGCGCGCACAGCCTTGCACGCCCACGACCAGCGCTTGCCAGCACTCCCCGCGCGCCCGGAAATGCGCCCCGTGCGCACCCACAGCCCGGTCCGCGCGGTGGACCCTCGCGCACACCCTTGCGCGAGGAACCCCTCCCCAACCCTCCTCACACCCCAAACCCCAAACACCTAGCATGCATAACCTTCTACACACCCATTCATGCTAAAATTTCAAAAAAAGAAGAGGGGAAAGCTCACCAAGAGAGGAGGGAGAGGGAAGGGGGAGACGTAGGTGCTCCCAAGCACGCCCTTCACCACCTTGACCACAACCACCATTACCACCACCTCAGCCCTAGCAGCTCTTCTTCTTGCTGAACTAGAGGGAAGGGGAAAAAGAGGAACCGTGAGAGGGAGCTAGAGGAGGAGGAGTGTCACGCCCCAGGGCGGCCGTCCCCGAGACGTGGCAATATATATAGTATCAGCTATCAAGTACAAGATGTCAACAATGACTCCAATAAATAACACACAAGCTGGCAAAGCAATGATAACTGATAACTCAACTGAAAAGGCGGAAGCATAATATATCAATAAGTCTGTAAACCAAAAATATCATTACAGACTTGAATATACAATCAATGTCCTATGAGAGCCAAGTCTAGTCCAAATAAAATACACCATGTGCCACATGCACGATTTACAATACATAAATAATGACTCTAGGACTGCTGACAGCCTCGCACTCGCCACCCGCCG
The DNA here is from genome assembly GCA_030737835.1 of Acorus gramineus. Taxonomy (NCBI): domain Eukaryota; kingdom Viridiplantae; phylum Streptophyta; class Magnoliopsida; order Acorales; family Acoraceae; genus Acorus; species Acorus gramineus. The sequence goes on from JAUJYN010000023.1 coordinate 832,793, forward strand.
GAAAGAACGCTCTACGCACATAAGACCACGCCACAAGGAAGCTCCAGCAACACGCCCAACACTACCCCTGAAAAGAAACAGTATGCGAGGGGTGAGCTACAAGCTCAGTGAGTGGCTGGAAACCAATCACCAATACAACAGTTCAATACTAAAGCAATTTCGTGGAAACCAAATGGATAACAAGGTCACGCGGCGGCGCGACCAACCTTACCCTCACCCTCACTCCCGGAGGATGACTCTTGGGACTTTTGGGGAGAGGCCATACCATTGGTCGAAGAGACGCAGAATTACTGGTCTACACAACACTACTGGATCAACTACATCGAGATAACTGCCCAACGATGTCTCTAAACATCGATACGTAACCGGACCCAACAACTATGGGAACGGACGAAAAACGAATGGGTCACGTGGCGACGTGACTTCACTTCATCCTCACCCTCACCCCTAAGGGTGACACAGGACTGTTGGAAGAAAACCTTTTGTTCTACACCCTTCGTCATCCGGTAGCCCTCTCCCGAGTAGCCTCTACCTGGTATACTCCCATGATCAGTACATCTACCGAACGCATCGGTAGTACCTACAGGTGGGAGCCCTCTGTCAGGACAACTTTAACGTCGGGTAGCTTCAACGCGGATCCGAAGAAGGGGAGAACGATTCCACGCTCGCAAAAATCATCTGGTAGCCCTCTCCCACGTAGCCTCTACCTGTCGGCCTTCCACGATCGGTACATCAGCCAGATGCGTACCGCGATACGCATCAGTAGCACCTACAAGTTGTTATATATGTGTCACTTTTAACCTTCTGGTAACCGTTGGACCATTCTGGCAGTTTTTCATTTTTTTTTCGTTTTTCGATCGGAACCGCTAAAATTTCGGGCTGTTAGCTATCGCCCTGAGATTGAGGGCTCCAATTGAAAATCTAACTGCATATTATGTGTCCTGGTGCCATTCCAAGCCGCTCACGAAAATTTCGTCGAATTCTGGTAACGTTTCAGAATTTCGTAGTTCCGGGGCGTATCCGGGTTTTGACCGAGCGAGAAGTCATTGGGAGAGTTGACTTGGTCAAAGTGGGCCCATAGACTTGGTCAACCCCTTTTGTTTTTATTTGTGGTTGAGTTGACCTAAGTCAAATCTCACTTAAACCCTCACTAATCCTTTCTTAGCCCTAATTAAACCTAGTTAGGCTAATCTAAGTGAGTGGATTATATATAAGTGAGATGAAAATATCTCCCCACTATTCATCTTCTTCCCCAAAATGATTTTCTCTCTCCCCTCTCTCTTTTTCCTCCATTAGAGCTAGTTGGAGTGCTTGGAACTCAAAACCCAAAGAAGAGAAAGGTAAGGGGAGCTCCCGATCTATCCACCGGTGGTCTTGGATTCGAGATCCGAGGTGTTTAGCCCCTTCTCACCCTCTCTTTTCTCCCCTGATTTCAGCTTTTCTTTGGCTAGGAGGAGATCTAGGTGGTGGTGGTCCTTGGGGAGGTATTTCGGTGCCCGAAGAGCTCCCGATTCCCTTCTCTTCCTTTCCTCTCCTAGGGTCAGCTCTCTTTCCTTCCTTTTCTTGTTAGATGTATGTTAGGGGGTTTTTTTTGAGTGAGGATGGCTGTTGGTGGCAGTGGGTGGCTGTCGGCGGCGGTTGGTGGCCGTGGGAGGCCATGGGTGGCCGTCGGGCAGATAGGAGAGCTGTCCCGGGTGGGCTCGGGCAGCAGGCAGGCAGGGCTCGGGCAGCAGGCAGGCGGTGCTCGGGCTGGCAGGCGGGCAGTGCTCGGGCTCCTCGGCAGTGCGCGCGGGCGAGCAGCGCGGGCAGGCTGCCAGGCACGTTGGGTGCGTGTTGCCGGGTGTGCGCGTGGGCGTTGGGCGCAGAGGCTGGTCGCGGGTGCTGGGTGCTGGTCGTGGGTGCTGGGCGCTGGGCGCCGTGCGGGCAGAGAGCGCGCGGAGCACTGCGCCGGGGCGCAAGGCATGCTGTGCGCGCGGAGTGGTGAGCGGGTGGTGTGCGGGTGCTGCGCGAAGGGCGCGGTGCGCGCGGGGCGAGTAGGGTGCGCGCGGAGTGGTGAGCGGGCAGGTGTGCGGGCACTGCGCTGGGGCGCAGTGCGGGCGGGTGCGCGTGCGGGGCACTGCGCTGGGGCGCAGTGCACACGGGTGCACTCGGGGCTAGACGAGCGGGTGGTGCGCGCGGGGTGAGGCGATGGGGCGCGGGGCGTGCGGGTGTGCGCGGGGGTTGCTGCGCTGGGGCGCAGTGGGCGCGCGGTGCACCCGGGAGGTCTCAACAGGGTGTTCGGGCGTGCGGGCTGGGCTCGGCAGGGCGTCTGGAGGCGTGGGCTGGGGCTCGGCTGTGCGCCCGGGGCGGGTGGCCGTGCGTGCGGCTGCCCAGGACTTCGGGAGTGAGTTGGGGTGCTCGGGCTCGCGTGCGTACAGGCCGTATGTACGCTTGTCCGAGTGTTGTGTATTTTAATGTATTTGTGGATTTATTTGGGTGTTATACTCACCGATTTAATTACCCTATCTTGCAGATCTTGACGGACGGTCGCGCGACGACCCGACTATCGGTGAGTGGGACAATCCAACCCAGTAGGGAGGCGTATACGCACTTGGGCGTGTACCGTCCTCCCCTGGGGCACCATGGATTATATTAACTTGTTGTAATATGAAATCCATGCAAGCATGAAAAATGTAGAATGCATGCCACCCTAGACTTGTATGTTAGGGACTTGCACCTTTAGGTTGTGTAAGAGCTGTGCATCCTGTCACCTTGTTATCATGCTAGGAAGCCTCGGCCTATGCATGTGTCCTACTAGTTTAATTTGTTAAATTAAATGCTAGAATATGTTTAATTGCATGCCTTAGATAATATTATAGGGAGGGGCCTTGCGAGGTCAACATTGAGACCCGTGCTAGGGTACTCCGTGTTCCTTGTTTGGTTGTCGAGATGTCCTATATCGGGACCTCACGCTGCCCTCCCAAGGTTTCTTTCCCAATAATATTATACCCTTGTTATTATAATTATTATGCATGTTCCCCGCATCCTGGTTATGCGCCCTGGAGGAATTCTGAAGAATTCATGACATTAGAGTTGTTGAGATGTGTTTGTCAGCGGATCCGAGTGGATCATATGCGATGGATAGGCTGATCTGTTCCCTTCGTTGGATCCTTTAGAGACTGCCCCGGCGTAGAGAGACTGTCCCGTGCAGGGGCTCCCATCAGTAGGCACCTCCTGATTTGGGACGGACTGTGCTGAATGTGGGAGTGGCCAAACAGCCTACGGAGTGGGGAGAGACTATCGGTGGACCAAGGGCGACCATCAGCTTAGTCAGTCCCAATATCCTATGTCACCTATTGAGGGGTGAGGGTGAGGGTGTAGTGGGTTGGCGATGTAGCGACCCACTGGATTGTTAGTCCCAATATCCTATGTCACCTATTGAGGGGTGAGGGTGAGGGTGTATGATTGTGTATGGATGTTTATCAGGCTAATAAGTCCCAATATCCTATGTCACCTATTGAGGGTGAGGGTGAGGGTGTAGTGGGTTGGCGATAGCGACCCACTGGCCTGTATAGCTGTTGCCATTTTGTGGCTTTTAATAATGTGATTGTGGGTTAATAATATCTGGTGGTTAATATAAATTGTGGGGCATGGGTTGTGATGTTCACTGAGCGTGTGGCTCACCCCTCGCATAATATTTTCTCTAGTGTCATCTGAGTCGGATCTGGAGGAAGAGCTCCCCGAGGAACTTCATCAGTAGCGGAGTAGCGCCACGTCCCGCGAGTATCAGAGGCTATCAGCATCCCTTTTGCTTGTATGTATTATATTCCATGCTTGGGCACGCGTTTGTATTGTATTGGATGTCTTTGTATATATTGGCTCTCACAGGACAGTTGATTATGTATCGAGTCTGTAATATGTCTTTGAATTACAGATTCAGTCTTTTAGCTTCCGCTTTTGGTGTATATATCATGTCAGCCCTGCTTTTGTTGTCTGTGTTGTCATTTTAGCTGTTGTGTGAGTATGTTATTGAACTCCTATTTACTGATATCATATATACACTTGCCGCGTCCCGGGGACGGCCGCCCTGGGGCGTGACACAAGTGGTGGCACCTAAAGAGGACAGCTTCGACGCTGGGGTGTTCGACGCACGATGATGTCGGGAGGAAGCACCCCACGTTCGCAAAGCGAACCCTATGGAAAAATCAACTATGCTCGATAATCACATATCGATGATAACGAATACTCTTGTAGTCCCACACGAGTGCATCGCTCAGACGCGAGGGGTTACCTCTGTTCTCATGTAGAAATAATCCCAAGGCATATAACCCGACAGGCGGTCCATATACGCGCCTAGCACGGGTAGGCCTAACTTAATGCCAAAGCTACCTGTTTAACAAAACCGATACAACAAATGAATTCTCCTGAATTCCATTCAAGTGCATCACACGGATGCAAGGGTGATTACATCGCTCGTGCATAACTAATGAGGTACATCCCGACAGCGGGTCGTACCAATGCCTCCTAATTAGTTTTAACATGTGCATATATATATAATAGGAGAATCATATCATAGCTATGTGCATGAACCATATGCACAATCATCTAATAATTGACTATAAGGGTAACCCCTAACATGGATTTACATCATAAACAACAAATCATACAACCTGCATACATGGTATTGCCCACTTAAACATGCATACATGGCCATTAATCATATAAGCACACAAGGCATAACTTAAGCATGTGTTGGATATCACCAACTTAAAAGGGAAGGGTCAAGCGCGATCTCGCGCACTAACAGGTGCATGCCAATATTCCAAACAAACCTGAGTCGAGTAGGAAATCGCATCTACTTACTCAGTTCGTGCAGAGGGAGAGGGCGAGAGAGAGATCATCATCTCTTGAAGTTGGTCATAGCTTTGCCCCATTAGCATGGGCGCAACAACTACACCACGCCCTCGAGTCTTATCGTAAGGGAATATTAGGCATGTGCTCGTTATTAACCCAGACTTAATCATGCTGGATATTCCAATTAATATGGTGGGAGTAGTATTACAATACTACCTAAGGCATGCCCTATTCTATACATCCATACACATTACAGTCATTCATACATGGATACAATACATGCAATATAAGCCTAGCATGCAAGATATCTAACATAATATAGTTTAAGCATGGCCATACTACTTATCTACACAAGTAGTATAGCTAGGGTGCCCCATCGATGCGCGATGCACGACTACGCGCGTCGAGCGCATCTCGAGGGGTTGGATCAAACCACTCACCGCAACCCGGATCGCCGCGCGTCCGGTCTACGAGATCTGCAAAACACAACCAATGATCCACAATTAAATATGGAACCTCCTATCACACATATAAGCCTACTTCATGAAGACCCTAACTCCTGATACTTCCATATTATCACACAAGACACATGCAAACAACTCCTTGACACACAACCGAGCAAAACTGCCAAACCTGCTGCAACCAGACCTACTAATTGATCTCCACAGCACCCAATACACTTCCAAAAATTATGAAATAAATCATGCACATTCTCTGATATGCTGGGATCATAATCCATGAAGACATTAGAACCTAATTTTGCCTCTACAAGCCCGAAACAAATTATTTCCAGAAGCAGGTCAATTCCTACGCGAATCTGGACAGGCCATGCAAAACAGGTCCTAACTTACACCACAGATATCATAATGACCCCAAATTTCATATATAACAACTAGACACATAGATGATCAGATCACATGAAGACATAATCCTAAAAATGTGCCTCTAAATACTATATTCACTGAGATCTTTAAAATATAGAGTGCTGCCTTACCAAAACAGGGGGAGGGAAATGGGGAGATGCGGGGTTCTCGACACACCCACGACCACCTCAACCACCACCACCACTACCACCACCTCATCAGCATCTCCTCAAGCCCTTTATGGCAGAAAACAGTGCAAAAGGGGGCATGAGAAGGGGATAGATAGAAGAGAAACAACATTAACAACAACAACAACAACAACACATACTCACCCTTTCTCACTCTTTCTTGTGCTTCTTCTTCATCTTTTCCTCCATTAACAACACACACACAAGAAAAAAAAACAGAGAGGGAGAGGGAGACGAGAGTGAGAGAGAGTGAGAGGTTTCCACACAAAGGGGGCTTTAAATGGAATTAAAGTGAGTTGGTGGGGGGGGGGGGGGACAAGACCAAATCGTCCCTGACCAGAAATTCTGGACGGGCTTCACTAGAACAGCCATAACTTCCACGATATAGCTCCGAATTGCACAATTCAAAATCCTTTGGAAAGCCAAGAAGATTATCTACAACTTTCATGTTTATGCCAAGATCAAATAATCCCTCCAGCTATTCCGAAATGTGAGCTAAACATTGAATAGGGCTGCTGCCAGAATTTTCTCATCCCCGGGGTATACTTGGAAAATACCCATAACTTTTACTACATGAATCCAGTTGATCTAATTCCACTTTTGTATGAAAGCTAACTCAAAACTGAGCATCTCATGATAAAATCATATTTAAACCTCTTCATCTTGGATATTAACAAAATTAAATCCAAATACCAAATCGGAAATGCATAACTTCTAGGAGAAAAATTATGTAGCCAAATTTTCAATCAGAGCACTCCAACTCCTGTAGGTAGCTAAAAGCCAAAATTTTAGCCACTCCGATAAAAAAAATAAGGCTCCAAATGACACAAGCATAACAAGGAGAGGGAAGGGACAACACAAGCACACATGCACATACACCATGATCTTCTTCTTCTTGCTCCTCCTTCTTCTTCCTCCATCTTCTTTACACCCACATAAAGAGGGGAAAAAAAGATGAAAAAGAGAGAAAGAGAGATCAAAAGAAGTGATTTTTGGATGGATAGAGAGAGGGGTGGTGCACACAACGGAAAAATTGGGGAGGTGAGGTTAAGCATAAGATCACCCACAACCAACCATTTTTATTGCTTTATTGGGAAGCGTGTAGAGAAGCACCACACACTCGAAAATATCCCACCCACAGAAACCCAGTAACGGCCAAACCCGGATACGATTCAAAACTGTATATTTTTCAAAATGTTACCGGAATTCAATAAAAATTTTATGGGTAGTACAAAACAGTATCAAGACCCATATAATATGCAGTTAGATTTTCAATCAGAGTACTCCAACTCATGTAGATAGCCAAAAATCTAAAATTTTAGCGACTCTGATCGGAAAAAAAAAAACAAAGCTCCAAATGACACAAATACAAGATTGACAATTATATCTAGTTCAAAACAGAAAGTAAGTATTTGCTTGTTTATATTTAATTTTTCACGTGATCCGAGTGAGCATAGCTTTTAATATGTACAAATCTTGACATTTCCTTTTGTGGGAATAAATGTGTGTCATTTTTTACTTTTGATATTTGTACGACAAGGGTTTGTTCCAGAAAAAAATTTACGCAGTTATTTTATTTTTAAATTAGTATTTGGTGGATATGATTTATTTAGTGTGTACAATGACACGCATGTTGAACCATCTCTTTCTCTTCAATCCTCTAAAATATATTTGTATTTATTCAGAGTGGAAGAATAATCGATTGAAAAGCATCCAGTAAAATATATTTGTACATACTCCGTTATCTTAGTGTATACTTATGTAACATAGTGTAGCATATACTAAGTTAATGTTGTATATTTTAATAAAGCATATACCATTTTAACAAAGCATATGCAATTTTAGAGTACATGTCAGGCCCAGGGCGGCCGTCCCTGAGATGTGGCAATATATATAATATCAGCTATCACTACCTGAGGTCAACAAAGACTCCAACAATGACATACAAGGTGGCAAAGCAAAGATAAGTGATAGCTAACTGAAAAGCGGAAGCATAAAAATATCAATAAGTCTGTAAACCAAAACATTATTACAGACTCGAATACACAATCACTGTCATGTGAGAGCCCAAGTCTAATCCAAATAAAATACATCCTGTGCAACACGCTGGATTAAGAAATACATGACTCTAGGACTGCTGACAGCCTCGCACTCGCCAACCGCCGGACGGAACGCTCCACGCACATAAGACCGCGCCACAGGGAAGCTCCAGCTCCACGCCCAACACCGCCCCTGTAAAAGAAATAGTACGCGAGGGGTGAGCTACAAGCTCAGTGAGTGGCTGGAAACCAAACACCATTACAACAATTCAATACTAAGGCAAATTCCTTTCGAGGAACAACATGGGTAGAAACCCAAAGGATAACAAGGTCACGCGACGGCGCGACCAACCTCACCCTCGTTCTCACTCGTGGAGGGAGGCTCTTTGGACACTAGGGGAGGAACAACTGTTAACCATAACACATGGTATTTACTGGATAACAAGACACAACGAGTCTAACAACTACGACATAGAGATACACTACGATACTGTCACGTCCCAGGGCCGGCCGACCCTGGGACGCGGCAAGTGTATATATGATATCAGTAAACAGGAGTTCAATAACATACTCACACAACAACTAAAATGACCACATAGATAAAAGCAGGGCTGACATAATATATACACCAAATGCGGAAGCTAAAAGACTGAATCTGTAATCCAAAAACATATTACAAACTCGATACATAATCAACTGTCCTGTGAGAGCCAATATATACAAAGACATCCAAATAATACACAAACACGTGCCCAAGAACGGAATATAATACATACAAGCAAAAGGAATGCTGATAGCCTCTGATACTCGCGGGACGTGGTGCTACTCCGCTACTGATGAAGTCCCTCGGGGAGCTCCTCCTCCAGATCCGACTCAGATGACACTGGAGAAAAATATTATGCGAGGGGTGAGCCACACGCTCAGTGAACAGCACAACCCATGCATCACAGCTTATATTAACCACAACCAGATATTATTAAACCACAATCACATTACTCAAGCCACAAAATGGCAGCAACTCCGCAATCCAGTGGGTCGCTACCGCCAACCCACTACACCCTCACCCTCACCTCTCAATGGGTGACCAAGGATATTGGGACTAATTACACAAAACCAGCGGGTCGCTACCGCCACCCGCTACACCCTCACCCTCACCCTCACCCCTCAATGGGTGACCTAGGCTCTTGGGACTGACTAGGCTGATAATCATCCTTACACAATCCAGTGGGTCGCCATATCGTCGGCCCTCCATACCCTCACCCTCCAATAGGTGACCTAGGCTCTTGGGACTGACTAGGCTGTTGGTCACCCTTGGTCCACCGATAGTCTCTCCCCACTCCGTAGGTCGTTTGGCCACTCCCACATTCATCACAGTCCATCTACCAAATCAGGAGGCGCCTACTGATGGGAGCCCCTGCACGGGACGACCTTTCCAACGCCGGGGTAGTCTCTACACGGATCCAACAAAGGGAACAGAACAGCCTATCCATCGCATATGATCCACTCGGATCCGCAGACAATACATCCTACCAACTCTGGTGTCATGAATTCTTCAGAATTCCTCCAGGGCGCATAACCAAGATGCGGGGAATATGCATAATGACATTTACTAACAAGGGATGTCATATTAATTATCAACAAGAGTTATAATATTATTGGGACAAGAAACCTTGGGAGGGCAGCATGAGGTCCTGATACAGGACATCCCGACAACCAAACAAGGAACACGGAGTACCCTAACCCGGGTCTCAATGTGGACCTCGCAAGGCCCCTCCCTATAATATTATACAAGGCATGCTAACATTTAATTTAATAATCAAACTAATAGGACGCATGCATAGGCCGAGGCTTCCTAGAATGGGAACATGGTGCATGGCTCTTACACATAATCCTAAGGGTGCAAGTCCCTAACATACAGTCTAGGGTAGCATGCATACTACATTTAATCATGAATCTCATGGATTATACATTACAACAGTTAATATAAATCCATGGTGCCCCAGGGGAGGACGGTACACGCCCAAGTGCGTATAGCGCCTCCCAACTGGGTTGGATTGTCCCACTCACCAGAAACCGGGTCGTCTCGCGATCGTCCGTCAAGATCTGCAAGACATTGTAGTAACTTGGTGAGTAAACCCAAAAACACTACAAAATATACCAAGCTACACAAATAAATACCCAACACTCGGGCAAACGTACATACGACCCGTACGCACGCTAGCCCGAGCACCCCGACTCACTCCCGCACCCCCGGCAACCACCCGCACGGCCACCCGCCCTCGGATGCGTTGCCGAGCCTCAGCCCGCGCACCCAGGCGCACCGCTGGGCCCTGCCCGCACGCCTGAGCGCCCAGCCTGCCTGCCCGGCCTGCCAGCGCACACAGCCCAGCCATCCTACCCGAACTAGCCCTGCCAGCCTACCCTGCGCGCCCCGTAGGCCCAGCACCCAGCACGCCCAGCGCCAACCTGAGCGCACGTCCGCGCGCACGCGCGCGCGCGCCCTGCCGCTGCACGCCTGTTGCGCCTGCCTGAGCGCTGCCTGTGCTGCCTGCTGCCCGGGACTGCCAGCCTCCCTGCCCGAGCTCCTCTACCACCCACCACCAGCCACCCCAAGGCCTCCGACCACCACCCACAGCCCTCCGACGGCCACCCACCGCCGCTGACCGCCTCCCAACCTCATACCCACCTCCTAACATACATCTATACAAGAAAAGAGAGGAAAAAGAGGCTTACCAAGGGGAGGAAGGGAAGTCCGGTTGCTCTCCGCGCACCGAAACCTCTCCCAAAAGGCTTCTAACACCCGGATCTCTCTTGGCCCTCGAAATGGCCCAAAACAGAGGAGAAGAGGGGAGGAGAAGAGGCAAAACTCGCCGGAATCCAGATTTGAAAGCACCGGGGTGTAGATCGGGACCCGATCTACACTTCTTATGCTTTAGGTTTTTGGGTTTGAGGGCTCTAAGGGGCTCAAATGGGAGAAAAGGAGAGAGGGGAGAGAGAGAAAGCTTTGGTAGGGATGATGAATAGTGCCAATGAAATATTAGATTTCATTTATATAGACAAATCACTTAAAATACCCGGATACGCCACGGAACTGTGAAATTTCAGAAACGTTACTTGAAATCGATGAAATTTTCGTGAGATGCCTAAAATGGCACCAGGACACCAAATATGCAGTTAGATTTTCAATCGGAGTTCTCTAACTCAGGACGATAGCTAACAGTCCAAAAATTAGCGGTTCCAATCGAAAACCGAAAAAAAATGAAAAACTGCCAGAACGCTCCAACGGTTACCAGCAGGTTAAAAGTGACACATATATAACAGATACCTCAAGCGTTAAAAATAACATAGTACAACAAGTCCTTCTGCTATGAGGTAGAGATACACTACGATACCTCAAGCATTAGGCATAACATACCCGGAGTATACTCGACAGGTATAAAGGTCACGTGACTACGTTACTTCAACTCATCCTCACCCTAGCCCCAGAAGGGGTGACCCTAGGGACTATTGGGAGAAATCTATTTGCTCTACACCCTTCGTCATCAAGTAACCTTCTCTCGGGTAGCCTCTACCTGGTATACTCCCATGATCAATACATCTTGCCGCATGCATCGATAGTACCTATAGGTGGGGGCCTCCTGTCAAGACAGCTACAATGCCGAGCAGCATCGACACGGATCCGACGAAGAGGAGAACAATCGCACGCTCGCAATATCATTCGGTAGCCCTCTATCGGGTAGCCTCTACCTGGTATACTCCCATGATCAGTATATCTTGCCGCATGCATCGATAGTACCTACAGGTGGGGGCCCTCTATCAGGACAGCTACAACCCGAGGCGCTTCAACACGAACGATATTGGGAGGAAACATTCCACGTTCGCAACGCAAACCCAATGGAAAAACAACTACTCTCGGTAATCACCTACCGATGCTATCGAATACATATGAACTCCCACACAGATGCATCGCTCGGACGTAGGGAGTTACCTTGGCTCTCGCACCAAAATAAACCCAAGGCAATGACCCAATGGGCGGTTCATACACGCGCCTAGCACGGGTAAGCCTAGCTTAAACACCAAAACCACCGGTTTGACACACCGCTGTCGGTATCAGATTTTGGAAGGGGCAGTTGGTTTGGGGTGCTCCGTAAAGCCTTCCTCCGTCTCTTCTTGGTCCCTTCGGGGTCTGTTCGTGTGTGGGGGTTCTTCGGGTTCGGAGAGCTGCGCCTTGTGGGTTGGTTTTCGTTCCTGGCTGAGGCGGCCGACGGGTCCTCAAGAGGATTCAGGGGTGGTTGTGATCGCCACCTTCTTTTCTCAAAAAGTAGGAAAAGTTGGGGCGGATTTGATGGCCTTCGTGGGGGAGTTTGTGGGGTCTCCGCTTTGAGACACGGATGTGCCATACACAGAGGTGAAGACAGGGATCCTCTTCTGCTTCAGGAACCTGACTAAAGAAGAATTGGGACTTAGGTGGGGTAGGGGAAGGGCTAACTAGTTGGATTTAGCCGCCTGGTGGGGGGCGGCTGGGTATAAGTGGCCGCCTGGGACCTGGTTCAATTTGGGCAGAACTTGGGTAGGGTTTGCTTAAATGTGTTAGCAAAGGTTAAGCTAGGTTTAACCTGGGTTTTGGAGAGTGGATTTGGAGAGTGGATTTATGCAGGGAATGGGTTTCTCTCTCACTTTCTCTCTCAAGGGTTTTTGAAGTGGTGGGTTTGGGGATGATAGTGTTGAATTTGATTGGGTGATGGGAATGTTGTGTGTTTTTTGGATATGAATTGGATGCCCCCCTATTTATAGTAAAAAAGGGGTATGGGAATGTCCACTGGCCAACACCGTGGTGGTTCCCAAGAAGAATAAGAAGTGGCGGGTCTGCGTGGACTTCACCAACTTGAACAGCGCATGTCCGAAGGACAGCTTCCCACTTCTGAAGATTGACCAGCTGGTGGACTCCTCATCGGGTAATGAACTAATGAGTTTCATGGATGCTTATTCAGGCTACCACCAGATCCCAATGTACGAGCCCGACCAGGAGAGGACAGCGTTCATAACCCCTACGAGTATTTATTGCTATAAAGTAATGCCGTTCGGATAAAGAACGCAGGGGCCACTTATCAGAAGTTGTTTGACTAAAATCTTCCAACGTCAGATTGGTAAGACTGTTGAAGTCTACATCAACGACATGATGGTAAAAAGCGAGCGCCGAGTTGACCACTTGGCCCACATGGAAGAAGTCTTCGCCGTGTTGCGTAAGTACCGCCTCAAACTAAACGCGATGAAATGCTCTTATTCGGAATCACCTCAGGCAAGTTTTTGGGGTACCTGATGACGCAAAGAGGAATCAAAGCCAATCCTCACCAAATCAAGGCGATATTGGAGATGGAGCCTCCGCGAAACAAAAAGGAGGTGCAAAAGCTAGCAGGGAGGTTGGCCGCTCTCAATCGATTCATATCTAGGGCCACTGATCAATGCCAGCCATTCTTCCAGTTGCTGCGGAAGGCTCAAAGATTCAAATGGACGCTAAAATGTCAAAAGGCATTTGAAAAAATCAAAAAGTACATCAGCACGCCGCAACTTCTAGTATGTCCTTCCTTAGGAGACATTTTGCTCCTCTACATTGCAGCCTCCGAGCACGCTGTTAGCTCCGCGCTATTGAAGGACATCGATCGGGGGCAAAGGGCAATCTACTATGCGAGTAAGGCGCTCAGTGGGGCGGAAACCAGGTATGTGCTATCTTCAGCTGCAGACCATTTTCTTGGACACTGCATGTCGATGGGGCGTCCAACCGAAAAGGGTCAAGAGCAGGGATGATCTTGCGCAATGAAGACGGTTTTCAGTATGAACACGCAATCAAACTGGGATTCAATGCTTCTAACAACGAAGTCGAATACGAGGCACTCATCGCGGGCTTGGAATTCGTCGTAGATCTCACCATCCATAAATTGGTGATCTATAGCGATTCTCAGCTCATGGTATATCAAAGCATCGTGGAATATCAGACAAAGAATGATCGTATGGCGGCTTATCAAGGCTACACCCGTACGAACAAATTGGTGAGTGGGAAATCCACGCAATCGATCGCGAGTAGAATACTCAAGCTGATGCTCTAGCTAATCTAACCAGTGCGTTGGAAGAAGAGCCATCCTGGAAGATTCAGGTCGAGTTCTTGGGGGAGCCGAGCATAACCCATCTCGAACAGATTATGGCAGTGGAGTCGACAACCCGAGAGCTAACTTGGACGGACCCCATCCTATCTTACCTGAAAGACAACTTCCTCCCAATAGACAAAGAAGAAGCTGTAACGCCCCCAGATCCACGGCCCCGTTTTGAAGCGTGAAATCCGGTTGCGTTAACTAAATTCCTCGAATCTCAGAGTTCTATATATATATATATATATTTTTTTCATCCAGAGAACATACGAATACATCACCATAATTATACATATATTGTCAATGCTAAAATCCAACACAAATTCAATATACATCGAAAACAACTTAATTTATATATCCACACTATCATACATATGGGTCCTCTACATGCCAAAGAAATGACCAACACCTTTTACACAAGTCTAGTGCTCCGGAAATAAAATACGAGCCTCAACCCCAACGCCTTAACGAGATCGACAACCACCAACAGCTAATCTGAAAGGTTGGGAAGAGAGAGGGATGAGCTACCACACGCTCAGTGAATGGACACAAGTGTCCCAATAATATATTATACTTCAAAATAATCAGTTAAAAAGTGTCTATGGAACAATTGTTGTAATATAAAGCAAAGCTTATAATAAAGAAGCCATTTAAAACATTCAAGGATATAATAACATTTCTCTTTCGAATAAAATGTGATGTCATAAAAATCTTCTCATGATTTCAAACTACATGATGTATATGAATGCAACGGACACGCATGCCCGCTTTCCACGACACCTAGCCGCAGAGATTTCACTTTGGAAATCGGGCCACGTAGACATAGCCACCTAGACTTGGGTCAAATTTAGACCGCAGCCACCTAGACTGAGCCACCTAGACGATTTGATGCATGCACAATCAAAACTACTTCTTTCAAGTATACAGCATGCGACAATTTTCATAAATCCCATAATTTCCAATGCATACAATATATCCAAAATATCAACCTATATGATGATAACATGCTCATATGTTCATACAAGATAGATTTCATAATCATAAAATAACATGATGCTTTTCAAATAATATAGAGACATCCACTCACCTCCAGTCCACGCAATACAAACCGATGCACGTGCATGAACGCTATACACTCGCACGTGGATAACCTAGCATAACAATTATGCAATCAATAAATAAGAAAATCATTCAATCATGACAAACAACTTACAACAACACTCAGCCCAATAATCCCAAGAGCCCGTACCAAATGGACATACAATCCGCAACTCACCTTAAAGGCCTAACAAAAATCCCAACTCCAAATAAATATTAAAATGTTCATATCTCACAATGATCCGATAATCAATATCCATTTATTTCATAAGGCCCACAAAATCGATCAATCCTTGAATAAAATATATAGACAAATAATTCACTACAACTCCAATGATCCAAATAACTCAATCCAATCAATTTACATCCAAATAACAATAATATCAATTAATATTCATTGATCCCACTAAACCAAATTAATTGATTTAAGATCCAATTTGAGTCACCAAGATCAATAAAATCATCAAAACCCACAAATCAAATTATACTCATTAAACATCCATTTGGGATCTTTTAATCTTTAAAATTCATCAAACTTAGTCATAAAGCAAAATATTTAAATTCTAGGAAACTGCACAGAAATCTTTGAAAAATCATAACTTTCTACCGTAACTCCAAATTGGACGATTCATGATTCGTTGGAAAGATCTTTTCGAAACCTATTTCTGTTTGTGAAATACAATTTTTTCAGAAACAACTCTATCATAGTCAAAAACACGATTTAATGATCAGGTATTCAATCACCCGAAAATAACCCTTAAATCCCAAAACCAATAAATCTAGTTTGATCTTAAGAAATCCTTCAAGATCCATTGAAATCTAATAAAACATCATCTATTTAAAATCAATCAAACCCTAACCCTAATCCATCAACTTCTTCCCAAATAATAGATTGACACAATCATCTCCTAACCAAACTAAATTGAAACACTAAACAATAAAAATCAAAGAGAAAGATTATCACCTTGTGGTGCTCGATGGGTAGAGCTAGGTCATCACCACCTTTCTTGTCCCATGAGAATTCTGATGCAAACCCTAACCCAAAATGTTATATAAAAGGGGTTTTTACCAAATTACAAAACGACCCCTCAAGTATTACGGGTTTACAACTAGGTCCTTATCCGATTTACAGACAGATCCCTATCCGATTTACAAACAGATCCCTGAAGCCTATTAAAAGATATTCTGGATTCGCAACTAGATCCCTGGGCCCAATAACTTAACACAAAATCCTAAAAACCTAATTTTCCTAACTCCGAATCTCACCAAATTTCAACCAAAATATCTTGAGACTATAAAGATCTCCAAAAAAATATAAAATAAATATTTCAACATCAATTTATAATTATTATAATTATAAATCAAATTGGACCCATTTGGGCCTACCGCCAAATAAAAAAAAATGAAATAATTAAATTTCAATTAAAATTTTCATTATATATTTAAAATAAATATATAAGGCTAAAAATACAGAGACGTTACAGAAGCCATGAAAATCAAGAGCCGATCTGCTTGGTTCTTGATATTTGATCAGGGCGTATTATACAAGCAAAGCTTCCAAGGCCCTCACCTCAGGTGTGGTAATTCCGAAGAAGCTAAAGTGTTGGAAGAAATGCATTCGGGGGTATGCGGGAGCTATACGGCCTGAAGGTCCTTGGCGAGACGCGCATTGACAACCGGATATTTCTAGCCAACCCTTGCGAAGGACTCACTCGACCTGGTGAGGAAATGCGACAAGTGCCAACGATTCGGTCCCCTGATTCACCGACCAACTGAGGATTTGAATACATTGTCAAGTCCCTGGCTGTTCGCTCAATGGGGGTTCGATATAGTCAGACCCATGCCCTTGGCGCCATCTCAGAAGTGATTCCTCCTGGTCGCCACTGATTATTTCACCAAATGGGTTGAGGCTCTGGCCCTGGCTAGAATCTGCGATATCAAAGTACGAAGTTTCCTTTGGAAGGAGATCGTGCGTCGGTTCTGAATGCCGAACACCATAATCTCCGATAACGAAACACAATTCGATAATGCCACCATGAGGGAGTTCTGCGAGGAGTTGGGTATAAAGCACCTTTTCTCCTCTCCACGCTACCATCTTGGACGGGATCAAGAAAATGGTCAGGCAGAGATCACTAATCGTACCATCCTGAACGGGATCAAGAAGCGGCTCAATGCAGCCAAGGGCAACTAGGTGAACGAGCTTCCCTCGGTGTTATGGGCATACCGCACCACGGCGCGAAGGGCCACAGGAGAGACTCCGTTTTCCTTGGCTTTTGGCGTCGAGGCTGTAATTCCCATAGAGCTCGGGATCCCGACATTTTGAATCGAGAACTTTGAGCCACAGGCCAATGAAGAAGTTCTCGCATTTGATCTAGACCTGAGGGATGAGCAAAGGGAAACAGCTTCCATCAGGATGGCAAACTACCGGAACAAGTCGCATGAACCTACAACAAGAGGGTTTTGCGACGAAGCTTTCTAGTAGGAGACCTGGTCCTTCAAGAGGTATTCCCCGAATCCCGAAAAAGATCTAATGGTAAGCTCGGACCCAGTTGGGAGGGCCCGTACAAGGTCGTCGGACTGGGTCCCAAAGGAGCTTATTATCTGGAATGAATGAATGGAGAGGCGCTCATAAGACCTTGCAATGTAATGCATTTGAAAACGTATTTCTTCTGAAATAAAAGGATTTTTCGTATGAAATATTTTATGAGAATAAGAGCCCGTTCGAGGTCGCGCGTGAACTTGGTTTCAAATATAGCACTCCAAGGAGGTCGCGAGTATAGCACTCCACGGAGGTCGTGCGTTGATCCAATTCAGGTCGATCGGATGAGCACTCTTTGTAAGAGGTCACGCGGGGGACGCCCCATCCATCGATAAGCACTCGAGTAAAAGGTTTGCAAAAGTGAGACACATAGGTTACACTCAAACGATGAGGTCGTTAGGAAGTACAAGCTTCCCCCTATGCTCACACGGTCGCATAGAGCCCAGTCTCTACGACCAATTCTTGGAGGTTGCTAGGAAAGGACGAGCAGAATTAGTCCATGGACTCAATTTTGAAAGGGTACTTCCCTCTCGTCCTAAGCACTCCGCCTACAAAACCCGCAAGCAGGAGCCGAAGGAACGCACAAGACGTCCTCACATGATGAGGACAAAAAGGGGGGGATAACCCTCCCTTGTTATTCACCGGGTTCCTAGGGGCCCCGGCCCTATGGAGGTCGCAATGACGGAATAATTCAGAGTTAGTCCATCGAGTGGGCACAAAACTCTATTATCGAGACAATAAACACTCCAAACATTCAGATCATGCAAAAAACAAGCAGACATGTAAAAGACAAGTCGTTTATGGAAACATTGCTTTTTACAAAATGTCTAGATTTGAGATCCATCATCAGGGCCAGAATCACTACCAGAAGGAGGATCAGCGGCAATACGAGGGGAGATGTTGTTGGATCTATCTTCATAACCTTGACGATATCCACAATTGTAGTTTTTCCCAACACAAGTCGTCAAAGAATCTAAAATTTCCTTCATTTGGTCCCTCATAGTCGTGAAGGCTTCTGCTCGACCCCTCGATAGACCATCATTGAAAGCAGCAGCACAGTCGGCTCGCAGAGTTTTTACATGCTGCTCTTGCAACTCATGCATCAAGGCTTCGACTCGCTTTTCTGAGTAGTGCGCCCGCAAGGAAAAGGAAGCCTGATCGAATGACTGGGAGAGATTCAACTTGAGGATCTCTCTCACACGATCTTCAGTAGCAACAGCCTGAACTTGAGCAGCAGACAAGTCCCAACAAGCAGAGGATTCAGCGAATTCTGCAGCAAGACGCGCTCGCTTCGCGATCACAATCTGTTCCTCAGCCGACTTCAGCTGTGCTTCTCTACGATGAGCGAGCTCCTGGGCTGACTTCAGGAGACCTTCAGACCTCATCGCATCTAGGCTTCGCTCATTGAGCACCTGCCAGATGACAGAATTCTGAAAAGCAAATGGTTAAAACCTTGAAGTCAGAAGTCAAAAACTTACGTTGTAAAAGCTCCAGCCTAACCGGGTGAAAAGTGCTTTCGTTGTAGCCCGGCGGGCACAGTTCAGGTTGCCCTCAAGAAGACAGCCCCTGAGCTGAGTACTGGCTAAGTCTTTGCTGGCGCGATCAGCAAGAGGACCTCTTGAATGGGTACCAGCTGTAGCTGCGAAATCAGAGGCCGAAGGGGCTTCCAACGGTGCAGAGCACGGAGCCCCAGCTTCCATGGAAGCACCAGATGGAGCAGCGAATGTCGTGACGAAGGGTGCATCTACCGCAGCCGAACAACCACTCGCATGGCCGGCAACCACTCGCATGGCCACCCGACCGCCCGGGTGCACCGCCGCGCCTTAGCCCACGCACCCCGCGCCCCGCCGGGCCCCTGCCCGCCGCCTGGACACGCCGCCGAACCTCCCTGGTGCACCACGTGCCCCCTGCGCGCCAGCGCAGCAGCCCGCGCACACCCTGCACGCCCCGCGCTGGCCGGCGAGCACCCCGCACGCCCCGCGCGCAGCGCCTCGCCCCGCGCGCACTTCCAGCCCCTATCCGCGCGCACTCCACGCGCACCTACCAGCCTCTACCCGCGCGCACCACCCGCTCGCACCCACTGCACCGCGCGCACGCCTGCTCGCACCCATTGCACCGCGCGCACGCCTGCTCGCACCCACTGCACCGCGCGCACGCCTGCCTGCGCGCGTCGCCGAGTGGCCCGAGCACCGCTCGCCCTGCACGCCCAGCCACTGCCCGCCTGATGCCCGAGCACCCCCAGCCCAGCCGGCCTACCCTGTTCGCACAGCCCGCAGCCATCCAGCTCCACACACCTCCCCCTGCACCCGCCGAGCGCAGGCCCGCGCGCGCACCCGCGCGCACGCGCTCGCGCGCCGGGCAACCTGGTGCACCTGCTCCTAGCCTACCTGAGCTAGCCCTGCCAGTCTACCCTGCACGACCTCCCTGCACACACCGCCCTCTCGGCCATCACCCCCTGCACACCCAGCACGCACTCCGCGCGCATCGCCCGCTCGCACACTCTCCCCGCACCAGCCACTCGACCAGCTCCTCCCTGGTGCACCCGCGCGCAGCACGCCCAGCACACCCATGCACAGCTGCTCGACCAGCTCCTCGCACCAGACCCGCGCACAGCACGCCCAGCACACGCGCCCCTGCTGGCCACCAGCTCCCCCCCCCCCCCCCCGAGCGCACGCCCGCGCGCGCCCAGCCTGCGCGCCACCTGTGCTGCTGCCGCTGCTGCCTGCTGCCCAGAACAGAACCTCCCACTGCCCGAGCACCTCTACCACCCACCCAATGGCCTCTGACGGCCTCCGACCGCCCCCAACCACCTCCGACGGCCTCCCACAGCCGCCGACCACCTCCCAAACACAAAACCCCCTCCCTAACAAGCATCTAAGCATGAAAAGAGGGAAAGAAAGCTTACCAAGGGGGAGGAAGAGGTGACCGGGTGCTCTCCGCGCACCGAAACCTTTCTCAAAGGCCCTCCTACGCCCCGATCTATCTCGGCCTTCGATACGGCCCAAAACAGAGGAGAAAGGGGGGAGGATGGGGAGGCTAGGATCGCCAGAAACGGGATTTGAAGGCACCGGACCCGATCTACACTTCCTAGGTTTTATTTTTTTGGGTTTGGGGGGCAAGGGCCTCAAAAAGGGAGAAAAATGAGAGAGAGGAGAGAGGGAAAGGGTTGGTAGGGATGATGAATAGTGATTTTGAAAATTAGATCTCACATATATATAGTGAGCGACTTAAAAACCCAGATACGCCCCGGAACTGTGAAATTTCAAAAACGTTGCCGGAATTCGATGAAATTTTCATGAGTGGCTTAAAATGGCACCAGGACACATAATATGCAGTTAGATTTTCAATCGGAGTCCTCTAACTCAGGACGATAGCTAACAGTCCAAAATTTTGCGGTTCCGATCAAAAAATGCAAAAATTTCAAAAACTGCTAAAATGCTCCAATGGTTACCAACAGGCCAAAAAGTGACACATATATAACAGGGCAGGCCATGCTCGGGCAGCTGGCAGGGGGCGCTCGGGCATCAGGCGGGCAGTGCCCAGGCGTGCAGGCGAGCGGTGCTCGGGCCACTCGGCGATGCGCGCAGGCAGGCAGCGCGGGCAGCAGCGCGGGCAGGCTGGCTGGCGCGTTGGGCGCGTGCTGCCAGGCGCGCTGGGCACGTGTTGCGCAGGAGTGCGCATGGACGTTGGGTGAGGGTCCCGGATGCTGTGCGTTGAGCGTCGGGCGCTGGGTCGCGGATACCGGGTGCTGGGCGAGGGTGCTGAGCGCTGGGCGCTGGGCGGGGAGCATGCGCGCGGGGCGCTGGGCAGAGGCAGGCGTGCGCGCGGGTAGAGGCTGGTGGTGCGCGCGGAGTGCGCGCGGGTAGAGGCTGGCGGTGCGCGCGGGGCTTGCGGTGTGCTCGCGGGTCAGCGCGGGGCAGGCGGGGTGCGCGCGGGCTGCTGCGGGGGGGCGCAGTGGGCGCGCGGCGCACCGGGTGGCTCGGCTGCGGGTCCAGGCGTGCGGGCAGGGGCCCGGCGGTGCGCCTGGGTGCGCGGGCTGAGGCGCGGCGGTGCACCCGGGAGGTCGGGTGGCCGTGCGGGTGGTTTCCGGAGTGCTCGGGCTAGCGTGCGTGCGGGTCGTATGCACGTTTGCCCGAGTGTTGGGTGTTTGACTTTGGGTTTTGTGTATTTTTGAGTGTTTAGCATTATTTGAGGATTTTACTCATCAGTTGATACACTGTGCTGCAGATCTCGATGGACGGTCGCGCGTCGACCCGATCTTCGGTGAGTGGGACTATCCAACCCAGTAGGGAGGCGTTACATGCACTTGGGCGTGTACCGTCCTCCCCTGGGGCACCATAGTAAATATTAACCTGTTTTATATGAAAAGCTATGAAAGCATGATAATCTGTAGTATGCATGCCACCCTAGATTTTTATGCTAGGGACTTATACCCTTAGGATCCGTATAAGAACCATGCACCCTATTATCATGTTTTCATGCTAGGAACGCCCCGACCGATGCATGTTCCCATTTAGTTTATTTATTTAAATAAAATGCGAGCATGTGATTATTAGCCTGTATTAGCGAATATCATAGGGGAGGGGCCTCGCGAGGACAGCGGTGAGACCCGGGCTAGGGTACTCCGTGTTCCTTGTTTGGTTGTCGGGATGTCCTATATCGGGACCTCACGCTGCCCTCCCAAGGATTCTTTCCCCGTTAATATTCCATTCACTTTATTATTATGATGCATGTTCCCCGCATCTTAGTTATGCGCCCTGGAGGGAATTCTGAGGAATTCGTGACACCAGAGTTGTTAGGATGTGTTGTCTGCGGATCCGAGTGGATCATAAGCGATGGATAGGCTGTTCTGTTCCCTTCGTTGGATCCGGGTAGAGTTTACCCCGGCGTTGGAAAGGTCGTCCCGTGCAGGGGCTCCCATCAGTAGGCGCCTCCTGATTTGGTAGAAGGACTGCGCTGAATGTGGGAGTGGCCAAACGACCTACGGAGTGGGGAGAGACTATCGGTGGACCAAGGGTGACCAACAGCCTAGTCAGTCCCAAGAGCCTAGGTCACCTATTGAGGGTGAGGGTGAGGGTATGGTGGGCCGGCGATGTGGCGACCCACTGGATTGTAAGTCCCAATATCCTTGGTCACCCTTTGAGGGGTGAGGGTGAGGGTGTAGCGGGTTGGCGGAAGCGACCCGCTGGTTTTGTGTAGTTAGTCCCAATATCCTTGGTCACCCATTGAGAGGTGAGGGTGAGGGTGTAGTGGGTTGGCAGTAGTGACCCACTGGATTGCGGAGTTGCTGCCGTTTTGTGGCTTGAGTAATGTGATTGTGGATTAATAATATCCGGTTGTGGTTATTATAAATTATGATGCATGGGTTGTGCTGTTCACTGAGCGTGTGGCTCACCCCTCGCATAATATTTTTCTCCAGTGTCATCTGAGTCGGATCTGGAGGAGGAGCTCCCCGAGGGATTTCATCAGTAGCGGAGTAGCGCCACGTCCCACGAGTATCAGAGGCTATCAGCATCCCTTGTGCTTGTATGTATTATTTTCCGTGCTTGGGCACGCGTTTGTGTTGTATTTGGTCGTCTTTGTATATATTGGCTCTCACAGGACATATGATTATGTATCGAGTCTGTAGTATGTTTTGATTACAGATTCAGTCTTTTAGCTTCCGCATTTGGTGAGTATATCATGTGAGCCCTGCTTTTGTCTGTGTTGTCATTTTAGCTGTTGTGTGAGTATGTTATTGAACTCTTGTTACTGATATCATATATACACCTGCCGCGTCCCGGGGTCGGCCGGCCCTGGGGCGTGACAAAGTCAACTAGGTGTTTGATGCAAAGCGATACGCAAAGCGAACGCTAGGTGTTTGACGCACGACATATCGACGATATAGAATACTCTTGTACTCCCACATGGTTGTCGCTCGGACACAGGGGGTTGCCTCTGCTCTCACACATAAATAAGCCCAAGGCACATAACCCAACAGGCGGTTCATACACACACCTAGCACGGGTAAGCCTAGCTTAATACCATAATTACCGGCTTAACAAAATCGATAAGATAATGAATTCTCTTGAATTCCAATCGAGTGCATCGCTCGGATGCACGGGGGCGATTACATCGCTAGCGCTCTAACTAATAAGGTACAACCCATCTACATGCACGATAACATATCAAATAATTATAGGAATACTCCCTAACATGGATAAACAATATATATATCATGCATGGACTAAATAATATGCATACAAGCCTTCAACCATACCTCATGTAAGCATACAAGCATTCAAGCATACAAGCATGCCTCATACAAGCATACTAGCATTCAAGCATATACCCTAAAATGCGTTGGATATCACCAACTTAAAAGGGAAGGGTCAAGCGCGATCTCGCGCAATTATAGGTGCATGCCAATATTTCCAAACGAACCTGAGTCGAGTAGGAAATCGCATCTACTTACTCAGTTCCCGCAAAGAGAGAGGGCGAGAGAGAGGGAAAGTCCCATCCTCTTCGGAAGCTGGTCATAGCTTAGCCCCAACAAGATGGGTGCAACAACCGTACCATGTCCTCCAGTCTTTTGACCAGGGAATATTAAGTATTCACTTGGTTATTAACCCAGGTTTAATCATGCTAGATATTACTAACATAGGGAGGTAGTACTATAAATAGAGACTACCTAAGGCATGCATATTCTATACATTCATATTAACACACATCACGCATGCCCATGCACGAAGGGCACATGCAAACATAATAATTCACACATGAATATGATACATAGACAAGTATATGGTAGAAATAGGGGGTTCTACACAATATATGTTGTGCCTGTGTCATTTGGAGCACTCTGATTGAAAATTTGGCTACATAATTTTTTCCTCGAAGTTATGTATTTCCAATTTGGTATTTGGATTTGATTTTGTTAAAATCCAAGATGAAGAGGTTTAAATATGATTTTATTATGAGATATCCAGTTTTGAGTTAGCTTTCGTACAAAAGTGGAATTAGATCAACTGGATTCTTGTAGTAAAAGTTATGGGTATTTTTCCAAGTATACCCCGGGGAGAGAAATTCTGGCAGCAGCCCTGTTCTATGTTTAGCTCTAATTTCGGAATAGCTTGAGAGATTATTTGATCTTGGCATAAACATGAAAGTTGTAGATAATCTTCTTGGCTTTCCAACGGAATTGTAATTGTGCAATTCGGAGCTATATCGAGGAACTTATGGCTGTTCTAGTGAAGCATGCGCAGAATTTCTAGTCAAAGGACGACTAGGTCATTTCCACCCCTCTTTTAGATATTTGTGTGTAACAAATATCTTCTCTCTCTCTCTCTCTATCTCCCTCCCACTCCCAACGTAGGCATCTTGGGCTCTCTCTTCCTCTCTCTCAAGCCTACCAAGTGTTTGTGAAAACTCCCCAAAGAGAAGGAGATGGTGAAGGAAGAAGAGAAGGGTTGTCATGTGTTGTTGTTGATCCTTCTCTCTCAAGCTCCCTCTCATGATCCTCCCCCCCCCTGATTTTCAGCCATGAAGGAGGCTGAGGAGAGGCTGAGGAGGTGGTGGTAGTGGTGGTGGCGGTTGAGGTGGTCGCGGGTGCATCGAGGGCCCCCGAGCCTCCCCCTTTCATTTCCCCTCCAAAGGTGAGCCTTTCCCCTTCTTTTCTTGATTTTTATGGCTTAGGGTTGGTTGGGAGGGTCATGCATGTTGGGTAGATGTGTTAGGGTGTGTGTGAGGGGTTGGAAAGGGTTAAAATGGGGTTAGGGTTGGCTGGGCGCGCATCACGAGTTGTCTGCGCGCGTTCGTTCGCAGGCGGGTGCGTAGACGCGCGCGGGCGCGTGCGCGTGAGTGCGTGGGTGCGCGCGGTGTCACGCCCCAGGGCGGCTATCCCAGGACGCGGCAAGTGTATATAAAATATCAGAATCTACACAGGAGGTCAATAATATATCATACACAAGCAACCAGAATGACACACAGACAACAAAGGGGCTGACATGATATATACACCAAATGCGGAAGCAAAAGACTGAATCTGTAAATAAACATACTACAGACTCGATACTCAATCATCTGTCCTGTGAGAGCCAATATACACAAATACAACTGAATATATACAAACGCGTGCCAAGCACGGAAATAAAATACATACAGCCAAGAAGGGATGCTGATAGCCTCTGGCACTCGCGGAACGTAGCGCTGCTCCGCTACTGAAGGAATCCCTCGGACGGCTCCACCTGCTGCTCCGGCTCCGGCTCAGTGACAACTGGGGAAAACATATGCGAGGGGTGAGCCACACGCTCAGTGAACAACACAACCCATGCATCACAGACAATATTGACCACAATTCAATTATTTATTCAGCCTCTAAGTGGCAGGAACAACATAACCCAGCCGGTCGCTACAACGACGAACCACCACACCCTCACCCTCACCCTTCAACAGGTGATAGGATATTGGGACTGATAATCATCCATAGACAAATCCAGCGGGTCGCTCCTCGCCAACCCACTACACCCTCACCCTCACCCTTCAACGGGTGACATAGGATTTTGGGACTGACTAGGCTGTTGGTCACCCTTGGTCCACCGATAGTCTCTCCTCCACTCCGTAGGCCGCTTGGCCTTCACCCACAACTTCAGCACAGTCCGTCACAAATATCGGGAGGCGCCTACTGATGGGAGCCCTCGGAAGGGACGGCCTTATCACGCTGGGGCAGTCTCTACACGGATCCAACGAAGGGAAACAGAACAGCCTATCCATACGCATATGATCCACTCGGATCCGCCGACAACACATCTCTACAACTCTAATGTCATGAATTCTTCAGAATTCCTCCAGGGCGCATATCCAAGATGCGGGGAACATATACAATAATAGCAAGGTTGGAATATCATTGGGGGAAAGAAACTTGGGAGGGCAGCGTGAGTTCCCGATATAGGACACCCCGACAACCAAACAAGGAACACGGAGTACCCTAGCCCGGGTCTCACCGCTGTCCTCGCGAGGCCCCTCCCCTATAATATTCACTAAGATGCTAATAATCATACAAGGGGTAAATCATTAATTATCAACTAGAGATATAATATTATTGGGACAAGAACCTTGGGAGGGCAGCATGAGGTCCCGATACAGGACATCCCGACAACCAAACAAGGAACACGGAGTACCCTAACCCGGGTCTCAATGTTGACCTCGCAAGGCCCCTCCCTATAATATTATCTAAGGCATGCAATTAAATATATACTAGCATTTAATTTAATAAATAAACTAGTAGGACACATGCATAGGCCAAGGCTTCCTAGCATGAGAACAGGGGGACATGATGCATGGCTCTTACACATATCCTAAGGGTGCAAGTCCCTAACATGCAAAGTCTAGGGTAGCATGCATTCTACACTTAAATCATGCTCGCATAGAATACACATTACAACAGGTAAATATAAATCCATGGTGCCCCAGGAGAGGTCGGTATACGCCCAAATGCGTATAACGCCTCACTACTGGGTTGGATTGTCCCACTCATCGGAGATCGGGTCGTCGCGCGACCGTCCGTCAAGATCTGCAAGACAGGCATTTATACGGTGAGTAAAATACATAAATACATCAAAAATACTCTAAAATACACCAAAAGAACCCAACACTCGGGCAAACGTACATACGGCCCGTACGCACGTTAGCCCGAGCACCCCGACTCACTCCCGCACCCCCGGCAACCATCCGCACGGCCACCCGCCCCCGGATGCACCGCCGCGCCTCAGCCCGCGCACCCAGGCGCACCGCCGGGCCCCTGCCCGCACGCCTGGACCCGCAGCCGAGCCACCCGGGTGCACCGCGCGCCCACTGCGCCCCGCCGCAGCAGCCCGCGCGCACCCCGCACGCCCCGCGCTGACCCGCGAGCACACCGCACGCCCCGCGCGCCCAGCGCCTCGCCCCGCGCACCCCGCGCGCACCTCCAGCCCCGCTCCGCGCGCACCACCAGCCTCGCCCCGCGCGCACCCCGCGCGCACCACCCGCTCGCACCCACTGCTCTCCTCGCGCGCACGCCTGCGCCTCTGCCCAGCGCCCCGCGCGCTCCTGCACCCAGCGCCCAGCATCCGTGACCCAGCGCCCAGCACCCGGGACCCTCACCCAGCGCCCACGCGCACGCCCGGCAACATGCACCCAGCGCGCCTGGCAGCACGCCCAGCGCGCCTGCCAGCTGCCCGCACTGCTGCCCGCGCTGCTTGCCTGCGCGCATCGCCGAGTGGCCCGAGCACCGCTCGCCTGCACGCCCGGGCACTGCCCGCCTGATGCCCGAGCACCTCCTACCCAGCACGCCTGCGCGCCTAGCCTGCCCCCCGGCCTGCCACGCGCACAGCCCAGCCAGCCTACCCCCGCACCCCCGAGCGCACGCCCGCGCGCGCGCCCGCGCACGCGCGCGCGCCGGCAACTGGTGCGCCTGCCCGCCTACCCGGGGCAGCTAGCCTCCCTGCCCGGACTGCCTAACATCCTGCCCGACCACCCAAACTCCCTTCCACAGCCACCAACGGCCTCCGACCACCACCCACAGCCCTCCGACGGCCACCCACCGCCGACCACCACCCAACCTCATATCCACCCTCCTAACATACATCTAAGCATGAAAAGAGAGGAAAAAGGGCTTACCAAGGGAAAGAAAGGATGTTCGGTAGCTCTCGCGCACCGAAACCTTTCCCCAAAGGCCTCCAACACCAAGATCTTCCTTGGCCCTCGAATTGGCCCAAAACAGAGGAGAAAAGAGGGGGGATGAAGGGGCCAAACTCGTCGGAATTCGAATCCGAGAACACCGGGGCGTAGATCGGGACCCGATCTACACTTTCTATGCTTTAGGTTTTAAGCTTCAAGCCCTCCAAGGGGCTCAAAACCAAGAAAAATGGAGAAGGGGAGAGAGAGAGCTCATTTGGGAAGAAGATGAATAGTGGCAACCAAATTTTAGATTTCACTTATATAAAGTCAAACCTCATTTAGATTAGGGTAAGCTAGGTTAATTAGGGTTTAAGCTAGCTTAGGGGGGCTTAAGTGTGGTTTGACCCTAGTCAACCCAACCACACAAAAGTCCAAAACCAAATGACCAAGTCAAGGTCCAACTTTGACCCAGTCAAAGTCTCCCAATGCCTTTTCGCTCGGTCAAAACCCGGATACGCCCCGAAACTGTGAAATTCAGAACGTTACCGGAATTTGATGAAATTTTCGTGAGAGGCCTAAAATGACACCAGGACACATAATATGCAGTTATATTTCCAATCGGAGTCCTCTAACTCAGGACGATAGCTAACAGTCCAAAAATTTAGCGGTTCCGATCGAAAACCGAAAAAAAAAAAACTGCCAGAACGCTCCAACGGTTACCAGCAGGTTAAAAGTGACACATATATAACATTCTTCCCCCCTTAGGAAATTTTGTCCTCAAAATATGCAAAAACATCTAGGAGGGGAAAAGATGCGGATACGCGTCACACCTGGCATCCTTGAGCTCCCAAGTGTCCTCGACACCGGAACGGTGCTGCCATCGCACCTCGACCAACTGGACGGTCTTGGTGCAGAGCCTCCTCACGCGGCGGTCCATGATCTCAATCGACTGCTCCACGAATGACTGTCCGGCTCAGAGACGAGCGGCTCGAACGGGATGACGTGAGCAGGATCGTGGACACACCTTTACCCAACTGCGAACCCACCCCTCCAAGACGGAAGGGTAAGAATTGGCGCTGAGGTGAGCCTCCGAGTAAACTCCAGGAAGCTCTCCTCGCAAGACGGGGACCACTCGAACCGGACATCCTTCCGAGTAAGGCGGTTAAGAGGAACAGCTATCTTCGAGAGTCCCTCGTCAAGCTTCCTGCAATAACTTGCCAAACTCGGGAAGCTCCGAATCCTTGCGGGGTTCGACGGTCGACGCCAATTTGACGCGACGAGCGTCTTGCCCGGGTCCACAGATATGCCTTACCAAAATCACACAGCCCAAAAGGCCTTAACTCCCATCAAAACTCGCACCTGATCTTCCATCCATTTGATGCTTCCATGGTATCCCTTGCCTGGGAAAAGAAACCTCGGGAGGGCACCATGAAATCCCGATATAGGATACCCCGACAACCAAACAAGGAACACGAAGTACCCTAGCCCGGGTTTCAACGCCGACCTCACAAGGCCCCTTAATCCAGAAAGGAACACTAGAAGAAGACATCATTTAAAGAACACTACTAACCCCTCCGGATCATCTATCTCTAGATGATCACCCAACGATGTCCTTCAACATCCACTACAAGACCGGACCCAACATCATTGGGAACGGTCCAACAGAAATTGGTCACGAGCGACCCGTCTTCGCCTCATCCACACCCTCACTCCCGAAAGGAGACATTTTGGGACTTTGGGAGAGACTTAGACTGCTCTTCACCCCTGGTCCACCGGTAGCCTCTCCCCGCTCCGTAGCTCGCCTGGTCCTCTGACCGGGAGCCTGTCTAACGCCGGGGCTGTACTACGCGGATCCAACGAAGGGGAGAGCGATTCCACGCTCGCGGCACCATTCAATAATCTCTTCCCGGGTAGCCTCTACCTGGTATACTCCCAGATTCAGTACCCCTCCGACTGCATCGGTGGTACCTACTGATGGGAACTCTCTGCCAGGACGGCTACAACCCGGCTTCCTTAACCCAAACAACCGCTCTTGACACTCGCTCACCAAAATACCACACACACTTGCATAACAGCAACCAAACACACACCCACACATATATCCTATTACTAGAGAGCTGGGAACACAAGATAATACCTCGAACCATGATACCCGAAGACTGCGCCTCCTCGGCCGTAAGCGCTGCAACTCTGCCCTGGACCAACCGCGGCTGAGGAGCAGGGGCACGCCTCGCCGGCTGCACTGGCTGCCTCCACTGGTCAACTCGACCACCCTGTGGCTGCTGCTGACGCTGAGGCTGCTGCTGCGGCTGGCGCGGAAGCTGCTGCTGCAAGAACTGCGGCTGCTGAGGTAGCACGCGGGGTCGGCCAGCATCAGGGCAATTGTATCTGATATGCCCGATGCGCTGACAATGGAAACAGCGCCGCTTCTCCGGCTGCATGGACTGGATGGGCACTGCCGCAATGGGTGCTGAATCCCACACTGGCACCGCATCTGCTGGAGGAGAGGCAGCCGCTGACTGATCGAAGCGGGGCCTCTTCTTCTTGCGCTGCCTCTGGTCCTGACTCCCGGAAGGACTCTGATCTGCAGAAGGGGTCGGAACCCCCACGATGATCCCGAGGTCTCGCTCGACTGTCTTCGCTCGAGACACCAAGTCCGAGAACCTCGAGAATGCCTGGGAGGTGACGTGCACCCGGATGGCGCTGCTGAGACCCAACTCGAAACGGCGGCACCGCGTGTCCTCGTCCATCACCAAGGCCGGAGCAAATCTGGAGAGCCTCGTGAAGCGCGTAGAGTAGTCAGCAACCGACATGGAGCCCTGCGTCAACTGCTCGAACTCCCGCATCACGATCTGGCGCGTCGAGAACGGAAAGTACTCCTCCAAGAAATACCTCCGGAAACCCGCCCAAGAAAGCTGCTCCACTCCCTCTGGGATGTCCACCACTCGGGTAGCCCACCAGTCGGCGGCGTCACCCTTCAGCATAAAGGTGGCGAGGGGGACTCGCTGGCGATCAGTGCAAAGCATGGCCGCGAAGATCGTATCCACCTCCCTCAACCAACGCTCTGGCGCAAGAGGATCTGCCGTCTGCCCATGGAACTCGGGAGGGTGGAGCTTCAGAAAGGCGTTAAGGCCGCCTTGCTGCACTCGCGCCGCCGCCTCTAGCTCCTCCTCCCTCTGCAGGGGACCCTGAACTCCTACCGCCGGAATCGCCACTGGAACTGGGGGTACATCGGGTACCACAGGCGGATCTGCCACCAAGGGGACCTGCGGAACTGCCTCGCGAGCTGCCCGCAGCTCCTGAATCTCTCTAGCCTGCTCTGCCAACACTCTGGTCTGGGCCTCCAGCGCCCTCGTCTGTGTCTCCACCAAATCAGCCAACCGAGCGAAAGCACGCTCCCAAGCAGGAGGCTCCTGTGCCAAGGACTCTCCGGTAGCATCCTCGTCTCTGGTAGGTCCGGAAACCTCCAAAGACCGAGAGGGACCTCGTCCGCGCCGTCCTCTGCGAGGAGGCATATCAGCACCCTAAGAAAACCAGACACTAGGATCAGAATACTCATATAGAAATCCTAGGACTCATCTCTACGAAAGGAAGACTATTGGCTCTGACAGGACCAGGCTCTGATACCAACTTTTGTCACGCCCCAGGGCGGCCGTCCCCGGGACGCGGCAAGTGTATATAAAATATCAGAATCTACACAGGAGGTCAATAATATATCATACACAAGCAACCAGAATGACGCACAGACAACAAAGGGCTGACATGATATATACACCAAATGCGGAAGCAAAAGACTGAATCTGTAAATAAACATACTACAGACTCGATACTCAATCATCTGTCCTGTGAGAGCCAATATACACAAATACAACTGAATATATACAAACGCGTGCCAAGCACGGAAATAAAATACATACAGCCAAGAAGGGATGCTGATAGCCTCTGGCACTCGCGGAACGTAGCGCTGCTCCGCTACTGAAGGAATCCCTCGGACGGCTCCACCTGCTGCTCCGGCTCCGGCTCAGTGACAACTGGGGAAAACATATGCGAGGGGTGAGCCACACGCTCAGTGAACAGCACAACCCATGCATCACAGACAATATTGACCACAATTCAATTATTTATCCAGCCTCTAAGTGGCAGGAACAACATAACCCAGCCGGTCGCTACAACGACGAACCACCACACCCTCACCCTCACCCTTCAACAGGTGACGCAGGATATTGGGACTAATAATCATCCATAGACAAATCCAGCGGGTCGCCTCGCCAACCCACTACACCCTCACCCTCACCCTTCAACGGGTGACATAGGATTTTGGGACTGACTAGGCTGTTGGTCACCCTTGGTCCACCGATAGTCTCTCCTCCACTCCGTAGGCCGCTTGGCTTTCACCCACAACTTCAGCACAGTCCGTCACAAATATCGGGAGGCGCCTACTGATGGGAGCCCTCGGAAGGGACGGCCTTATCACGCTGGGGCAGTCTCTACACGGATCCAACGAAGGGAAACAGAACAGCCTATCCATACGCATATGATCCACTCGGATCCGCCGACAACACATCTCTACAACTCTAATGTCATGAATTCTTCAGAATTCCTCCAGGCGCATATCCAAGATGCGGGGAACATATACAACAATAGCAAGGGTGGAATATCATTGGGGGAAAGAAACTTGGGAGGGCAGCGTGAGTTCCCGATATAGGACACCCCGACAACCAAACAAGGAACACGGAGTACCCTAGCCCGGGTCTCACCGCTGTCCTCGCGAGGCCCCTCCCCTATAATATTCACTAAGATGCTAATAATCATACAAGGGGTAAATCATTAATTATCAACTAGAGATATAATATTATTGGGACAAGAACCTTGGGAGGGCAGCATGAGGTCCCGATACAGGACATCCCGACAACCAAACAAGGAACACGGAGTACCCTAACCCGGGTCTCAATGTTGACCTCGCAAGGCCCCTCCCTATAATATTATCTAAGGCATGCAATTAACATATACTAGCATTTAATTTAATAAATAAACTAGTAGGACACATGCATAGGCCAAGGCTTCCTAGCATGAGAACAGGGGGACATGATGCATGGCTCTTACACATATCCTAAGGGTGCAAGTCCCTAACATGCAAAGTCTAGGGTAGCATGCATTCTACATTTAAATCATGCTCGCATGGAATACACTTTACAACAGGTTAATATAAATCCATGGTGCCCCAGGAGAGGTCGGTATACGCCCAATGCGTATAACGCCTCACTACTGGGTTGGATTGTCCCACTCACCGGAATCCGGGTCGTCGCGCGACCGTCCGTCAAGATCTGCAAGACAGGCATTTATACGGTGAGTAAAATACATAAATACATCAAAAATACTCTAAAATACCCAACACTCGGACAAGCGTACATACGGCCCGTACGCACGTTAGCCCGAGCACCCCGACTCACTCCCGCACCCCCGGCAAGCACCCGCACGGCCTCCCCCCGGATGCACCGCCGCGCCTCAGCCCGCGCACCCAGGCGCACCGCCGGGCCCCTGCCCGCACGCCTGGACCCGCAGCCGAGCCACCCGGGTGCACCGCGCGCCCACTGCGCCCCGTCGCAGCAGCCCGCGCGAACCCTGCGCGCCCAGCGCCTCGCCCCGCGCCCACCACCCGCTCGCACCCACTGCTCTCCTCGCGCGCACGCCTGCGCCTCTGCCCAGCGCCCTGCGCGCGCTCCTACACCCAGCGCCCAGCATCCGCGATCCAGCGCCCAGCGCTTAGCGCCCAGCACCCGGGACCCTCACCCAGCGCCCACGCGCACGCCCGCGCAACACGCGCCCAGCGCGCCTGCCAGCCTGCCCGCGCTGCTTGCCTGCGCGCATCGCCGAGTGGCCCGAGCACCGCTCGTCTGCACGCCCGGGCACTGCCCGCCTGATGCCCGAGCACCTCCTACCCAGCACGCCTGCGCGCCTAGCCTGCGCGCCCGGCCTGCCAGCGCGCACAGCCCAGCCAACCTACCGCCGCACCCCCGAGCGCACGCCCGCGCGCACGCACTCGCGCGCCCGGCAAATTGGTATGCCTGCTCCCTGCCTACCCGGAACAGCTAGCCTCCCTGCCCGGACTGCCTATCACCCTGCTCGACTACCCAAACTCCCTTCCACAGCCACCAACGGCCTCCGACCACCACCCACAACCCTCCGACGGCCACCCACCGCCGCCGACCACCACCCAACCTCATATCCACCCTCCTAACATACATCTAAGCATGAAAAGAGAGGAAAAAGTGCTTACCAAGGGAAAGAAAGGATGTTCGGTAGCTCTCCGCGCACCAAAACCTTTCCCCAAAGGCCTCCAACACCGAGATCTTCCTTGGCTCTCGAATTGGCCCAAATCAGAGGAGAAAAGAGGGGGGATGAAGGGGCCAAACTTCTCAGAATTCGAATCCGAGAACACCAGGGCGTAGATCGGGACCCGATCTACACTTTCTATGCTTTAGGTTTTAAGCTTCAAGCCCTCCAAGGGGCTCAAAACCAAGAAAAATGGAGAAGGGGAGAGAGAGAGCTCATTTGGGAAGAAGATGAATAGTGCACAACCTTTTTAGATTTCATTTATATAAAGTCAAACCACTTAGATTAGGCTTAAGCTAGGTTAATTAAGGTTTAAGCTAGCTTAGGGGGGCTTAAGTGTGGTTTGACCCTAGTCAACCCAACCACACAAAAGTCCAAAACCAAATGACCAAGTCAAGGTCCAACTTTGACCCAGTCAAAGTCTCCCAATGCCTTTTCGCTCGGTCAAAACCCGGATACGCCCCAAAACTGTGAAATTCAGAACGTTACCGGAATTCGACGAAATTTTTGTGAGAGGCCTAAAATGGCACCAGGAGTCCTCTAACTCAGGACGATAGCTAACAGTCCAAAAATTTAGCGGTTCCGATCGAAAACCAAAAAAAATGAAAAACTGCCAGAACGCTCCAACGGTTACCAGCAGGTTAAAAGTGACACATATATAACACGCGCGGAGTGGTTGCGCGGGTGCGCGCGGGTGCTGGCGCGAGCGAGGGTGTGCGCGGGAGTGCGCGCGCGGGGCAGTGCGCCTGGGCATGCGCCTGGGAGCGGGGCTGGGGGCCAGTGCGCGCGCGTGCGTGCGTGCGCGTGCAAGCGCGTGCTGGGGTGCGCGGGCTGGATGCGCGGTGCGCGCGGGCGCGCAGCAGCGCGTCTGGTGTGCGCAGGCAGGCGCGCGGCAATGCGTCGAAGGTGCTGGGGCGCGTGCGTGGGGCCATGCGTGTGGCTGTCCGAGGGCTCGGGTAGGTGTCAGAGCACTCGGACTCGCGTGCGTACGTGCGTGCTCGAATGCGTGTGAGTCCGTATGCATGCTTGTTCGAGTATTTGGTATTTCTAATGATTTCCATATGTAAATTGTGTTGTTACTCACCAAATTGGATGCCCCTACCTTGCAGATCTCGTCGGATGGGATGCGCGAGGTCCCGGGTTGTAAGGTGAGTGGTTCGATTCCAATCCCCCCCCCCCTCTCTAGGGATGCGCTCGACCCGCGTAGATGCGCGTCGCGCATCGATGGGGCCCCCTAGCTAATATGTATATATCTATGTTAATGCATGATTAATATGATGTAACCATGCCATATTAGACCTGGTATGCTAGGGATATGCATCCATGATACATGTATAGAGGCCCATACATGCCTAGACACCATGTCCCTTGATTGGAAAGCCCCGATCTATGCATGTTTCCCATTTAGTTTAATTTAATTAAATCAAAATGAGAGCATATTGTTATAAGCATGCCTTAGAGAATATTATAACCTCGTTATTATAATATATGTTTCCCCGCATTTTAGTTATGCGCCTTGGAGGAATTCTTGAGAATTCATGACATTAGTAGTGTTAGAAATCGTTGTCGATGGATCCTAGAGGATCGTATACGAGTGAGTAGGTTGTCTTCTCCTTTTGGTTGGATCCGATGTAGGGACTCCCTGGCGTTGAAAAGCTGACCTGACAGAGGGCTCCCATCTGTAGGTACCTCTGATGCGTCGGACTGTGCTGATCATGGGAGTATACCAGGTAGAGGCTACGGAGTGTGGGAGAGGCTACCAGGTGGACCAGGGCTGGAGAGCAGTCTAGTCTGAAAAGGCCCATGTCCCCCAGCAAAAAGGGGTGAGGGTGGGATGGGTCGGCGATGTTACGACCCACTAACTTGTGTAGTTACTCCCGTATAGGGACTATGACTATTTTAAGGTTAATATGAGTGTGTTGATTGTTGTTATGCCTGTGTTTTGATATCTCGATAAGTGAGTATCGAGAGTAGTTGTTTTCCATTGGGTTCGCTTTGCGAACATGGGATCGTTCTCCCCTTCGTTGGATCCGATGTAGGAACTTCTCGGGTTTAGTTGTCCTGACAGAGGGCTCCCATCCGTAGGTACCACCGATGCATTCGGAAGAGTACTGATCGTGGGAGTATACCAGGTAGAGGCTACCCGGGGAAAGGGCTACTGGCGGACCAAGGGTGTAGAGCGGTGAGTTGAGGAGATCGGGTTGTAGATACTACCCAGGAGAGGGTTAACGAATGATGTTACGGGCGTGGGAATCGTTCTCCCTTTTGGTTGGATCCGAGTAGGGACTCCCCGGCGTTGGAAAGCTGTCCTGACGGCTACGGAGTGTGGGAGAGGCCACCGGGTGGACCAGGAGTGAGGGTAAGGATGAGGTGAAGAATATCGCCGCGTGACCCATTCGTTGTTCGACCGTTCCCATAGTTGTTGGGTCCCGTCCTGTGTCAATGTTTAAAGGCATCGTTTGAGAAATTATCTAGATGTAGATGATCCAGTAGTGTTGAGTAGACCAGTAAATCCGGGTCTCTTCGACCGACGGTATGGTCTCTCCCTAGACGAGTAAATCTGGGTCTCTTCGACCGACGATATGGTCTCTCCCTAGACCAGTAAATCCGGGTCTCTTCGACCGACGGTATGGTCTCTAGGCCAGTAAATCCGGGTCTCTTCGACCGACGGTATGGTCTCTCCTCAAAAGTCCCAAAAGACTCCCTCCGGGAGTGAGGGTGGGGTGAGGTTGGTTGCGCCGCCGCGTGACCCAGTTATCCATGGGTTTCCACCCATGTTTTCCTTGAAAGGAAATTGATTATGTATTGAACTGTAGTATGGTGATTGGTTTCCAGCCACTCACTGAGCTTGTAGCTCACCCTCGCATACTGTTTCTTTTCAGGGGCAGTGTTGGGCGTGGAGCTGGAGCTTTCCTGTGGCGTGGTCTTATGGGCGTGGAGCGTTCTTCCGGCGGGTGGCGAGTGCAAGGCTGTCAGCATTCCTAGAGTCATTTTATGCTTTGTAAATCGTGCATGTGGCACAGGTTGTATTTTTTTTGGTCTAGACTTGGCTCTCACAGGACAGTGATTGTGTATTCGAGTCTGTAATAATGTTTTTGATTTACAGACATTGTTTATATATTATGCTTCCGCTTTTCAGTCAGTTATCATTATCTTGCTTTGCCGCCTTGTGTATTGTTGTTGGTGTCTTTATTGACCTCAGGTATTGATAGCTTATATTATATTAATTTTGCCACGTCTCAGGGGCGCCTGGGCGTGACAATATACGAGCTATTCTAACCTAGCATGCAAATACCTAGCATATTATGGGTTAGACATGACCATACTACTTATCTAAATAAGTAGTATAGTCAGGGTGCCCAACGGATGCACGACTACGTGCATCCAATGCTTCCCAAAGGTTTGGATCGAACCACTCATCGATACCCGGATTGTCGCGCACCCCATCCGACAAGATCTGCAAGACAAGGGTATCCAATTTGGTGAGTAAAATCACATTTAAAACACTTAGAATTTACTAGAAATACCAAAGACTTAGACATGCATGCATACGGGCTCGCACGCATGCGAGCACGCACGCATGCACGCATGCCCGAGTGCTCCAGCACCTACCCGAGCCCCTGGACAACCACACGCGTGGCCCCGCACGCGCCCCCAAGCCCGTTGGCACCCTGCCGCGCGCCCAGACGCACTGCCCCCCGCACCCACTCGCGCGCACGGCCCTTGCGCACCGCAAGCCTGCCAACTCCCTGCGCGCACACCTGGGCACCTAACTGCACTCGCCTACGCCCCTCTGTGCGCGCGCTTGCACGTGCGCGGACAGCCCCGCGCTCGCCTAGCCACCCAACACCCCTCCCCAGCCCCCCTCACACACCCTAACTCAATCATCTAGCATGCATGACCCCCTTACAACCCCTAACACATGAAAAACCAAAGAAAAGAAGGGGGAGAGCTCACCAAGGGAGGGGGAATGAAAGGGGGAGATTCGGGGGCCCTCGATGCACCCACGACCACCTCAACCTCCACCACCGTTACCACCACCTCCACAGCCTCTCCTCAGCCTTCTTTGGCTGAAAACCGGGGGGGGGGGGAGACATGAGAGGGAGCTTGAGAGAAGAGAAACCACAACAACACACACAAACCTACCTTCTTGCACTTCCTTCTTCACCTTCTCCTTCAATTGCTTCTTCCTCCTCCTTCTTCACACACAAAGAGGGGAAAAAGAGACCAAGAGAGGGAGCTTGAGAGAGTTCCACGAAATGGGAGAGAGGGAGAGAGGGGAGAGAGAGAGAGGGCAAAAATGTCTTTTTCAAGCCCAAATAGTGTCTAGGGGTGACCCTAAGGGGGTGGTGAGGTTAGGGTTAGGCTCACCCTCACTCAACCACTCATTTTTGCTTTATTGGGAAGCGTGCGGAGAAGCACCACACACTCGAAAGTATCTCCCTGACTAAAACCCAGTAACGGCCAAATCCGAATACGGTATGGAACTGCATATTTTTCAAAACGTTATTGGAATTCGATGAAATTTTTTTATGGGTAGTACAGAACGGTACCAGGACCCATAATATACAGTTAGAATTTCAATCAGAGTACTCCAACTCCCGCAAGTAGCTAAAAGTCAAAATTTTAGCGACTCCGATCGAAAAAGAAAAAGGCCCTGTATGACCCAGATGTGACCAAGGCTTAACCGAAATGGCTCCAAATGACACAGGCATAACACCCACACACGCCACCAAACCCCTTTTGGAGGCCTGGAACCCCCGAAAACCACTACCGACAATAGCGTGTACTAATATGTAAATTGTGTCTTTATTACAACCACCAACTAGTATATATCTGCTCATCTTACGTACATTTGGAGATTGCTCATATTACAAAAATGTCAAAAAACACCTTCATATTACAAAACCGTCAAAACACATGTTCATATGATATTGGATATGTTATGTAAATTGTATCAAAATTGTTTAAATACATCACCCACCCAGCACACATGTTCATACAACATACATCATATATCAAACAGGCTTGCCAAATAAAAAAGAAGCGGTGATTTTAGCTCGCAGAAAGTCCATATATTGCTCACTGGAAAGGTAGAATTCGTGTCGTTGGAATGCACAGTTCATCCAATGTGACACGAAGATGCCACAATCTTGCCCACCTTTTTGGGTTGGACACCAGCAATTCTCGTTCACCTTGAATGTTGATGTATCCCCCATGTAACTCTTTAGAAGCTCACCTACAAGTCCGGATAACCTAGAAAATGGAGTTCATACGACATTATGGATTATTATTGGAGAATTTGAAAGTTAATTGCAGCACATACCACTTGTTTGGCGTATGTGTAGTGCTTAGGGTTGTGGATGGAGTTGAATACATCGTATGTATTCTTAACCCTCTCCAAGACCAGCACTAACCAATGGAAGTCGTGCCACAAAGGAAACACAACCTTCTCCACTCCTCCAGGCTCCTCTAGCTTGAAGCACTGCTCTTAGAAGAATTTCAGGGCTTGATCCGCCCAAAGTTCAATCATATGCTGTGTTTAAAACATATCTATATTAGAAAATCATCTAGTATATACCACTAGAAGGACAAATCACAAAAGCAAAAAAAGGATATACGCACATGGAAAATGGACTTCACAAACTTTGTCTTGTCCACAGGGTCATGCGCATGCTCCCTATTGGCGAACATTAACCATAGGCCATCGATGACCTCTTCACCCAGCCAATCATTTCTAATCACTGCCAATAGTTCCTACCTTCTCACATGTCAACGTCTTTTTGCTTCCAGACCACAGAACTACAAGGCATAAAATTTGTCAATTGTAAAAAAGAACGTATACGCTATGTTAGATTTGTATATGTTATGTTAGATCAGTATATGCTATGTTAGATTAGTATACGCTATGTTAGCTAAGTGTACGCTATATTAGCAAGGTATACTCTATGTTAGCTAAGTAAACATAATGTGAGCAGTGTACACTTAATGTCAAGAAAGTATCAAAGAATGAGAAGACTACTATAGATAATATTAAACAAGGGAGAAAATATCAAACTGACTTGTTCATTTCAAGCTGGAGGAATTCCAAAATAATCCGGCGTTCTTCATCTGAAATCGCCAATTTTTCAGGAAAATTTTTCAAAAGTAATAGAAGGAAGTTTATTCTATGTTAAATGAAAAGAAGTTTCACAGCACAGAAGCTATCGATATGGTACTTACATCGATTAGTTCCGGGGTTACTTCCTTATATACGGGCTTCTGTGCTTCAGCTTCCTTCTTCGATAACTCTATAACCTTCTGTAGTTCTGCGTCTTCTTCTTCTGGATCTTGGGCTTCCTTTACCTTCTTTGGTCTTTTGAATTGAACTTTTGGGAGTGCAGTAAGGGTACCCCTAGTAATTCGTCCATGTACAGTGACCTCCTTAGCGGCCTTAGCAGCCTCCCCTTGATCGTACTGGCCCTCCTAGTCCTTGTTTTTCTGGGAATTGTCTTCTCACTTGGCTCCAATGTCAAACGATCTGTAAAATATATACTTTTATATAAGTATACGCTATATTACAATAGTATATGCTATGTTACAATAGTATACGCTATGTTAGAAAAGTATACGCTTTTGTTGTTGTTGCTTCAGCTTTTGCTATTTTTTTTTGGTGCTTCTGCTTCTGTTGCTTCTGTTTTTGCTGGTGCTGGTGCTTCTGCTATTGTTGTTGCTGGTGCTTCTGCTAATATTGTTGCTGGTGCTTTAGTTGCTGTTGTTATTGGTGTTGGTGCTTTTGTTGTTGTTTTTGCTGGTGTTTCTGCTACTGTTGTTGCTGCCTCTATTACTTATTGATTTCCAACAACTGTTGTTGGTGTGTCTTGTGTTGTTGCTATTGCTGGTGGTGTTGTTGTTGCTGCTGCTGTTGGTGTTGTTGCTGCTGGAGCTTGTGGTGTTGGGACTGCTGTTGTCCTTGATGCTGCTGGATCTACTGCTCTTTTCAGATGTCACTTTCCACTGTCATGAGGTAAAGGAGACGTCACAGAAACTGAAGCCCGGTTGACAACGTCCTATCGACAGCAAGATTCAAGGGTTCATGTACTTGCACATTCCCTCGAATGTCTTGCATGAAATATTCATCGGTATTCTGATATGATAGTAGTAACAATATTACATTTTAGTTAAGCATGTAGCAGTCGTTAAATAAGTTTATACTACATTTTTTAATCGAATCGATAACACGTACCTTCTGTGATGGTTTCTTTTTGTGCTTGCCGGCCACCTTAGTAGGGAGCTCTGGCTCTTTTCTTTTGTTCCCCTTTTATTGGAGAACGTTGGGGTTGCTTGGTCAGTGGATGGATCTTTTTGAGGGGCACCAGCTGTTGTTCTTGGTTTTTCTATGGAGCGTGGTTCGAGATTGCATGCCGTTTGGCCATCAATAAGTTGATAGTGGCAGTGAGCTCCTCCAACCTTCTTCTCATCACCTCCATCTCATATGTTGCTGGAGGTTGGGGCGCCGATTTAAGTACCCGTTTAGTGGCGTCGAGATAAGATCATTCTCGAGATATGTATGGGAGCTCGTTGGTTTTGAACACCATCTTTTCCAAAATGTTTGAGTCCTTCAGACTGTTGATTAGTAGGACACCCCGGCTGAGGCTAGGCGATGCACACATGCTAATAGAACCTAGCCTAAATATGTTAGGAAAGGATATGCCATGTTAGACATAGTATACGCTATGTTAGGAACGCTTACGCTATGTTAGTAACGCATACGCTATGTTAGAAAAGTATACGCTATGTTAGGAAGGTATACAATATGATAGAAAAGTATACAGTATGTTATGAAAGCATATGCTATGCACACAAAAAAACTCAAAATAAATAATACACTTACGTTGAGGACTACGGCGCATGCACATAAGTAGCCCTTCCCATCCCATCCTTCAGGGTGCTGAACCACCTTCGCGCATTTGATGACAACAGAAACCACGTCCACGTGGATTGCTTTGGCCTATGCATAGTCGCCGAGGTGACCAAGATCGTCAACCATGTCGGCGTACTCTAGCGGACATGAATAGTTTACCCTGACAAACAACATACTCGAGAAAATGTGGAGAATAATCAATTTCCTGAAGTCCCCAACGGACTTCTCGTCTATCTTGTGGATAATGTCCCGCATGTGCTTCTCAATCAGTGGCCGTACAAGGTACTTTTGGCCTTGAGATGTGAAATACTCCCTATAAAAGGGAGAGGTGGGGGATTTTTTACCGGTGGTCACCGGCACCTCGGCTAGACAAGCCAAGAATTGCAGAAACATGCTCCGGTAAAAAGAGAAGTTCCTTTCCTCGAACCATGAAAACGTCATGGTCCGAATCGTAGAAACTTAAAATTGTCTTAAGGAGACAGTTCTCATGTACTCCCTATAAAAGGGAGAGGTGGGGGACTTTTTACCGGTGGTCGCCAGCACCCCTTGGATAGACAAGCCAAGGATTGCAGAGACACACTCCCGTAAAAAGTAAAGTTCCTTTCCTCGAACCACGAAAATTTCATGGTCCAAGTCGTTGAAACTTAACACTATCTCAAGGAGATAGTTCTCCTGCACAACGGCAGGGATATAAATGAAATGTCCAAATGGGGTGGCTCAGATGGACTGCAAGTGGAGTGAAGAATTCTGTAGCCCTATGTCTCTCATGTGATCAATCAGATGGGAGGTGCTACACTGCGACTGGAGGGGCTTGCCTACCGCTTTGACAGGCTTTAGTTTGCCCTGTCAAACAATATAACCAAGATATTTTCAGGAAAAAACCAAAACCCATATCGAAAAACATATTCTATGTCACGCCCCGGGCGTCCCCGGGACGCGGCAAGTGTATATATGATATCAGTCTAAACAGGAGTTCAATAACATACTCACGCAACAGCTAAAAATGACAATACAGACAAAAGCAGGGGCTGACATGATATATACACAAATAGCGGAAGCTAAAAGACTAAATCTGTAACTCAAAGACATATTACAGACTCGATACATAATCAACTATCCTGTGAGAGCCAATATATACAAAGACATCCAAATAATATACAAACGCGTGCCCAAGCACGGAATATAACACATACAATCAAAAGGGATGCTGATAGCCTCTGATACTCGCGGGACGTGGCGCTACTCCGCTACTGATGAAGTCCCTCGGGGAGCTCCTCCTCCAGATCCGACTCAGATGACACTGGAGAAAAATATTATGCGAGGGGTGAGCCACACGCTCAGTGAACAGCACAACCCATGCATCACAGCTATATTAACCACCATTATATTATTGGCCACAATCACATTAATCAAGCCTCAAAGTGGCGACAGTTACACAAATCCAGTGGGTCGCTATCGCCAACCAACTACACCCTCACCCTCACCCCACAATAGGTGACATAGGCTATTGGGACTTACTAGGCTGATAACCATCCTTACACAAATCCAGTGGGTCACTATCGCCAACCCACTACACCCTCACCCTCACCCCTCAATAGGTGACATAGGCTATTGGGACTTACAAACCAGTGGGTCGCTACATCGCCGACCCAACACACCCTCACCCTCACCCTCAACAGGGTGACCTAGGATATTGGGACTGACTAGGCTGATGGTCGCCCTTGGTCCACCGATAGTCTCTCCCCACTCCGTAGGCCGTTTGGCCACTCCCACATTAAGCACAGTCCGTCCCAAATCAGGAGGTGCCTACTGATGGGAGCCCCTGCACGGGACAGCCTTTCCAACGTCGGGGTAGTTTCTACACGGATCCAACGAAGGGAACAGAACAGCCTATACATCGCGTATGATCCACTCGGATCCGCCGACAACACATCACAACAACTCTAATGCCATGAATTCTTCAAAATTCCTCCAGGGCGCATAACCAGGATGCGGGGAACATATATTATAATAATAACAGTAAGGGTATAATATTATTGGGAAAGAAACCTTGGGAGGGCAACATGAGGTCTCGATATAGGACATCCCGACAACCAAATAAGGAACACGTAGCCCCCTAACCCGGGTCTCAATGTTGACCTCGCAAGGCCCCTCCCTATAATATTATCAAGGCATGCTGAAATCATATGCTAGCATTTAATTTAAATAAATTAAACTAAATGGGAACATGCATCGGTCGGGGCTTCCTAGCATGAGAACAGGGTGAC
This sequence comes from Acorus gramineus, assembly GCA_030737835.1. Classification (NCBI taxonomy): domain Eukaryota; kingdom Viridiplantae; phylum Streptophyta; class Magnoliopsida; order Acorales; family Acoraceae; genus Acorus; species Acorus gramineus. Next base: position 877,634 of record JAUJYN010000023.1, read on the forward strand.
AGGATGCATGGCTCTTACACATATCCTAAGGGTGCAAGTCCCTAACATACAAAGTCTAGGGTAGCATGCATACTACATTTTTATCATGCTTGCATGGATTACATACTACACAAGTTAATATCAACTACGGTGCCCTAGGGGAGGACGGTATACGCCCAAGTGCATATAACGCCTCCCTACTGGGTTGGATTGTCCCACTCACCAACACCCGGGTCGTCGCGTGACCGTCCGTCAAGATCTGCAAGACAGGGTAATCAACTCGGTGAGTAAAATACATAAATACCACTAAAATACACTAAAAATACACAACACTCGGGCAAACGTACATACGGCCCGTACGCACGCGAGTCCGAGCACCCCGACTCACTCCCGAACCCCCGGGCAGCCATACGCACGGCCACCTGCACGCGCACGCACGAATGCGCACGCACGCACGCACGCCGGCACCATCGACGCACTGCCGCGTGCCTGCCCGCGCGCCCAAACGCGCTGCCACACGCACGCGCACGTTCGAGCGTGCCCATGCGCACCGCGCGTCCACCCTGCGCCCCACGCGCAGCCTCCCGCGCACGCCCCAGCACGTGCACGCACGCACGCGCACGCGCACGCGCACCGGTCCCCAGCTCCACGCCCAGGTGCATGCCCAGGCGCCCTGCGCGCACCCCCGCTCGCGCCTGCACCCGCACGCACCCGGGCGCACTCCCGCGCGCGACTGCGTGCCCGACTGCGCCCGCCAGCGTCCGCCTGTGCCAGCGCGCACCCAAGCCATCCTAACCCCTTTTTCACCCTTCCCAACTGTTATATTTGTGTCACTTTTTAACCTGCTGGTAACCATTGGAGCGTTCTGGCGGTTTTTCATTTTTTCGGTTTTCGATCGGAACCGCTAATTTTTAGATTGTTAGCTATCGTCCTGAGTTAGAGGACTCCGATTGGAAATCTAACTGCATATTTGGTGTCCTGGTGCCATTTTAGGCCTCTCACGAAAATTTCATCGAATTCCGGCAACGTTTCCGAAATTTCACAGTTCCGGGGCGTATACGGGTTTTAAGTGAGTTGACTTTATATAAATGAAATCTAAAAAGGTTGTGCACTATTCATCTTCTTCCTCTTTGAGCTCTCTCTCTCCCCTTCTCCATTTTTCTTAGTTTTGAGCCCCTTGGAGGGCTTAGAACTTAAAACCCAAAGCATAGGAAGTGTAGATCGGGCCCCGGTGGTTTCAAATTCGCATTCCGGCGAGTTTTGCCCCTCCATCCCCCCTCTTTTCTTCCTTGATTTGGGCCATTTGGGAGGCCGAGAGAGATCCGGGCGTTGGAAGCCTTTTGGGCGAGGTTTCGGTGCGCGGAAAGCAACCGAACATCTCTTCCTCCCCTTGGTAAGCCCTTTTTCATGCTTAGATGTATGTTAGGAGGGTGGTTTTGGAGTTGGGTGGTGGTCGACGGCTGTGGGTGGCTGTCGGAGGTGGTTGGGGGCAGTCGGAGGCCGTCGGAGGCCGTTGGATGGGTGGTGGAGGTGCTCGGGCATCAGGCGGGCAGTGCCGGGCGTGCAGGCGAGCGGTGCTCGGGCCACTCGGCGATGCGCGCAGGCAGGCAGCACGGGCAGCAGCGCGGGCAGGCTGGTAGGCGCGCTGGGAGCGTGCTGCCAGGCGCGCTGGGCCCGTGTTGCCCGGGCGTGCGCGCGGACGCTGGGTGAGGGTCCCGGGTGCTGGACGCTGAGCATCGGGCGCTGGGTCACGGATACCGGGTGCTGGGTGAGGGTGCTGAGTGCTGGGGCGCTGGGCACTGCAGAGGAGTATGCGCGCGGGGCGCTGGGCAGAGGCGAAGGCATGCGGGATGGAGCTGGAGGTGCGCGCGGAGTGCGTGCGGGATGGAGCTGGAGGTGCGCTGGGCAGAGGCTGGTGGTGCGCGCGGAGTGCGTGCAGGATGGAGCTGGAGGTGCACGCGGGGCGAGGCGCTGGACGCGTGGGGCGTGCGGTGTGCTCGCGGGTCAGCGCGGGGCGCGCGGGGTGCGCGCGGGCTGCTGCGGCGGGGCGCAGTGGGCGCGCGGCGCACCGGGTGGCTCGGCTGCGGGTCCAGGTGTGCGGGCAGGGGCCTGGCGGTGCGCCTGGGCGCGCGGGCTGAGGCGCGGCGGCGCATCCGACGGCGGGTGGCCGTGCGGGTGGTTGTCGGGAGTGCGGGAGTGAGTCAGAGTGCTCGGGCTAACGTGCGTACGGGCCGTATGTACGTTTGCCCGAGTGTTGAGTTCTTTTGGTGTATTTTGTAAGTATTTTGATGTATTTGTGTATTTAACTCACCATATAAATGTCTGTCTTGCAGATCTTGACGGGCGGTCGCGCGACGACCCGATCTTCGATGAGTGGGACAATCCAACCCAGTAGTGAGGCATTATACGCATTTGGGCGTATACCGACCTCTTCTGGGGCACCATGGATTATATTAACCTGTTGTAAAGAGTATTCCATGCGAGCATGATTTAAAATGTAGAATGCATGCTACCCGAGACTTTGCATGTTAGGGACTTGAACCCTTAGGATATGTGTAAGAGCCATGCTTCATGTCCCCCTGTTCTCATGCTAGGAAGCCTTGGCCTATGCATGTGTCCTACTAGTTTATTTATTAAATTAAATGCTAGTGTGTGTTAAATGCATGCCTTAAGTAATATTATAGGGAGGGGCCTTGCGAGGTCAACATTGAGACCCGGGTTAGGGTACTCCGTGTTCCTTGTTTGGTTGTCGGGATGTCCTGTATCGGGACCTCATGCTGCCCTCCCAAGGTTCTTGTCCCAATAATATTATATCTCTCGCTGATAATTAATGATTTATCCCTTGTATGATTATTAGCATCTTAGTGAATATTATAGGGGAGGGGCCTCGCAAGGACAGCAGTGAGACCCGGGCTAGGGTACTCCGTGTTCCTTGTTTGGTTGTCGGGGTGTCCTATATCGGGAACTCACGCTGCCCTCCCAAGTTTCTTTCCCCCAATGATATTCCACCCTTGCTAATTATTGTGTATGTTCCCCGCATCTTGGTTATGCGCCCTGGAGGAATTCTGAGGAATTCAGGACATTAGAGTTGTTGAGGTGTGTAGTCGGCGGATCCGAGTGGATCATATGCGTATGGATAGGATGTTCTGTTTCCCTTCGTTGGATCCGTGTAGAGACTGCCCCAGCGTGATAAGGCCGTCCCTTTCGAGGGCTCCCATCAGTAGGCGCCTCCCGATCTCTGTGACGGACTGTGCTGAAGTTGTGGGTGAAGGCCAAACGGCCTACGGAGTGGAGGAGAGACTATCGGTGGACCAAGGGTGACCAACAGCCTAGTCAGTCCCAAAATCCTATGTCACCCGTGGTAGGGTGAGGGTGAGGGTGTAGTGGGTTGGCGATGAGCGACCCACTAGAGTTGTGATTGGATGATTATCAGTCCCAAAATCCTATGTCACCCATTGAAGGGTGAGGGTGAGGGTGTAGTGGGTTGGCGATTGAGCGACCCACTGGTTTGACTTTTGTTACCATTTTGTGGTTGTTAATAAGAGATTGTGGATTATTAAGATCTGGATAGTGGTCAATAATGTCTGTGATGCATGGGTTGTGCTGTTCACTGAGCGTGTGGCTCACCCCTCACATATGTTTTTCTCCAGTTGCCACTGAGCCTGAGCTGGAGCCGGAGCAACAGTTGGAGCTTTCCGAGGGATTCCTTCAGTAGCGGAGCAGCGCCACGTTCCGCGAGTGCCAGAGACTATCAACATCGCTTCTTGACTGTATGTATTTTATTTTCGTGCTTGGCACCCGTTTGTATATATTCAGTTGTATTGGTGTATATTGGCTCTCACAGGACAGATGATTGAGTATCGAGTCTGTAGTGTGTTCATTTACAGATTGAGTCTTTTGCTTCCGCATTTGGTGTATATATCATGTCAGCCCCTTTGTTGTCTGTGTGTCATTCTGGTTGCTTGTTTATGATATATTATTGACCTCCTGTGTAGATTCTGATATTTTATATACACTTGCCGCGTCCCGGGGACGGCCGCCCTAGGGCGTGACACCAACCCTCACACACACCCTAACACATCTACCCAACATGCATGACCTTCCTAACATCCCCTTAAACCAAAAATATCAAGAAAAGGAGGGGAGGAGCTCACCTTGGAGGGGGAACAAAAGGGGGAGGTTCGGGGCCCTCGACGCACCCGCGACCACCTCAACCACCACCACCGCCTCTAGCCTCTCCTCAGCCTCCTCTTCAGTAGCAAAAACGGGGGGGGGGGGGAGATCATGCAAAGAGAGCTTGATATAGAGGAGAGAACAACAAACAACACACAAACACCAAGATCCACCACCACCAACTCCTTCTCTTTGAGGCTTTTCATCAAACACTTGGGGGGGCAAATGAAAAGAGAGAAGGAGAGACCAGAACTAGGCGTGGACATTGGGAGGGAGAGAGAGAGAGAGAGAGAGATATTTATCAAAATATCTTAAGGGGGAATTACTAAGTCGCCCTTCGACTAGAAATTCTGCGCAAGCTTCACTGGAACAGCCATAACTTCCCCGATACAGCTCCGAATTGCTTGATTCCAAGACCGATGGAAAGCTAAGAAGATTATCTACAACTTTCATGTTCATGGAAAGATCAGATAATCTCTCCAGCTAATCCAAAATTAGAGCTAAACATGGAACAGGGCTGCTGCCAGAATTTCCATCCCGGGGTAACTTGGAAAAATACCCATAACTTTTACTACAAGAATCCAATTGGTCTAATTCCACTTCTGTGTGAAAGCTAACTCAAAACTGGACATCTCATAATAAAATCATAATTAAACCTCTTCATCTTGGATTTTAACAAAATCAAATCCAAATACCAAATCAGGAATACATAACTTAGGAAAAAAAAATTATGTACCCAAATCTTCAAACAGAGCGCTCCAAATGACACAGACCCAACATTCTTCCCCCCTTAGGAAATTTAGTCCTCGAAATTTAAGGAAACCCAAAAGGGAAGACCGAAAGTATCAAGCTTAGACCTTTGCTCCCAAGTGGTCTTCGCACCGGACTGGCGCTACCAACCCACTGCAATCAAAGGAACAGTCTTAGCGTGGAGCCTCTTCTCATGCTTGTCCCTGACCTCGATCCACTGCTCCACGAACGACAAATCCACCTCGAGGATGAGGCGGTCGAACAGAAAGACTGAGCAGGATCGTGGACATAACGCCTCGGCCATGGGACAAGGACGACGTCGTGGGCATGAACCAGCTGTGGAAAGGCTACATGATAAGCCACCTCCCCAATCCACTCAATGATGAGAAATGGTCCCATTAAAGAGCAAACTCAGCTTGCCCCAAACGGCAGAACAGAGGGTGCCCTTAAACCAGGACACTTTCTTGAAAACATGGTCGCCAAACCCAAAGGTAAGCCCCTGGCGACGATGACCTGGGTAGCCCTTCTGTCAGTTCTGGGAGGTGCAGATGTACACACGAACCAACCGGGCCACCGCAAGGTCAAACAACTAACTTATGGCCCCTCCAACTGGCGCTCCACAACCGTCCCAACACAAGGGAGGTATGAAACTGCGCCTGTAGAGTGCCCTTCACAGATCCATCTGGGTGCTCGAATGGCAGTCGCTTGCAGGCATACCCCAACAAATGGGTAGTGCCTCACCCAACTGCCCTCATCATCGAGCACGCAGGCACATAGCATGTCCTCCAAGGTCCGAATCGTCCTCATTGACTGGCTGTCCATCGGCGATGAAACGCTATACTTAAATGGAGGCTCACGCCAAAGGCTGCGCCACAACCTCAAAGTAACCCTCGCGTCTCAACCGAAAATAGCGCCGACTGGAGTGCCATGAAGACGAACAATCGCGAAGGTGAAAACCCACGTCAAGGCGTCCAGAGACTCAATCAGTCTGATAGGGAGGGAAACGCGGACTTAGTCAGTCGGTCAATGATCACCTAGACGGCGTCGTGACCCGAACGTGACATTAACGAGTCTGCAACCCCACTCCCACGTCCACTGAGGAATCTCGATGGACTGACGCTTTCCACGCGATGATGATTCTCGAACTTTGCCTGAGGGCATGCCAACCTGGGGAAACAAGGTCACCCACATCACCTTATCATCACACCACAGCAAACTCAACAAAGACTACCCCAAAGTAGTCCTCGGAAACCCAATAAAACTTTTGAGATCCACGAAGGCATCCGGCGCATTCGTCAACCCCGACGGCAGTACTTAAAACTCGTAGTGCCTGAACGGTCACGAAAGGCCATCTTCGGGATGTCCCACTCTCGGATCTCTAACTTGTGGTACCCTTGTGCGAAGATCGATCTAACAGCAGACACTCGCTCCCAGAGCTGGTCAAATAGATCATCGATTCGCGGCAAAGGTAATTGATCTTCAACCTCCACGGGGAGATCAAAACAACACCACGAACAATTAAGTTCAGATTCTGCTCCTCGAGCATGGCTGGCGCTCATGATAACACTTACACGCTAGGTAAGCCGCTCAACCGCACTTAATCCACAAGACACGCAATAAGGGGGGGGGGGTCGTCGAACCTCGACAATGCCTATGCGACGTCATCTATCCGATAGGGCGGTTGAGTCCCATCACGAACGCTAGCATCGCGTCTCCTTATTCGCGACCAATGTGGGGCAAACGCGACAGTATCCACAACTGTGCTTACATGCCGCCAGAGATAGGCCGCTCATCACAACCATTGGAACTCGACATCCTGCACTCCATGGGCAGATTCATCACGGGGAGTCCACGCTCTCGTCATCATTTAGTAGCACTCTCCCGGTGTGGCCTCTACCTGGTAGCCTCCCAAGCCCGCTATCTCTGCCATATGGGCGCACCACAAGCATAGGATCTGGGAGCACCTCACAGGGCTCTGGCCTCAACCGGGCAGCTACAACACACAATGATTTATCGAAGCGACTCCAGATGCCACTATGGAACCTGTCCACTAGCGATCGCCCACGAGCTGCAATAGGACGCACCCAATCCCGATCATACGCATCACCACACCCAACCGCGATGCATTGGAGCAAACTGCGAACCCACCCCTCCCAAACGGAAGGGTAAGAACTGGCGCTGAGGTGAGCCTTCGCTTAAACTCCAGGAAGCTCTCCTCGCAAGACGGGGACCATTCGAACTGGACATCCTTCCGAGCGAGGCGGTTAGGAG